>CM031611.1:34722505-34742505 GCA_018398815.1 Conus ventricosus | reverse complement strand
GTGTCCATGGGAGTATCAGCCTGCGTACGCAGAAAGAAAGAAAAAAGAAAATATGCAGGTTGACGTTGAGTAAGTGCCCTTCTCTGGAGGGCCCCATCACGTAAATCTGGGTTCACCCATGAACTTGCTGACACTTGACGAGTAATGCCTGTTTTCACCTGACATTCAGTGACTGATATTTGCTTTTAACATGGAGTTATGGCTTGCGCTGAGGTCTGGTGATTGAACAGAAAATGGTCATCAAAGCCCTCCAGCAATGGTCTGCATTAATATCTGTATTGCAGGCATTGTTAGCTAATACTTTTTTTTTTCTCTTCCTGGAAAGTTTTGTATAATGATTGTAATCGGTGGTTGTGTTCAACTTATGTTGCAAGTAGTCTGTCTGTATCACTTCTTTTAATAGTCATTTTACGTTGTTATTTTTCAGGACTGGCATCACAGAGTCAGCTGAATGAATACCGCTTTGCTCTTGGGTATCCTTTAGTAGTTTTTGTTCTTTTTTTTTATTATTCAGTTTTTTTCTTGTTTCATGTAAAAATTATTTGACAATGTTTCAATCTGTCAAAATTGTTTTAATCCTTTTTTAGTGTGTTAATTTGTACTTGGCCTCTTAGGAAAAATGAAGAACACTTGGCACCGATTGTTGATTCAATTTATACAGGTACTTAAGTTAGTGTAAACCCTATGACAGCTTGAAAATGATGACTGACTGACCTGATTGAGCTTTTGCATGCGCTCTTTACAATCAGCATAAGGCCAACGCAGCTGAAATAGGCTGTGTTATTGTTGCACTAGTTTTTGGTTTGAAGAATCGCCAAACCTTTAAGTGCACTCTGTCAGGTAAGAACCAAGCACCACACTGGGAGAAGGTGAGCTGATTTGAAACGTACATACTGAGTATATTTGTTGTGCCAAACAAGACTTACCTGAATATGTATGAACCAGTCAACTGCTTGGCTGCTGGAACTTTATTTCTCTTTGGTTTATTAATAACTCATTGTGTGGTTTCAAGACAGGCGAAGATTGCCTATTTTTCATTTGTGTTAAACTGTAGTGAAATTCACTTTTATCTGTTGCAGAGCTTCAGATTGTCAGTGCGCGCACTGGTTAAAAGTTCATGAAAGCTCCAATATAATTCACCTAAAGTTTGTCTCATGCTTCTGTGTTATGTCCCCTCATTTTAAGCTAACAGGAGACGCATGTCCCATGATGACTGGAAAAAAAAAAGAAATCTGAAGCTCTGCTGTTATTTTGTTGTTCATAAGTACATCTGTGTATTTTCTTGTACATATAAGTACGTCTGTGTATTTTCTTGTGCATAAGTACATCTGTGTATATTCTTGCACATAAGTACATCTATGATCAAACTTCATGGGCAAAAATCAAATAAATGAACGAGTACTATCCATTTTTGTTTCGGTCTGTGAAAAAGGCTGGAACTGCTCCGGCATGACACTGTCGTAGGCAGAAGAAAATGTTTGGGCATTGTGGGGAAATAAAGGTGTTACAAGAGGCAGAGAGAAGAAAGGGGTGTGGGACCAAGCGGCTGATTGGCACTTAACTGCGGGTCAGTATGTCCATTTTGAATCTGATCTTGAAGCCATTCAGCGCCTTCCTGCTGTTCAGGGTTTACCAGTCCCGCAGCGATCAGACTGCGTTCAGCGTTCCAGGCATTGACCGCATTCCTGGTTTAGGTTGGTGTGTGTGTGTGTGTGTGTGTGTGTGTGTGTGTGTGTGTGTGTGTGTGTGTGTGTGTGTGTCTCTGTATCTGTCAGTGTGTGTGTGTTATGAGTGAATGTGTGTGTGTTTGTGTGCTCAGTATGTGATATATTATTTTCTTTTTTACTGTGTCCTCAGTGAATAGCATGTATTTCAGTGTCTAGACATATTTTTGATTTTCAATGTATGGTTTTAGTTGGTATTTGGTTCATTCATTTTGTGTGTTGTGTTGTTGTGAGTGTGTATGTGTGAGTTTGCACATTCAGTTTGTGATGTATTTTTTTTTTTTTTACTGTGTCCTCAATGAATTACATGTATTTCAGTATCTCAACATGTTTTTTCAAAGTATGGTTTAGTTTGGTATTTCGTTTGTTCAATTTGTGTGAGTGTGTGTGTGGTGAGTGTGTGTCGGTGTGTCCTCGTGTGCAGTGTGTGATGTATTTTCCTTGTTTGTTATGTGTCTTCAGTGAATCACATATATTTCAGTATCTTGACAATTTTTTGTTTGTTTCAATGTATGATAGTTTGTAGTGTTTTTATGAAGTCTTTTCTCCTCACCAGGTTTGTTTGAATTCTTTCTGCGTATCTGTCTCCACATGCATACAAACATATGCAGGTGTGCATACCTGTGCACATAAACGTAAAAGCACAAGCTTTATGTCCATATCAATTTTTATCCATGCCCATTCACACCGACTCAAAAATGAAAGACACTATTCCATAAAGTGAATGCATCCTTTAGGATTTTTTTTTTTTGATAAGGGAGTAAAAAATCATTATTTCATGAAAGCAGCTGGATTCCACTTTTGTTGAAAGGAAAGTAATGAAGAGGGTATTTGAAATCAGATGAACGCAATGACTGCCCACATGCTTACCTACCCCAGCAACTCTCCTGGTAGCCTTCCCTCGCTCACCTTTACTCCACGCACGCCCATTGCCCCCTTTCCCCACACTCCATTCACCCAAAAGTATTCAGTTGTTTTTTTTAATCAGTTGATCAGTATCTGTGTTTGGTTGCTGCATGTCAGGTGACATGACCAGAGGTGGCTATGAAGATTTGGACACCAACAGACCGCCCACCCGTACACACGTGTACCCGTGGAAACGGCCTCCCATCATGCCACGGTCACCAAGGAGTGAGGTGCATGCAAGTGCTTCCGCTACACCACAGAGAACCTGTGCCATTGTTTGAAAAACAAATTTTCTCACATATTCTTCGGTACCATACATTTTCATATTGTTATTTGCTTCGGTGAGGGTACGTTTTATCACTTTTTGAAGAGGTATTGATTATCTGAAAAGCAACATAAAATCTGTTTTATTGCCTCAGATATATTTGCAATCAAAAGACAATTGTGAAACAGTATGCAGTCTGGAACTGTTTGTTTTGTTACCTACGCAGTTGTTTTGTAATCTGTATTAACAGACCTGCCATAAACAGTATAACAAGAATACCATTTAGTACATTTGTCCGCTTGGTACCAGGTTATTTCTGTAATCTGTTTTTGTCATTTGTTGTTCTTTTCACTAAGCACAATGGTCTTCTGTTGGGTATTGTAAGTGCAGGTTCATAGTTATGTACACAAACTTTGCCTTTGTCCCATATTCCATGGACACTCCTCCACAGCCAGACTCGGTTGTTCCAGACTTCTGTTCATAGTTATGTACACAAACTTGCCTTTGTCCCATATTCCATGGGACACTACTCCCCAGCCAGACACTGGTTGTTCCAGACTTCTGGTTACTAAACTTTCCATTTACCACACACCATGCTGATCTGTGCTCATCATGACTCTCAACTTTTTAATCACACAGCTGCTCATGCTTCCTGTTACTTTTTGTATTTTTCTTCTTTGTTGTTGCTGTTTTCATTGTTGTTGTTGTTGTTGTTTTGGAATTTTTTCCGCCCAGAATGAAATTGATTTTCTGCAACATTTTTTGATTGAGATAAAAGTTTAAAAGCAAAGAAGTCCCATGTGATTCCCTTCTTGATCTGTGTGTGTATAGGATTTTAACACATGAATGTACCAGTCCCACGCATGAGCATTGCATTAGTTCCCCTGAAAGAAAAGTGATTCATCTTCAGTGCGGTGAAGTGTAAATGGCTGTCTGGATGGAAGGCACATCGTGTTCTGAATCCTCTGTCCCCTTACCTTCCTATAGCGTTACTGATTATGCTTCCAAAAAATCTGACGGATGTGTATTTGTTGTTGAGGGTTCCTGCCTTTGGAAGAGGAAGGGATTCGGAAAGAGTTGGAGTTTTTTTTTTCTCCCCCTCCCTCAACATGTTTTATTTAATGTACTGTTGCTACCCTTGTCCTTTTCAGTCTTACACATCTTGTACATATAACTCACTCTGTGTTTGTGTGTATATGTGTGTGTGTTTGTGAATGAGTGTTGGTGTTAATGCTGTGTGTGTGGTGCATATGTATATTGGTGTGTGTTTGTGCGTGCAAGTGTTTGTGCTTGTATGGTGGGATGTGTGCTTGAACTATGGATCTAAATGTCCCTAGCGACATCTACTGTAACAAACTCATCATTAGTATTTAATTCTTAGCCTGCTGCTGCAATATCCCATCTGTATAAAATTCTAACCTGTTTAACAAGTCGTATGTACAGTTTTTCTTTTGCTCATAGTTATCTAGTTCAGCTACATCCAGTAATGTATGTATCTTCATAGATAGATAAAATCTGAGCTGTTACAACTTATCGTCATCTACCCTAGCAAAAGATAGTCTCCTTCTTCAACCTGAATCATACGTAACTGCCTATTCAGGGACTTTTGTGTCCACCTCTCTCAGTTCAGTATCACCAGCTGCATTGAAATCTTCATCCAAAACTGTCTTGTTGGTGCGGTTCATCATGCAAAATATTAACTGATTAATTAAGTATGAAAAGGTGTCAAGCAGGAGATGCACTGTGACCACAAAGTTCAGACGTGAAGGCCTACCTTGAGTCAGAAAATCAAAATCAGGTCTGCTATTTCATACGCAGTGTGCACAGAGTTACAGCTTCTCAAATTCACACAAGAAGAGCTTCAAATGAAAACAGCTCTTGTTTTGAATCGGCTGCATTTCTGAGTATGTGGGACAGAAGAGAGCCAGCATTTGTTTCAGCATGTGCACTGTGCGTTGGCACAGCTAGTGACCTGAGTTGAGTGCATGTATGTTTGTGTGTGTACATTGTAGGCTGAGGGTTGATGTACAGATTCATTCTCTCTCTTGCCTTCTCTACTTCCTTGGAGTTTGCTTTCTGATGGAATAATGTATTCTAATGATAATTCATTTAAATCAGTGAATGAAGCTTATCTCTATTGAGTGTATACCCAACCAATTTTAGTCTCTCCATGCCTATTATTCCTCCCATCCCCCCACCCCCTTCCCTTTCTCACCCCCCCACCCCCCCACCCCCTTCCCTTTCTCACCCCCTCCCCCCCCCCCCCCCCCCCCCCTCACCCCTTCCTGCTTTTCTTCCATCATGTTTCTTTTATAAGGAAATCTTATGTTTGATGGAAGTGATTGCCTTATCGTAGTGCTGATGCGTGTGCATTTCTAGTTGTTTAACTCTCAGCATTAAAGGAGTCTAAAAGGAATGATTGATATTGCTCATGTAGTTAAAGTGAGGACTGGGACATGTGAGGTCTAAGAAAAAATAAAAAAACAAGCAAGATTTTTTAGAAAAATGTTTATCATTTTACAAATGTTTGTTATTAATTGTTGATGATTAATGGCTACATTTGCAGGTGTTGAACATGTCTGTGCTGAGATTGACATTATCATGAAATTACTGATGTTGGAAAGGGGTGTTTTGAGGTATGATATGAATTATGAACAAATAGCAGAAAGACTGTCACCTCCTCCTAAATTCCACTAGACTAAGGCCTTTTTGGTTATGTTGTGGGCTGTGATTGTTTCCCTGCTTTTGGGAATTGTATGCAGATGATTTCCTCTCTTTTTGCTAGTCTCTTTGACGTGTGTTTTTCTCTCCCCTTACAGCCACACACTGATCTTTGTGGCAGACTCATTTGTCAGTATGTTTTTACACTTTCTTTTCTAATTTTTCATACAGTTTCCTCTCAAATTTTTAAATAATTCGTAAGATCCTTGCTTTTTTTTAAAATTGTTTATGCAACTGGGTTGTTAAAATGTAAACACTGTCCAGAGTCAACTTCAACCATCCTTTGGGCAGTGTCTGTTTGTCCCTGTTCCTTTTTATGGTTTTTTTTTTTTTTTTTTTTTTTTTTTTTTGCTGTCCCAACCTCTGCACCACCTCAGAGGCAGTGCACCCACACCGCTCATTCCGACACCCCGTCCACAGCTACAGCCCGGTCGGTCCCGGCACCGGCAATCCACAGGGAGCAGTCAATGTCAAGTCGTTAAGAGGCAACCTACCGGAGGAGACACTGCACTGCTGCCGAGTCACTTCAGTGGTGTTCAGTGGTGCCTGTTCTGATCTAACATACGCAGGACACCACCTACTAAGCCCCCTACTGACGACAATAATTGCTTAGTCGCGGAGCCGGCGCGAGTGAGCTCTCCCTCCGGAGGGCGCCACCACGTCCGTCCAACGACAGCCCCCATGGACTCGCCGATACCGGTGACCCCGACGGAACCCAACCAAGGCCACAGACGTGGAGAGGACATCGAAATTGAGGTCACCATGAGAGCAGGGCATGAAGGGCCACAGAATCTGAGACATTTTTTTTTTTTTAATGCCGATCAATGAGAATGAGGATGATTAAGATGATGCTACGGATTTCCATTTCGGTCTGAGACTACATGACAGGGCTGTACTCTACGCTTCCTTTCAAATTATATCCTGGCGTCAACCAGGCCCGAGAGATACAGGCACCTGCAGTGTTGGTCAGGAAATTTGAGCAACACTCTCAGAAACGCATCCATTAAGTGGATGAAACACGACTGTGTGGGTCCCAGTCTTCCCAACTGAGTCCGCAGCAAAATCAACTCTGGGTAGGAGCCGGTCGGGGCAGAAAAAACCCACATGACTTCTGATGGGATTCGAACCCACGACCTCCCAGCCGGGAGTCCGCGACGCTAACCACTTCGCCACGGCGGCTGGTCTTTTTATGTAGTTTTAGCTTGACTGTTTTTTTTTTACCTGTCTTGTTCTCTTCATTTCATCCAGATTCTTTATTTACCTTAGAGGTGCAAAATCAAGCGGAATGGCAGGTGCAATCAGTGTCCGGTCTCAAGGATGTCGCTCGTGTTTTGATTACATTATAAATGAGACCGTCTTCCATTAAATGACATCGAAATGAGGGGCATGGGTGCAGTGCCACTTAGGTGGCATAGAAGATGGAACATCTTTTTTTCTTTTCTTTTTTTTTCTTTTTAATGTTGATCGATAAGAATGAGGACTATGCTATGGATTTCCATTCTCTATATATACATACACACATGAGAAAGACCTTATCACTAGTAGATGAATAGTTTCTGTATGTTAGGAAATGATTAAAATAAAAAAAGGTGTTCGAAAGTGTCCCTATACTCTGGAAACCATTTTGAGAGGGAAAAAAAAAAGAACTTTAAAGTAGCAGCACACTCGCATGAAATGAAGGAAAGGGTGTCCAAATTATCCATTTAACTCCAGTCTGATTGAAGCAAAAGCAGTGAAACATTTTAAACCTGAGTGGTCTTTTTGAAGGATAGTGGAGAAAGCTCATTTTACCACAGATTACCCCCCCCCCCCCCCCCCCCCCCCCCCCCCCCCCCCACCACTGTTGTGTGTTGCCTGTAGCATGACTTTGCCTGGCCCAGCTTGTCTCTCACTTTGTGGGAGATGGTCACAGATCACTGTAGTTAGTGGATACAACTGGTAAATAGTTATGTTATTTTGTGATTGGCTGGACAAGTCTTCTTTTCTCACCGTGTGGCGACTGGATAGAAAGGCTCTCAACTGAGTTATAATTTTCCCCTTAATTCCACAGTTATGTAGGGAGGTGGGAGAGAAAGGTGAGGCTGTGAGAAGTGATTGCTTTCTACATCGTGATAAACTCATGCTGTGCTGGTGTTTGTCTTGTAAAAGAAAAAAAAAAATGCTAGTTTTGGTTTGTTCCACAGTGTATGGTTTGTCTTGAATCACAAAGAAGTGAAAAAGACTGACAATTTTTGTTACGTTTTCAGTTCTTCCACAGGTGGGTGTGAATTGCATGTTGTGATGCTCACTGTCAGTTTTTTTTTTTTTTCGGTCTTTTTTTTTCCTTTGTTTATAACCTATATCAAAAATACAATTTGGTTAATACAGTGTATTCCAGGTTCTGCATGGCACGTCAGTGTTTTAGTGAAAAATAACAACTCGCCTTATATCGATGAAAGTCATTCCCAATTTCATCCATTTCAGGTTGTTTTAATTTTGCTTTTTGAAGAGAAGTCGTCCTATTCCAGGTAATAAATTTTGCTTCACTTAGCTGTCTTTCGAAACATCTTACTTTGGAGCGTGATAGTTTCCTAATAAAGGAAATCAGAATTTGCAGGCTTTAGTTTTCTATGAGTTGAACTGTTGCTCAAGAATGATTTACTAGTTTGTATATTTTAACTCCATATTCCGTGGGAAATCTTCAAGGGCATTGTGACTGACTAGTGAACAGCCTCTGTCTCATTTTATTTCAGTGAGGTTTATGGTATTTACTCAAGGATTTCATGTACATTGTGTTCAATGTCTGTGCAGCGACCGTAGTCCGTGTCAGCTCTGCTTCCTGTAATAACCCTTGATACCCGCTTCCTGTGATAATTTTTGATACTTCTTACACTGAAGCAGACTTTGCTCACTGATAAGAATCATGTAGGCTTTAATGCTTACCACAGTCATCATTTATATTCGAATATGTTCATCTTTAGGTGAAAACACAAAGCTTGCAAACTGTGTCTATTTTAACCCTGTGCCTTGTCTGTCATCTTCAAGAATTGTAGGTGTGACATGCAGGAAAGTCCAACAGGCTGGCTTCAAGTCCGAATGTGTCAAGCGGTTGTATTACACAAAAGTTCACGTGCATGATGCCATATTGAGACCTGGCCCCTCTTTGAGAGGTAGTTCCTCCCTCTGTTTTCTCACTTTTGGGGCCTATGGTGACAAAGTGGCAATTCCAATAGTTCATAGATTGCAGAAACCAGGAAATAGTGCATTTTTCAGGACAGACTGTTGTCATATGACATATACAATGATGTGAAAGTCTTCAAAACTTCAGAATCTTTGGGGAAAAAACATATACCTAGCTTGTAACACAACAATGACAGATGTAGTGCAACAATCTAACTTTCCAGTGGAGGCTTCTTGATCTGAGTGTTGCTGGATTGTTTTTGTTTCCATAGGAAATAATTAGAATATGTTGCAAGCTTTGAAAGATATGTGCTTGTTCCCAGCATTGAAAGTGTGTGTGTGCATGTGTGTGTGCGTGTGTGTGTGTGTACGTGTGTGCGTGTGTGTGTGTGATGGAGCCAGTGTGTGAGGGTAACACAGACCAGAGGCAAGAGAGCCACATGTGTGGATCCATTCTGTGTTAGACGGAGTGTCAGACTTGACTAAAACCGACTACTGATGCATGCATAGAAACCGAGGCAGAGGGAGTCCCTGTCGACTGGAATGTTGGACCGCCTGTTTTGGAAGTACAATCGAGTTCTTCTGCATGCTGATCGGTTGGGTGTCTTGTTGACTCGATAACTTTCGAGTCGACAGACGCTTTCGGGTCTTTTTGAGTATTGGACGTTTCTGTGTATCACCATAGGATCTTGGGAAAACTCTGTACACTGTAAACAGTTGACCATTAATTTTCTTATGTGTTGATACTATTGTTTGTATTCCATTTTTTGTGTGTCACTCTTGTGTCATATACATAGACAGTATTTCTGCGAGTCAGAGAATTTACTAGTGTGAGCCAGAAGAGTATTCATCCAAGTGATCTATGTAAGTTATTCAGCGCTTGTTTTCTTCTTTTGAAAATCAACTGGATGAACACATGCCACTACTGTGCTCAAGTCTGATTAACTGGTGAATAGTGAAAAAATTGCGAGTAAAAAGATGCGTTGATATATGTAGAATTGATTTACTATTGATATTTCAGGGTTAGATACCAAAGAAAGCAATCGACTTGTTCTGCACTTTATTATGGCAGCAGGGTTTGTTTTTAAATAAAAAGAATGTTTTAAAGTGTTTTGCATGAAATTGAAAAAAAAAAAACCAAGAAGGAATTCTGCACTTTATTCTGCACTGGTAGAATCATTCTCTGCTCTGCTTCTCTCTCTTCTGTACTGTCATGTGTCCTAGAGGCAGTGCATATTTCAAACCAAAGGATTTCTATTGAGCTCATGAAAAGGGATTGTGTCAGTTGTTCTAGGTAGTCTTCTGCTTTGGCTGTCAGAAGGAGGGCTGCCACATTTTCAATGCTTATCTCATGTACCATCACTGTTGACGATTGCAAGTGTTGTAAACTACATTTTGCATGTTTACAGGGTTACTTTTAAGCTTTATGTCGGGCATTGAATTGTTGACCCCTGTCCATAGTACCAGAATTACGCATTTTGTTTATGGTGTACGTTTTTGAGATCTGACATGCTTGATTACGGCATATCTGCTGTTTTGTCTTTTGGTTTGTACTTCATACTTTTAATAACAAAAAGTATTGTTTGTTTGTTTTTTTCTTTTAAGGGTGAAGGGGATCCAGCATAAGTTTTAATTCATTGTCAAGCTAAGTTTGAATGTCATGCCGTTTAGGGTACGTTGAGGCTTCAGTACATTCCACTATTTTTAGCAGAAGTATTTCACAAATGCAAACTTTTGTATTTATTGCTAGCTTGTGCTGTATTACATAAATCAAAACAGTGTGCTTTTTTGTTTGTTTTCTTGTGTAACTTTGCATTTTTTTTTTTTTTTTGGTTTTTTGTTTTGCTATGTTGTCTCCAAAAGTTTAAAGATAATGAAGTTCACTTTTGTATGCTCGTGTAGCATTTGAAAATTATACCACTGCTACAATCTGTACTACTAAGATTGTTTGGTCAGTTTGAAAATGCATGATACATACGATTTCTTTAAAAGGAGACACTATGAATAAAGCCTGTATGCTGTGAGGGTTCAACCTGAATTACATGAAAGGCATATAAGTATAACAAGGTTTATAGACCAATGAGACTTAAGATTTTGATAAAGTGTAACAAGTTTTATGGACCAGTAACTGAAAGGTCTAAAACTGTTGCAAGGTGTTATTTTTATTTGACTCGTATATGTTGACCTCAGATGTAAACGATATGATAAGAACAGGAATTCTTCTCTAAACAGTTAACAGCCCTGAAAAGTCTGTGTGTGGACAGCTAGGATACAATAATAACTTATAGTAAAGAATACCTGTCCTCTCCAGATTTGCTGCTTAGTTCATACTAAGACTTCACTCGAAACATATCAATCTTTGACTCTTTAAGTTGATGAATTTAAAGTGAAATATTCTTACAATCAAAGCTGGATTTCAAACAAAGTCAAAATCACATCAAATGTAAGTGTCTATTCTAAGTGAAAGTTAGAATAGACACTTACATTTGATGTGATTTTTGACTTTCACTTTAAATTCATCAACTTTTAAGAATACCGTTTTGTCTTTTCTAGAACATTGTGTAGTAGAAGGGGGCTCACATGAGTGATTATTTGGTGTGTGTGCACAAAAATTTGGAGTGTGTGCACAAAAAGAAAATGTCTGTGTTAATGCAAACATTCATTTGTCAAAAATTAGTTTCATAAAGACCATGCTGTTGAGATTATTCTTGAAAAATAATTCCGTGATCTTAGGAAAGCACTAGTTATGATACTTCATTGTTTGAATATGACAGAAAAAAAATTGTCGTGCTGCGCACACTTGGAAATTAATGCTATTGAACAAGAGACAGAATCATGTGAATCACATACATTTGATTGTGTGTATGCAATGATCTGTTTTCATTCTCTGTGTCAGTTGTTAAGCAGCTGTTAACCCTATGCAATTTTCCTGCTTGGTTGGTCTTGTCAGTTCATTCAGTTTACGTTAAACAGCCCACTACTGAGTGAATGATTGTTCACACTCTATTATTCCTTTTTTTTCTCTTGCGTATCTAATAAATAGATTTTCAAAACTTCTCTGTTATTAATGTGTGTTTGATAATGTATATAGTCTGTTGGTTCAAGTATAAAGAGTATGTATGCATAACACGATATACACAACTGTTGCTTCAAGTATAAAGAGTGTGTATGTACACAACAAAGAGAAAAAGAATAGCAAACACACACAAAATGTTTACACAATGTCAGTCATAGAGAAGCAGCATCCCAAAGCAAGCACACAACACTGTCACACACACACACACAAATCAATCGGAATTCTTTACTTTGCAAATTCATATTGATCAGGAATCATGAATACTTGTCTCGCCAAAGTCGTCATCTTTTGATGAAATCTTAACAGGAAAAAACAGAATTCTATTCATTCCACCAAAATCACCACACAATATATCCATCCTTTTCCAGCCACAGTCAGCAGAAAACGCTTTCACACTTCTCCAGTCACCTGAAAATAAATTCACCATTTTCTTGCCAAACTCACCAGAAAAGTATGCATCCCTTAAAACCCATTCGCCATTTTCCTGTCACCACCAAATGCATTCACTGTACAGCAAAAGACATAGGAAAATGCTTTTTTTTCCCCTTTTTCTGCCTCGGTCACAAGACACTGGATTCACACTTTTCCAAGCACAGGTAAAACAGATTCACCCTTCACATGGCCACAGTAAATGGAAAAGGCATTCACCTTTTCCAGCCACAATCAACAAACAATACTCTGTACTCTTGTCCTTTTTCTGGCTTCTACAGAAAACACGTTAACCCTTTTCCAGCCACAGTTACATATAGGAAAAAAAAATTAACTTTTCCCAGTCACCCAAAAAAAAAAAGCATTCACCCTTTCCAGCAACAGTCACCAGAAACACATTTACCCCTTTCAATCCAAAGCCATCAGAAAACGTATCCACTTTACACCAGCCACAGTCACCATGAAATGCATTAACCCTTTTCAAGCCAAATTCACTGGAAAACCACATTCACCCTTTTTCCAGCCACAGTCACCAAAAATGCAATCACCTTGTTTCACCAACAGTCCTTGGGGTAAACAAAATCATCTTTTCCCAGTCTTGGTTGCCAGAAAAAAAAAATTGCCCTTAATTCCAGCGACCCACACTGTCACAAATTCTATCACACTACAGAATCACTTCATTTGCATATAATTAGCTCAAACACACATTTTTTTCTTCTGATCTTACAAGCGACTTTTTCTGTTTACATTAGCTTGCAGCACAAGTTTAAATGTCGTGGTTTTCATTGATAGCTTTCAGAATGTAAGATATAATATCAGCAATTAAGAACAATCACTAATTCACCTGGCTTTCTGAGTGTCAGATATATCAAAAATTCAGAACAATAACTAATTCTTTTCTCTTTTTTTTTTTTTTCTTTGCTCTGGCGATCGTAAGAAAAAACCAATATGCACTACAGACAATGTTTCAAACAGTTTGGAGAATTACAATGTTATAAATGAGCATGGGTACCATTAGCCCATTTAAAACAAGCAAACAAACTTTAAAGAATAAGACCCCTATGTATAGCCTACATCCCAAATTGACATCTAAGAAAGTAAAATCAACCAATCAAACCTTCATTTCAACACTACATCATAATGTTCCATAAAGATTCTGCAGTCCACTGGTACTCTCTCAACCCTCTCTCTCTTCCTTCCCAAGAAAATAAACAAAAACATATACTTAAATTCTTATTTCGGAATACATAAGATAAGATAATGTTGCTTATAGCCCAGCCGACCGCAAAGGGCCACATCAGGGCTGTTTCGGAATACATCAACAGATTTATGAACAATAAATTAAAATAGTAAATACGGAAACAGTCAACTGTTCTTGGAATTCTATCAATCCTTTTTCGCAAATTTTGATAAATAATTGTGGACAGGTCATTCCTCTCTAAAAATTATGAATGAAAGAAAAACAATCCCAAACAAATAAACAACAACTACAACAACAATGAAAAATTTCCAAGGAAAGGATTACAGCAGCTAAGAAGACCTGCCCATCTTCCGTTTCTGCTGGAATTTGTTCCACTTGATTGCAGTTCATTCCTTTTTTCTAATACATCAATGGAGAAAAAAAAAGAGAGAAAGTGACGATTGTTCAGAATGATTAGCAAATCAGAAATTGCCCCAAACAATCAATTCTTTGTTGAATTTATCAAAATCTTGAACGGATTTGTTGCATAACTATGTTTATTCATCTTCCGGGATACCCAGAAAGTATACCTCAATGCACACAAACGTTCAGGTTACTTACACTTTCAGGTTACTTACACTTAAAGCATAATTATCTGCAGACACTGTTGGCCTTTGACAATGGAAATGGCAATACCTTTTCTTTTTAAATAACAAATGCTTCAGATAAAGTAAGCCCAAAAATTCATACAATTTTCATTCCATTAAAACATTTGGCTGTACAGACTCACAGAGAACTAGCTATCAATCGCCTAATAGAACCCTTTCTTTACACTAAACTTATGACTGACCCACACCAACTTTTGTTTACATTTGTCTTCACTGCACTGCAACTGACTCGGAAAAAACTGACATGTAATCAACATGTCCAAAAAATAAATGGGTACTCAAGCTTTAAATGACACGGGCACCAAGTCTTACAGTTGAAAGTAGCTTCTGTGCTGCTTTGAACAATACCCTTGAAATAATGAAATAAGAGAAATATGATCACAGTTCCTGCAATAGGAGTTTCATCAATGCCTGACAACTTGTGTCGGCGTGTGTATGAAGGATATAAGTGAAATTGTGTGCGTACGAGACAACCATTTAAAATAAACAAACATTTCAAGTGAAAATCAGCCGCAGCACACCTGGCAACTCCTGCGTTAGTGCAGCAGCATCGTCCAAACAGCCTGAACTGCACACACAGTTCTGCTGTACTTTACAACGGGTATGCAGTCCTCGAGATCCACTGCATGCTCCCACTGACTGATAGGAACTTGGAGCACTGTTAGATTTTGAAGACTGGAACACGGGTTTTCTGCCGACGAAGATGGAACGTTGAAATACCTGGCGATTATCACCAACTGAACACTCATGAACAGAAGAGGGAGAGGATGGCCCACACCTATGCTGACAATGATCCGACTGAAGACACCGCTCCCTCGATCACAACCACTGGCTGACTGATCATAGCCGATTCCAGGAAACGATTGACAGCGACTACTCATTTCAGAAGTCTGATTATACTGGTTTAACGAGGCAGGTCTCTGTATTTCAGGTAGGCTGGAGATATTTTCAATGCATGCATTTCTGCAGATGCAGCTTCCACGTCCTGTGAAGGAGACGCATCAAATTCTAAGCACTTTCCCACTCTTGGCGCGCTCTCTGCAGCACAGTCCCTCTGTTGTCACGAGCTCACTCCAAACTCGGTACAGAGGGCGTCAATGTCTTTGCTCTCGCACAGAGGATAGAGATCATGCCGTGACATCAAGGACACACACATTCGCAGGGTGGACCAGATGTTGTCAGACATCTGAGACTGGATGCCAGCCGGACCTCGGCTCTTCTGCTGAATGTTCAGGGCAGAGAGGAAGTGCTCCATGGCCTCTCTGTAAAATCGAAACAGAACAAGTAGCTCTTCAGTCACTGCAACACAAATGTAGCGGTAAATACACACACACAAACACATCACATATTTCATTTTGTGCCTGCTGAATATCAAATTATTCAAAGTAATAAATTTACGACCAGCAACTTTTAAAAAGTAAGCTGTAGTTAACCTTCATCTTCATGCTGATCTTCCGTGAGCTCACATATGTGCACACACGAATTAGTGGCCAGCCATAATCGTTGATGTACCTTTTGAATGTGTGGTAAGTAATATACCCACACTAGCAAAACTGCACATTATCGTGAGTCCATCAATTCAAGCACGCACTGTATACATGCCAAAGACTCGACAACTTAATACTTGTCCATGAACGCACATGCATCACACACAGATGGAACAATTCTCACTGTGAGCTCCCAAGTTGATGCAGGCGATGCCCAGATTGTACCGTGAACGGATGAAGCCCGCGACAGCTCCAGCGCATTGTGATAGGCATCAATCGCCTCCTCACTTCGTCCCCCATTGGGCCCTCGTGGCCCCCAGCCTGTTCCACAACAAGGCATCCTGAAACAAAGACCATACCGACAATTGGCTGACTAGCAGGTGAGTCATTTTAGCTTGCTTGTTAGTCATAATTAGTTCACTGATTGGTCAGTTGTAGTGTCAGTCACTTCAACAGCAGCAACCGTGTCAATAAAGGACCTGGGGAATTTTCCTTTTTTAATGTAGATTTAAGCCTACAATTGTTATGATGTTGTTTAACAAACATCTCAGAGGATGTTTATTATTTAAGGACAAAAACCTGAAAACCCAGCACACACTTCAAAGTCTCATAATGTCCAAATCCTCCCATCAGGCACAAACCCAACAGTTTCGTCCTTTTGCAAAACCTGGCATCAGGTTAAATTCTGAAAAAGTCATACTTTTTCCACACCTGACATCATGCACAGACCTGAAAATCCGACGCTTTCCCCAAACTTGACATCATGCACAAACATGAAAAATTCTTAACCTTTTCAAACCTGAAATCAGGCACTAACCTGAAAATTTCATATCAATCGAATACCTCGCATCAGGCATATGCTTACAAATTCCATACCTTTCTGAATCCTGACATCAGACACAAACTTAAAGATTGCATACTTTCTCTGTACTTGGACATCAGCCACAAACCTGAAAATTTAATATTTTACCAAAATCTGACATCAGCACAGCACAAAGTTAACAACTTTATACTTTTCCTATACCTAACTTGCAGAACCCTTAAAGATTACCACACCTTTCCTGGGGAGGGGGGATATAACAGTATCATTATAACGCCAAAGAACAAAACCAAATCAAACCAACGGCAGCCTACCTTCGGTCTGGCCTGAAGTGCAGCCTGAAAGCAGTCCACAGCCTTGTTGTACTCTCCACTCAGGTTGAACAGCACGCCCAGGTTACACTGAAACCACACCCTGCCATCAATGCGTGGCAACTTCCACCACACAGGCAAGTTCTTCAAGACTCAGATGTACAATAACAATGAACAAGTAGGGTAGCTCTTGCTCCCATAAGAAAACCTAACCAGAGTAACTTTTATTCAGGACTGGCACAGCCTCTTAAACTTGAATAAAGTCAGACAAATACAAACAATCTAATAGTAGGGGAAAGACAAGCGCAGGCCAACAACCCCTCCGTCATCACAGTATGACTTAGCAAAGATTTGAACTTACGGGGGTCGGGGGGGGGGGGGGGGGGGGGGGTTGAAGATAAAGAAAATGGGAACATAAAATTAAGAAAATATATTATAAATATGAAAACTCTTCACTAGCTGCATGAGAGAACCATCGTAATCCCTCTCGAAGACAGATCTATTTGTATTGCCTGCTCCTAGGCCTTTCGTCCGCTCGGTCGGACTCATCAGGGAGACACGGCTAGGGCCTGCGCTTGTCTTTCCCCCACTATTAGATTTTCTGACTTTATTCAAGTTTAAAAGGCTGTGCCAGTCTTGAATAAAAGTTACTCCGAGTCAGGTTTTCTTATGGGAGCAAGAGTTACCCTACTTGTTCATTGTTCATTGTTTACCGTTCCCTGCCTCATTTCATTTTCAATTCAGACGTACAAGTCATGCAAACACATGGATACAATGCAGGGAAGGATATACAGAACTACAAACTGCTGATCAACACGGTGTACACAAACGCATACATATTGGTCCAAACATAAACATATTCCCAAACTGACTGACTGACTGACTGAAACCAATTTATTGTCAGATTAACTCAAGGTTGTACTGACATTTAAGAAAACATTATGAACAGAATATGAACGTTTTTCATTCAAAGCAAAGAAGCATAATTAACACACAAAAATACGTGCGCACACACACACACACACACACACACACACACACACACACACACACACACACACGTACTCACATACACACACACACACACGCACAAACACACGCACTTACATAAATACACAAATACACACATCTCAATACAAACACACCCATACCCTCACATATACTCAAACTTACACACTCGCACACACACACACACACACACACACACACACACACTGAGCATAAGTAGAGTAAGGTTCAACAGACAGACCTGCACGTCAGCATCAACCGTGTCTCCTGGTGCTGCTGACTGCACGGCTGAGAGATACAGATCACGCACTTCCTCGTACTCTGTCCTGCAAACACACAAAACATGCACTTCTATTTGTCATAACTATCACACGCTTCATTGTGGTGTGTGTGTGTGTGTGTGTGTGTGTGTGTGTGTGTGTGTGTGTGTGTGTGTGTGTGTGTGAGAGAGAGAGAGAGAAAGAGAAAGAGAGAGACAGTGTGAGAGTGAGAAAGACAGTTCTGGATAATTTCAAGCCTTTTGTTTTACCCTCTTCCACTCATTCTGGACATAGCTGTCAACCTGAGAATCATCTCTTCGTCTTCAAACTGGCCACAGCCAGCCATCTAGATGTCACACTTGCAGAGGGTTTTTCCAACCCAAACTAACCGCACCATGCCATGAATACTGTGTATCAAACATCTAGATCTACAAAATTCTGCCAAAATCAACGAAATGCTGGTGCACATTTGCACACTACATAATGCTTCCTTCTAAAGAAAGCAATCACAGATGTGGCGCTATCTTGCTCCCAGATTTCCTGCAGAAAGCAACGACAGCTAAGAATGAGGAAATGGAATGGAGACGATGCACAGAGGAAAAGCTTGAGGATATTTTGCATTAACCTTTCTGTCCCTGATCCGCCCTTTTCCGCCCGACCCGTCAGGCTCCTGATCCGCCCTGTACCGCCCGTTCCTCAGTTGGCTGATTGTCTCGGTGTGCCTCCCTTATTTGGGTTGACCACAGTAATAAGACAAACCAGTCGTTATCCGGGCCTTTCATACCTTTCTCAGCGCCATTTGTAAGAGCGGTTTGTGGCTTTTTTTATTTTTAATCGATTTTTTTTGGTCATCCCATCGACTTCCGACTACGATCGAAATGTCGCGCTCTGACTGTGACAGTGACATGAGCTTGACTGTGGACCAAATGTTCAATGTGAACGTGTTTCCGTCCGAAAATGACGACTGGAATCAATCGGACATTGATCTTGACTCTGTCGACAGCGACAGTGACTTTGAAGTTGCAGAAGGAGTGAATGCGAGTAGTGGACAGTGACTCGGACATAGGCGACGCAGGTGCTTCTGATGTCGGTGGATGTGCACAGTCATCGCAGTGGTCAAACAACGACTTTCGGACTGAAGTTCGTGTGTTTGATGCATACAGGGGCCCCCCACATCCACAAGTGAATCTTCGAACACCTTTTGATTATTTTTCACTTGTTTTTCCTTTGGACGCTTTCCATCTCATGGTCAGGGAAACCAACCGGTATGCAAGACAAACGCGCATGGCTGCTGGTCTTCCAGAAAATTTCATGTCAGTGATCCGTGTGTGACAAAAGTGATCTAAAGCAAAAATATTTCCAGTGACTGTGTTGTTTGTGTGTGATCATAATTTGGATTATATAATATCTTACATCTGGAACCATATGGTGAGTACAACAAAAATATTTGAGTGTTGTTTTGTGTTGTGATGCCTGCCTTTCTTCCTTCCTACTAACACCTGCATATAGTTAGAAATATTATCAGTCATAGGAATTCTTTTTCTCACAAACACAAACTAACTCATGCAGATCAAAAAGCATGCACTCCAATACATTTTCAGTAAATATGGTATGATTTTGACCTGTTATCTTTTTTATTTTTATTTTTTTCCTGCTATGTAACTGCTATGTGACTTAAAAGCGTCACAAAAATTTCACGTATATTCCTAGCTACCTGTGTAACTACTAACACCTCACAACACCCATCAGTTCTTTCAGATGGTGAACCTGACCACTTGCCACCAAAAAGGTAGGTGTTATAAAGTTGATGGGTGTTGTATTGCCTGTCTATCATCTATTTCACGACGTAGGTGTGTTTTCCAGGTAAAATCAGGTGTGTGAGTGTTGAGCCATAAAAATATTTTCACATCCCCCTAAAATAACAAGTGCAAACCAAAGTTCAGCTTTCCATAGATTTTTGCTGAAATTTGAAGTCTTATTATCCAT
>CM031611.1:34690005-34720005 GCA_018398815.1 Conus ventricosus | reverse complement strand
GTGTGTGTGTTATCACATGTTATTAGTGTGAACCATCATCATAACAAACAAAACCAATATAGAATGATGTGAAATTGTAGACAAGAGTATAAGTAAGTAATCCACAAAAAATCTAACAAATAACTCAACAAATGGGTGAATAATGTACATGTTAGTGAACATACTGTGAAAAGCATGATTATGCCCCTTCTTACCCAACAAATAGTACCCCCAAATTATGAGCAGATTGTCATCCAGAACAACATTCCTTGGATTATATGACTGTCATGTGTTAGTGCTGATGTTGAACAATTAGTCACATTACTTTTCATTGTTTACACTGATTTTATATGGTGCAATTTGTTTATGTATACCTGAAAACTGTTCTTTTTGTAAAACCACCATATATGTAAACCTGTCCATCCCCTAATGGCTCACAAAACTACATTATTGTTATATATGCATCAAAGTTTGTAGTATAAGGAAAGAGAAGCCATAAAATCTAAGTCATATGTAAAGAAATACATAACAGTAATGAGGTACTGAGCCTACCCCAAATAGTAAAATTATGCCCCTTTCTAGAGAATTTGGGTACCCCCAGTAACAGATTGTTTACACAGAGGGAGATTTATTGACAACAATATGAATCCCAGGTGTTTGTAATGTTGTTGAGCTAACACCAAAAGGTATTTTTGTTGTGTTTAGTGGGTTTTTATATGCTCAATTATTCTAAAACTCTCACATTGAAAACAAAACAAAAACTGTATTATCACATGTTATTAGTGTGAACCATCATCATAACCAACAAAACCAATATTGAATGATGTGAAATTGTAGACAAGGGTATAAGTAAGTAATCCACAAAAAATCTAACAAATACTCAACAAATAATGAGTAATGTACATGTTAGTGAACATACCGCGAAAAGCATGATTGATGCCCCTTTTTACCTAAAAAATAGTACCCCCAATTATGAGCAGATTATCATCAAGAACAACATTCCTTGGGATTTATATGACTTTCATGTGTTAGTGCTGATATTCAATAAGTAGTAAGACCACTTTTTCAGTGTTTTGACTCATTCTGTTTGGCGCAATGTGTTTGTGTACACTCGAAAACTGTTATTTTTGGTAAAATTTTATAATTATGTCAATTTTTGCTATACTAATTATCAACATAATCAAGCCATTTTGATAGAACATTGTAGACAAATGCATAACAACAAAACATGCAAAAAATCAAAGAGATCTGTCAAGAAATAAGTGAGCAGTAACCATTTCATTGAACCTACCCCAAAAGCTCAATTTTACCACGGCAGACAGATTTTCAAATGTGCTATTATACTGTGGCAGTGAAGGGTTAATGGGAAGGGATTTTTTTTTTTCTTCATCTGGTACTGACTATGTGAGACACATAGCAGAACAAAACACGACTTGAACGGGAGGAATCCATACATCCCATGAAAGAAATGTGCTGGAAAAACAGCGACTTTGAAGGGAGGCAATCTTTACTAGCAATATAAATCAAGTACTGACCCTGAAAGATATGAACCAGGAAAACACCGTATTCAGAAGGGGGGGAACTTTTTTTGGATGTCAATCTTTGCGCACATCATGAGGCAAATGTACCAGAAAAACACGAATTAGACGGATGACATCTTTAATAGAAGTTAAAATTTAATGCTGATCAAAGGCAAGAGACAAATCTTCCACAATGAACCCTGTTTTAAACAGACATCTTTGTCAAAGTCTGATTAACTGTGATCACTAGTTGGACAGTTTCATCTGTGCCTTTAGGAGAAACTACTGACAACACTGTACAGAGTTTTACATTGTGTCCATCATGTACACCAACACAAGCATTCTTTTTGTCTTACTCTCTCACACACAAGCATACATGTATGCTAGCGCGCACACACACGCACACCCACACACCAACACACACACACACAAAAATACACGCATGCACACACACACACACACACACACACACACACACACACACACACACACACACACACAGAGGCAAACACACAACCCACCAACACGAGAAAAAACAGCATGAAGGAACAGGCTTCACTCACGATGTCAAAACGAAGTTGTGACAGGTTATTCTTGTCCTCAGGGGGCAACAGTTTGGTGTAGGCAGGGTTATACTGGAGCCACAACCTGAGCGCATGACATGCCTTTGACCCCAACGATTCATTGGTGTAGCTGACAGCCAGTGCCTGCCACGCCTTAAGATTGTTCGGGACAATTCCAAACACCTGAGCAAGACCAACGAAAAATTACAGGAATCTATCATATGATGTGAATGAATCCAGTTCTGTGCAATCCATCTCCCCCCCCCTTCCCCCCCCCCCTCCCTTCCCCCCTCCCTCAATGCCAAGGACTTATTCCCCCTACCTGTAGAAGTTGATAAAATTCAAACTGTCCGTTACAAAATTAAATTCAAAGTCAAAAGTGACATGCAACAATGATAATCAAATACAGAATCTGTTGTAAAAGCATCATGCACTCACCATCCTCTTGTTTCATTTTCACAGAGAAGCTACAGACCAGTGTCCCTAAGTAAACAAACCTGTCAACATTTCAATGGTCTTAAGCTGTCTCTGCCTGTTATTTCAGCAAAATAGTAACTGTGAAAATCTATTAGCATAGTTATCATATACAGAAAACAATAACAATATTTTAAACAAATTCTTCCATTTTCATTCAATCAAAACGCATACTTGTACACACTAAATTCAATAAAATAAACATATAACTCACACACACACACACACACACACACACACATTCATACACAATCTCTCTCTCTCTCTGTGCCTCCCCCCCCCCCCCCCCCCCACCACCACCAGCAGACATGCAGAATAAAACAGACATTAAAGAACAGAAAAGCCCTCTATGAAATCTATCAAGACACTGTACCTATGCATAAACTTCCTGTTAGCCAAAAAAAAATCTGAATGACTGAAAAGCACCATTATAGACAAATGCATACAAACTCATTTCATCCTTTTTACATCAACACAAACAGGCTTGAACATTCAACAAACTTTTTCAGGGCAGCTATCGCATGTTGTCCTGTTCATTCTCAGCCTGTGAGGTTCCCAGGTACTGCCAAGCCTCTACATGATCTGGATTTTGCTGAACCTCTGCCTCAAAGAGAAGAACCGCATTGGGAATGTCGCCTTTCTCCAGACATTTTATCCCTTCCTCGAACGCTAATGGTTGGTCCTTCAAAGGGTTGTCTTCTTCAAACTTGTAATTCTACAATGAAGGCAACAGTTTCAATTAGAATTATGCTAAAACAACAACAACAACATCACACACACACACACACACACACACACACACACACACACACACACACACACACACATCTTCAAAGGGTTGTCTTCTTCGAACTTGTAAGTCTACAATGAAGGCAACAGTTTCAATTAGAATTATGCTAAAACAATAACAACAACAACACACACACACACACACACACACACACACACACACACACCAGAAACACATGCACACAATACATACAAGAACGCACACACACACACACACAATCACTCGTACCCACTTACACAAAGAAATAAAGTTACATTTTTTCCCTTCAAACTTATATTTCTAAATGAGCAATTAAAAAAAAAAACAGTAAAAACAAATGCACCCCCCCCCCCCCCCCCCACACACACACACACACACATATACTGCTGTCACAGTAAATAACAATTCTAATGTTAACAAAAATCTTACATATGAAGAGACAGACAAAACAGAAAACAGTTTCATAGATTTAACAAGTTTCAGGTTTGTGTTGAAACACACACACACACACACACACACACACACACACACACACACACACACATCCCAACCCCAATAAACTGTCCGCAAAAAAAAAAGTTTGCAATTTTATCTTTGAAAACACAGAAATCTCTCTCAATCCTTCCCAGTCTGCACAATCCATTCTACTGCTCGGCGTTCACCAATTTTTCCTAGACAGACTATCACAATTCTTACTAATCCATCCACTGTGTCAGAAAAATACATATGTCACAGATAGCCCATACTCAGGTGTGATTTTACCTCAAACGTGTTTGTCTGTTCAAATTCTGTCAGCCAAGGGTGACCATGGGTTTTGCTGAAACACACACCTTGTTCAATTAATCATTGTGTACTCAACAGAAATTCAGTTCATGCTGCTTGCAACTCAGCTAACCCTAAAGGGCCGTATCAGGGCTGTCACTTCACTGACGTTAACTCTCAACATAGATTTATTAAAAAAAATTAAATTAATGAAAATAAAGAAGAAGAAAAAACAACCTCAAAACATACACACAGAACTTATTTAAACATTTTCTGAAACAAAAACAAAGGCTGGAATTTCATTTAAATCTTTTTTCTGTAAAATGTTAATCTAAAAAAATTTGAAACTAAACATCTAAAAAAAATTTGAAACTAAACTCTGAACAACAGAGTTTTCATTGAGTCTGCTGTAAAGTGTTTACATCACACATTCTTCAATTGAAAAAATTCTACAAGAACATGTTTTACAGTGAGTGGCACATCAGATAGAATGCATCACAGAGCTTCTTCATCAGTGAGTGTCGCATCAGACAGAATGCACCACAGAGCTTCTTCATCTTTTAAAAGAGGTGATAGGAGCTGCATGTGCGCAAACCGCATAAGACTGTTCCATCTTCACAGCCGCCAGTGGCACATGGTAAAAACTTTTTCAAATTTGGAGGATTTGGAAAAGTTTGCTATACATCTGCGAGCTGCATTCTTCTTGCCAGAGATCTTTGACATGAACCTGAGCTTTACATTTCAGACCGGACAAAAAATCTTTTCAACTCTTTCATTTGTGGCAATCCTGGCAGGAAAATGTAATCAGAGAGTAAGCACAAACAAAAAAGAAATCATGGAAGGAAGAATTAAAGAAAGAAAGAATGGAAGATACAGAAGAAATCAGAAAGGAAAAAAAAAGAGAGAAAGACAATGAAAGAGGAAAACAGAGAGAAAAATGAAATAAAGGAAGGAAGACAGAAAGGGAAGAAGGAAGAAAACAAGAATGGAAGAACTTATATTTCATGCTGTTTATAGCACAGTCAACCACAAAGGGTTATATCAAGGCTGTCACCTTATCAAAGTCCATTCCTTACATGGTTGTATTTAGAACACGACAAGAGAACACAAAAGAAACAAAACCTCAATGAATATGTCGAAACACTCCAAATTTGTTTTAAAAAAATCTTTCTTCCTAAGATTTTTGATCTGATGAAAAATTATGATCTCTTTCTGAGAAAAAAAAAAAAAGAATCACATCACATGGAACATCTCTTAACTGGGTTTTCATGGAAAAGATGCAGTACCTTTTTAAATGCAAGGTAGTGCATTTTACTCTCATCTTCACTTGCGAATGTGAAAAAATCCTGAAACAGAAACTGATTCCAGTACATGTTTGTACAAAACGGTGCGACAACAACTTGAACAAAGCACCTGTCAGCGTCTTGCCAATGTTTTTCCAGTTTCTCCCAGAAGGCTTCAGGCTGGTTCCAGCCTGCGAACTCCTCCTCCCATCTGTCTGTCAGCGACTTGGCGCCCTGCAGATAACATTGATATGATCATACAGCATCAATACACTGTATCAATGTACTGCATCAATACACTGTATTAATGTACTGCATCAATACACTGTATCAATGTACTGTGCTGTATATATATATATATATATTTCTTTTTTTTCTCATGCTGTATTACATCATAATGCATGACACTTTGTGCTGCACTGCAACTATACCGTTAATATTTTTCACGGCATTCTGCTCTATCATTTGGCACTCTGCTGTATTGCATTATACTGTACTGTGACGTCTGTGGCGGATTAATGTTGTATTCATATCATAATGAAGTTTTTGACCTCCTGATTCTTCCCTCGTTTGTGTCCTTTGCCTGTTGAAATACCAAAGCAGATGTCAGTGTAATCATGCAAACATGTTGTAGCTTTACAAGTTTTCTTTCTTTTTTTTGTATAAGCTTGGACACTTTGTTCTGAAAATTTTTGAAGCACTCTCTTTTCCTCTTTTGTTGCTAGAACTTCCATAACAAGGAGGCATTTTCATTATCATCATAATACATGCCCCATTGAAACTGGCAATGTTTTTTACTGATTCACAAATCAGAAGAAAGGTCAAACTGGGGCCAGTCTTCTGAGTACATCCACAAACGCAAATTAACAAATATACCCACAAACTGGACACAAATCTGAAAATACATGATAATTCCCTGTTAAAACTCCTGCTTCAAGTGTACTTGTGCCAACTCAATACTGGATGTGATACTCAACTCACATCTGCTTGCCAAAAAACAAGCACAAGAGACAGTATCTCATGGAATGGTCCAATGCACAACTTGCCTCAGCCGTGTTGAAATCAGACACCCAGTCTTCAGCACGCTCTTCGGTCGACTTTTCCAACACCTGGTTGTCCTGAATGGTGATTTCCCCATCCCCGATTTTCTTCACAAACTTCATGAACTGAAACACACATTCATGGCATGTTCAACTGCTAAATCAGGTTTGGATTTTTCTCATAATCTCCCATATGCTAAAGATTTACAGAATTTAATATCCAATCCACTACAAGTCAATCACTTATTAAAGGCAATTTTTCTCAAAAATGAGCTCAGGAGAGCGATGTGCTGGAATTACACGCCAAGATCATATAAACAAAATGTAAACTGAATAAATCATTACCCAGACCATAATAACTGAACAAATTATCTTCTGTAGTACATGTATTGCACCTACTAAACAATTTTTTCGGTGTGATGCCCTCATGACTGTGCATGGAGTTAAGGAGGAAGACGAAGAAAAAGAAGATGCTGCAGAAAGTTCTACACGTGGCCAAAAGAGAAAGGAAGGAAAAGAAAGAGTACACCGAAATGGTTCCAGTTCTAACTGCGTTACGGAACCTCTCGTTAAAGACCCTCTGATCTACAGCTCTCTCCCTTAGAAATTTTTTTCTGCAACATCTTTGCCTGTATATTTGCCTTGCATACAGATGCCCATCCTTTCACCCCACTTGCAGAGGTAATTCAAAACAAGTTTCTCTGTGTTTTCAGATCACAGAAACCTGACTTCAGATCCACAACATTTTTTTTAGTACACAACTCCCATCTCAGAATCACTCGCTAACACCAAATACGTCTACAAATCCATCAAAGACAAATGAACTGAAGCTTACCTTGGAACCATCCCTTAAATTCTCCCATTCTTTTCTTGCAATCAATGAGGATACTAATACCACAAACAAAAAATGGTTGCAAATCTGGTTACTAGAAATAAAGAAGCCACTCCTGAAGTCTTGTGTCCCATCTAATGTTTATCAATATCATACTGATAAATAAAGACATTTAAAAAAAAGTTCATTATAAAAGAAAACAAACAAAAGGAACACCATCAGTTTCAGTCCTACCTCTGACTGATTGATTTTGGGGTCAGTGACAGTTCCCAGCAGTTTCTTCGCTGTCTCTTCCAGCTCCTTGCTGTCTTCCTGTCGGGATTCAAACTCCTCCACCCAGCCTGGATCTGACAGCATTTGTTTGTCAAATTCTGCCGCCCTAGGAAAAAGAAGATTTCATCTTTTAATGAAAGTCCTGTATGGACTGAAACCACGCAGGGCAACCACTTCTCAAAGAACCTTTTGTTAAATGTATGAAAAAAGAGGGGAAAGAAGAGAATACACTGTTACAGCTTGTTGCAGTAGTTTCTCCATTTTCAATATTTAACCATCCAACATGATCAATTGAAAAAGCTCAGCATCTTTTCATGACCTTTGCTGCTTGGAAGAATGTTTTTCTTTAACGTTAAATACTTCAAAAACATTATTTCATCAAAATCATGTAGTTTCTTGTTTTTCAGCATCCTTTTTATAACAAACTTACTCAGTACTAGGTTTCATAGCTGAACAATTTCAGATGTTATGTAAAAGAAATTTCTTCCTTTTTCTGAGCTATTACAACAAAATGGAGACGTCTTCTGTTGGAGAGTAAGAACGTTAGGCTGCAAAGTCACTGGCTGCGAGTCTACAGCACACATGGGATCTGATTTGCTCACTCTGAAAACCAGCTATGTCCTTCCACCAGTAAAATGGGTGTGTAATTTAGTTCAGGCATGGTCCAGTCAGCGGAAGAAAGGGCTGGATTCTACCTTCAATAAAACCATGTCCCAGACATGGTGTATGTCCTTTTACCTAACCTACCAATAAATTATGCACATGTGCAAAATCCCCCCCCCCCCCCCCCCCCCCCCCCCCACCAATTTAAAAAGCAGAGATATGCCAAACAAAACCTAATGAGACTTTTCAACACAGGAAATCTGTTTCTATGTGGATACTTGCAGCTCTGCCTTCATTTCCAATCACTTGAACAAGACACAGCACTGCACGACTCACCATACATGCTCTGGCTGCTCAGCCTGGTCCACGTATTCTGCCGCCCACTTGGCCTCTGCTGATGCCGCAGCTGGTCTGGCGGCATCAAATTCTGCTGACCAGTCTACAAACTTGTTTTCAGCCGCGATGAATTCGTCCGCCCAGCCCCCGTCTGCCGCCAGCTCCACAATGGCTGGGCCTGCCAGAACGCTCACATTAAAAAAGTGTGAAATGGGAGGAGGGTGGGGAACATGCTGAGGGAGAAAGAACGGAGAGGGAAGGATTGGGGGGGTGGGGGGGGGGGGGGGGGTGAGAATACACAATACTTGAATTAGAGGAAAAAGGGCAAATCATGACACGAAATGAATAGGTAAAGAAAGAGCAGAACATGACCACAAAAAAAACATGATTTCCCAAAAAGATGGGGAAAAACATGATACAAACAATAAACATAACTTAAAAAGAACAAAATAACGATAAAATGTAAAATATGAATAATGAGCCTAGACCATAGCAACAAAACACAAAAAAATATCCACCACAAAACTATAACAATAACAAAATCAAATCTGTAATAGATTTAGCCAGAATAATATACAGTTTTCCATTGGAAAAAAAATTATCAATCTAGAATGGTTATCACAATAATTATACTAAACACATAACAGCGCGCGCGCGCACACACACACACACACATATACAAAGACACACACACACACATACATACACACACACACACACACACACGTACACACACACACACACAAACACACACCGCCAAAACCAGACGACAGCAACATCACACTCACGCCCTCTGACCTGTCTGTGGTGCCTGTGCTATTTCAGCCTCCTCTATCTCCCTCATCTCCTGCAGCAGACTGGCCATGTGAAAGGTCTGCGGCGCCATCACCATGTTCTGATTGGACAGAAACTCCCCGACCAGCTGCACACACAGACATACATGGCAGGCCTCAACAACTGCTAACGGGGAAAGGAAGGAAGAGAGGGGGCGATGAGAGGGGAGTGAGGGTTCATTCTGTAATCGACCTACATCTTTGTTCACAGATCAAACTGAAAGACAGGAGGAATGTGGGAAATAAAGCAAGAAGGACAAAAACCCAAAAAGCATGACAGGAAGAAAAGATGGCGCAACCGGCAAGCAAGCTTTCCTAATCTCCCAGCCTAAGTAGCTTATTACTTCTTGAGATACTGCACAGCAAATTATATAGATCTGAACTGAGAAAGAAGTAACAAAATAAAGATACCTTATCACAAACCTCTTGGAATTGTTCCATATTTCCTTTCTCCTTGAGCTGTGGTTATGCATGTGACTGACTTTTTCGACAGAACTTACTTTTTTCCTTTTAAAGAACAGATGTAGGACAGTGCAAGCAGCCCCATTTCTCTCTGGGTCAAACGCATGAGGTTGTTTGCACATCCCTGATTAAAGTTTCCCAGAAACATCGTTAAAATCTGTTTGATAACTGCCCTTTTCCAAATGAAGGTAAGATGCTTAACACACATATCGTGTCATTTTACAATGCTGGCCAGTGTGTATTCCTTGAGCTTTAGAGACAGTGCAAAAGAAATAATGTACCATCGGGTCTGTAAGACACACAGACATAAAAAAATCTGCGCTTGCCATTTTTTTTTTTTTTTTTAAACAAACTAACAAATAAAAAATCATTACCTGCATATGGTTGATTAGCCACAAGAAAACAAACTGAGAAACAAACTGAGAAACCAAAAGAGTGGTAGAATACGTTGAGTATTCAGAGGAATGAGCAGCAAAATTTGTATATAGGACTCATGCTGTAACCGCTTGTCACAAGAATCAGTGAAGTATCACAGCATTTGAAAATGATTATGAAGTTGCCCACAGCAATAACCAACGTGAATTTAATAGGATGGTCGTTACAAGCAAAACAAAAACCAGTCTTTACACAGGGCAGATGGTGCAGTTCTGTCAAGCATTGAAAACAGCAGTGTTGACACAATTTTCACAGATGCTGCAAATTGTTTTGGAATCAAAAAGTGAGGAATTTATAAAGGTTACTGATATGGAAACAAATTTCAATTCTCCAAAAGCTTTGAAGACTGACTTCAATGAAGTCGACTTGGTCCAGTCGAAAACTTCAATCAGCTGCCATCTTTTGAAGTTAATGATAAAGCAACACTGATTCAAATTTAATTAATAAACACAAAGAAAAGTATTCAAACTTCAAGCATCAACATCTCAGTTTCTAAAAAAATCCATAGGTTCCCACCTGTGCACCAGCTACTGAAGTGCGAGAGCACAGGGAAATATTAGCGTATATCCCAGAAATTAAAGCAATACTGCTGTGAGTTCCCATGTGCACGGGCATGCTCTGATAAATGCGTACACATAAACATCACGCATATATTGACCACACACACACACATGATGGTAGTCCTTCGGATCCGAAGATGACGTTAGCGTTTCTGCAGCTCATCGATGTACGCGGAGGTGGCTCTGCAGCCCCAATCTGGAGGCGCAGAGTCTGGAACAGTGGGGGCACTGGAAGTCCGTTGTCGTGATCACTGCTGCTGCTGCTCTGTGGCGTTGATCCCTGGCGGCAGTCAGCTTTTGGCGTCGAGTACTTTCGAAGTTGGTAGCGGCTTTGTGAATTGTGGCCCGCCACAGAGGTCGGTCACTGGCGCACTCCTCTAGTTCTTTTGGTTTGAGTTCGCACCACTGGAGGTTTGATTTGACCGAGTCCTTGTACCGTTTCTTTGGGCGTCCTTGGTTTCTCTTGCCGTGCAGAAGCTCTCCATACAGCAGTCGCCTTGGCATACGGTGCTCTTCCATACGGATGACATGCCCCACCCATCGAAGCTGGGCCTTGATGAGCATGGACTCGATACTTGTAGTGTGAGCACGGTCCAGGACCTCGAGGTTGGAAACACGGTCCTGCCAATGGATTCCGAGTATGGAGCAAAGAGCTCGCATGTGGAAGTTCTCCAGCTTCTTGACGTGTCTGCGGTACAGTGTCCAAGATTCGCACCCATAGAGGAGAGAGGGCAAGACCACTGCGTTGTAAACTCTCAGTTTTGTAGTCAGCCGAATGTTGTGTTGACTAAGCACTTTGTTGCGGAGTCTTCCCAGCGCCTGGCTTGCTTTGCTGATTCGGGCATCAACTTCCCTGTCCAGGGAGCCATCACAGGAGATGGTACTTCCTAGATATCTGAAATGTTCAACGTCCGCAAGCTGGGAGTCGTCAAGACGATGTTGGGTGCCGAGGGGTTGGCGTTTGGTGCGGGTTGGTGAAGCACCTCAGTCTTGCCGAGGCTGATTGTCAGGCCGAAGAGCTTTGAAGCATCGGAGAAGCGGTCAAGCATCGTTTGCAGATCGGATTCTGCATGGGCCACCAGTGCGCAGTCATCGGCAGAAGAGGACTTCTTGAAGGAGATCTTTGATGCTCTTTGTCTTGGCAGTGAGGCAACGAAGGTCAAAGAGGGAGCCGTCCAGACGATAGCGGAAGTAGACTCCCTTCTCCAGGTCTTGGACAGCGTGGGACAGCATGCAGGTGAAGAAGACGTTGAAGAGGACCGGAGCTAAGACACAGCCCTGCTTCACGCCATTGCTGATCTCGAAGGCTACACCCTAACCCTAACGCACACACATAACATATAAATACACACACTTTAACACTCAAACACACCCTCACATACATACACATGCACTTGTCACAAGAACATCTTTGCACACACACACGAACATACACACACATGCATTCACACAAACATCACATAGACACATATATGTAACCTTGTGCAGTTACTTGTGCACACGCACACATGTACCCACTTACTCTCTAACCTTCTATTTCCCAAACAGTCTAGAATAACTTTTAGTAATTAGATGTAAGACAGAAGAACAAATGAAGGAGAAGACACAATACTTGAATGTCTGCACCAGCATCTTACCTCATCAGGATGAGCTACATCAATAGGACGCCCAACCTGAAAAGAAAAAACAGAGAGATATAACACATGAGGATAAGTTTATTTGCCATCATCAAATGCATGTAGAATAGTCTGAAGATCATCACAGTGAATGAGATAGTCAACGACATAAGCTTCTCAGCTTTTCTATATGGGAGGAATCCTATTAGAACCATTCTGCCACAGTAGAATTTTGTTGGCTTCAGCTAAATGACTTGGTATGGGCTCAAACGAGAAGTTGGATCACAGTGCTAAGTCCCTTATTCACTAAGAACATGCAGGGGGAAGATAGATCAAGACCTTCAGCCCTGTTAAAAGACTTTCGTATGTGGGATTTTTCAGTCACGCACACCTCTGCACAGAGTTGAGTGTGCCATAGGTTCAAACCAGAAATATGAACCACAGAGCTGGGTTTCATGTACTTTACAGATGCATCATTCTCTGAATATTGCTCAAACTCCCTGATCAACACTGAGGGGGGCGGGGGGGGGGGGGGGGGGGGGGGGGCTCTTCTTCTCTTGCACCAATCTGATCACAGGATACATAATGAAAGAAAACATAGAGCATAGCCCTGTCATGTAGTCTCAATCATGACAGCATTATCTTCATCATCGTCACTGATCTTAATATAACAAAAAAGGAGTCTTCACTTCTGTAGCTTTCTGACCGTGTCAGTTTTCTGTCCCAGACCATGCTCGAGGTGATTTCATGTCAGAGTTGCCGGTACAGGCAAGTTTATGTGGACTGCTGTTGGAAGCAGGTGATGCAGCCTACAGCAGAGGAATTCTCATTCAGCTGGCTCCACGACAAAATAACTGTTGTCATCAGTACGGGGCTTGGTACGTGGTATCCTAGTTATGAACAGATACTACTGAACACCATCTATGCAACTTGACAGTAGTGCAGTGAGTCCTCTGGTGAGTCTATTCTGACACAGACCACTCACTAACAGAGAGCTGCCATGCTGTGGAGTCAAACCTGGGCGTTACTCATACTGGGAGCTGGAATGAATGATGTGTGAGTAATGCCACTGATAGAATACGGAAGATAAGACAGAAAAACTTCATCCACTTATCTGCTTGGACGCCTCAGTATCATCAGATTATGCATCTCAAAAACATAGCAACTTGATCGCACAATTTCACAAAAAAACTAATGGTGAGATTGTTCTAGCAAACTTTAGTGAGATAACTAACCCACTTGGATCAATCATACATGGCCACTGAGAAAAGGCTTCAACACGATTGAAAGGAAAAGGAGAACACAAACAAAACAAAAAACAAATAATATAGTGACAAACAAGACACACCTGTGCATGCTGGTGTTGTCTGAAGTCAGGTCCTATAGCCTCCTGGAAGACAGAACATTAAACCCAATGAAAAAAAAGTGCTATAGACCTATACAAAAAAAAAAAAAGGAGAAGAATAGAAAAGGAAGCAAACAAATGAGAAAAAAAAAAAAGGAAAAATAATACTTGGGACCATAAAACTTGAAAGTAGTAGATCAGCAAACCTGTCAAAGTCTTTTTATAATAGGTTATAACATCTCACAATGTTTATCACACACACACAAACACATGGGCACGCACACACACACACATACACACAAGCATCAACAGACAATTTTAACAAAATAAAAGAGACAAAAATGCAAGTCACTGAAATGCTTGCACAACTTCACACAAAACAAAACTTCTCAATTCACTTTACAAAACACACTTACACACACACACACACACACACACACACACACACACACACACACACACACACACAGCCTGAGAAGAAATGCCAAACACAAGTCCTGCCCAGTGCAACCTTCTCAATGCATGCTTCATTTCTCTTCAAATCTAAACTAGAAAAAAAAGTATGTGCACGCACAATTTGATTATCAAATTACTTAATTCCTTCAATCATTCACCAGACAAAGTACAACATCAGACCTTCACCTCTTGGAAATACTGTTTGTTTGTTTGTTTTGCCCTATGTAGTGGGATTATATCATGATTATGTATTTAACCCACATTTAAAAAAGAAGCATTTTGGTGATGAATATTTAGTCATGCAAGATGACTGATCAGAAAAAGAACACACCACCCCAGAGAGAATACGGTTCGGTTAAAAGTTCACGAACAATGAAACTGAAAGAGGATAGACAATTACACATACCCTACCACTCAGCACTGACACACCCACAGCCATTTCACCTGTCTGAAAGCTTTGTCCTGAGTGAAGTGTGAAGTCAGCTTCATCAGGGAGTTAGCCCCTCCACATTCTCCGTCCACTAGATTCCTCGCCATTTTCGCACCCTTCTTCACACCTGTTTCACATCAGACCTGCACAGTACACAGGACAAAGCGTGGAACTCTATGGCATCGTTGTCACCGTCTTGTTAAAGTTCTGCTTACTTTGCTCTTTAAGACAAGTTTAAACTTCTCCTAATTCCTGTTTCTGCTACCTGCTCTAGTAGTATCCTTATCATTTTAACAGAGTTCTTCCAACAGTTTCTCCTTCATCAAGTTACTGGTTCTCCTGTATTAAAGCTGTGAAAAAAAGATCAGAGAGAGACAGAGAGACTGGCCGATTGATTACTGATTGATAATCTTTATTCCAGAAGATGCTTTTTCCCATCTGGTCCTACTAAGGATATTAACATAGAACGCTATAACACAATACAGATCTAATTACAACAAGAACAGTGATGAATCATATCTGCATTAACAAATGAAACACACACACTAAAGTTGAAATGTCTGTCACCCATGAGCGCATTTGCACACACACACACACACACACACACACACACACACACACACACACACACACACACACTCACGCACACACCTTTCCCACAAATTCACGTGCACATGCAAGCACACATGCACACACACACACACACACACACACACACACACACACACACACACACACACACACACTCACACACACACACACACTATTCCTATACAGAAAGAGGATACAGTAGCATCAGTCACAACATTAGTATCATCTGCACAACCTGAGAGAGAGAAGAATATAAAAACAATAGTCACCAAAGTAGTATCATCAACAAAGCTTGAGGATAGAGAGAGAGAGAGAGAGAGAGGGAGGGAGATAAGATAAGATAATGTTGCTTACAGCCCAGCCGACCGCAAAGGGCCACATCAGGGCTGTCACCACGTTAAAATCAACTCACCAGTCATAAAATAAAAAATTTTAAAAAATAAAAAAAATATTAAAAAAAACCTTTCACACATCTCTTTAAATGACATCGTGAGAGGGGGGGGGGGGGGGGGGGGGGTCACAGAGAGTCACAAAGATACAGAGAGAGAGCTCCAGAGAGAACTGGTTCCCTTGATTTCTCCAGTATAAAGTTTGGGGAAATGTGTGTGTGTGTGTGTGTGTGTGACAGAGAGAGAGAGAGAGAGAGAGAGAGAGAGAGAGACAGAGAGAGAGAGAGAGAGAGAGAGAGAGACTCAGAGAGCAAAAGAAAGGGGGGAGAGAGGTGGGGTGGGTGAAGGGGGGAGGCAGGAGAGAATAACTAAAGAAATGTGGAAGTTCTTAAGAAAAAAAACAACTTTACTCCTGCAAACCAGATGTTAATTAATACCTGCATTCAACTTAAAACATTAATTAAAATAAGGAGATATATGATTGCACAAATAAGTTCCATTACATACGTTGGTTTGTATCAGTGCTCCATGCCACACTACTACACACTAGACAAACTGGAAAGTAATGCAGATTTCATGCGTGTATACAAATCAGATTTATGTAACAATAGTGCTCCCTGCTAACAGTCAGCATGACGGGTAACTGAAGTTATCTACTGACAATTTTAAAAAAATAAATGAACACTGATGTGCTCTGAAATTTACTAAATGTTACAGTCACCAACACCAGCGATGTTCTGATAAGACTCAAATCTGTCACCAGTCAAGGTCTATCATCATCGTCAAAGCTAACTCACTCTGACACGTCCTCTCTCTATAAAACTTCTTTAAGAAACCAACATCATGCTGTTTCAATTTCTCATCTGTTGAATACTCTTATTGTCTTAAACAACTAAACCCAACAGCTATGATCAACAGAAACAGGTACCACAGGTCACAAACATGCCTCAACTTGGACAAGGTCATTGGTTCATGGTTCTGTGTCCCACTTAACAGCATGATAATTCTGAGGCCCAGTCTACTAAACTAGGTCATGTACTATGTAGACATCAACAAGCATGTGTGTGAATGATTGCCTGCTTTGGAGCTGTACACATGTCTCTGGAAGCATGCCCTTGATCTGCTCTAAACATACACAAGCACAGATCCACACTGTTCTCACTACTGCTACACATTGCATCTGCCTTGGTCAAAAATCTATTTTCTTTAAAATTTTGTTATCATACATGTTATACACACTACAAAAATACACTGATTCACTGATCATGGTGATTTTAATCTAAATCCATGCTTAGTTTTTAATGACCAGCCCTCTGACCTCTTCTTATGTGGGATAAAAAGAATGTTGCCGCTGAAAAAAATATTCCAGTCTGTGCATGAGAGTTTCCCAGAAAAGAACAAAAAAAATATATCATTTTCAGTTTCAAACATTTTGATTTAATTGGGTCAACGAATTTACATTTCTTTCTTGGAATAAACAAAAAACTGGAATACTGAGTTACTATGTTTTTCAAGTCCTATGTACTAAATTAAATTTCTAAAAAAAGAAATGTTTTGTTCCCTTGAAAAAAACAATTTTTTTTTGAACTTGAGAACCGGTCAAAAAATTTTTAAAAAAGTGAAAATCAATTTAACTTAAGCGGGTGTTTTGTCTTTTGATTTTCTTTAAGAAAATCGTTCTAACTAAAAAAAACCCCAGACCCTGTAGGCTAGTTAGGGTTAAGACTCAGACTTTTTTCCCCAAGACCCAAAGATTATCTCACCCATTCAACTGAGGGAGAGATTTTCCCCTTTTGGAGTTACATGTTTGAAAATTTAATCCCCTTTGATTTTAAAATCACATTTTTAAACCAGGTCCACCCAAAAAACTTATGATAAAAAAATCTTGCATAACATCAATTCACTTTCCCATTCTTAAAAATTGTCAAGAGTAGGCCACATGGGAAAAGAGGTGGATAAAAAATATAAGCGAACGTATTATCCCCTTGAAAAATCGGCAATATCAACAGGGGTTTTAACAATGGCCCATGTATGCATGCAAAAATTAAAAACCCTTTAAACCCTCCGGGCGCCTTAGGCAATCGGTTTAATTGGGGCCCGGGTGATATGTATAGTTTCTTGAGAGAACTTTAAACCCTTTCGAAGAAAACCCCTAAAGTACATCGGGACTCTGGAACCAGAGATTTCCCAAAATTGGCGGGATACTGTGATTTCGCCTCTTTTTTTTGAGGTCCCATGTTTTAAAAGATAAGTGTGCTTTGGGAAGTGATAAATCAAACTTGGAATTTATTATGGAGCAACATCCTACTAAATAATTCAAGCAAGAACCACCCGCCATGGATTCTACAAAAATAAAGTTTGTTTTGGGAAGGAAACATCGTTTCTTTTAAAAAATTGAAAACATTTCCCAATTTAGAAAGATTCTGGTTAGGATAAAAAAAAAGGACAAAAAGGGGTCCAAAAAAAAACCAACAAAAGTGGTTTTTCAAAATAGTTTTTATTTCAGCATTTTTTTTCCAAAAGGGAAAATTTTTGTTTAAAGGGTATAAAACATTAAAACAAAGATAATATGCACCCCTGTTTCTAGTAATGTGTAAGGGATCATAACAAGCATCTGCGGTTTTTTATGCTGGACATTTAATTTATCAAAATTTCCCATTTGAATTCTGTTTTACGCATAATTGTTTCAGTGGAAATAAGAGAATATTACAGCTAAATTTCTTCCAAAAGAAAAGGTCTGTGCAGTTTAAGATCAAATTTCCATGAGTGTTTTGTCCCAAAATAACAAGTCGGGCATACGGGTTTGTTCTTTATTGCTGTGTTGGAAATAAGACAGTAACTGATCCCCTGTGTTTTCTGTGTTTTTGGGGGCTTCATGTAATATACAAGTATAGGACCCACAAAGCCTTGTTTCCTTTAAATTGGGATTTTTTTTTGACAGTTTTATGTGTTGCATTGGCTTTCCAGTATTCCCACATGAAAAATAACAACAGTCATTAAAAAAAATGGGGGCATACTTTTCCTTTGAGTAAGTTTTATTTTTATTGTTTCTTTTACACATAAAGGCTATAAACAAGCTAAATAATCACAATGATCATTAGACACTTAAATTGAAACCCTCTGACGTTGTTTATGGCCTCAGTTGGCTACTAAAAATGCTCATGTACTGACAGGAATTAGGTTTTTTTTTGATCAAAAGATGAAACGTTTGACGTAACTAATAAAGTGTAATTTTTGGGCACCCGAGGGGGGGGGTGAATTTTTCCGATTTTCTTCTTTTCCTAAATACTGGTTACTCAAAAAGGTAGGTCACCCCGGCATGTTAAAAAGTAAATAAAATAAATAAAATTGGCGACTCGGATGTTTGGGCCCGGAGCAAATTTTCCAAAAGGGGGTCGCATCGATATCAAGAAATTTTAAAAAATGGCCAAATTCAGGCCCCGGTCCCTAAAAAAACGGGGAAGTTTTAAAAAAAAATCGTCAATATGCAGTCTCAAACGTGTATCAATTTGTTGTTTTTTTTTTAAAGAGATGATTTTTTGGCAATTTGATGGCAGGGAGGGTTCCCCAGCCCTACAGAACTAGAAAAAAAAAATGTAAAAGGGGTCAAAATAATTTTTTCCCCCCCTTTTTTCCCCTTTAAAATCAACCCCCCGTCAAAGCTAACTACTCTGAAAAAAGTCCCTCTCTATAAAACTTCTTAAAAAACCAACATCATGCTTTTCAATTTCTCATCTGTTGAATACTTTTTATTGTCTTAAACATAAACCCAACAGCTATAAAACAGAACAGTACCACGGGTCAAAAACACCTCAACTTGAAAAGGCATTTTTTCAGGTTTTCGGCCCCCACTTAACAGCATAAATTCTGGGGCCCCATCTACAAAAACTAGCCCCATGTCATGTAGACATCAACAACATTTGTAAATGAGCCTGTTTTGAGCGTACCATTCTCGGAACACCCTTGATCTGCTCTAAACATACACAACACAGATCCACCCTTTTTCTCACTACTGCTACACATTGCATCTCCCTTGGTCAAAAATCTATTTTCTTAAAATTTTTTTCATCCTGTTATACACATACAAAAATACACTGATTCACTATCAGGGATTTTAACTAAATCCATCTTAGTTTTTAATGACCACCCTCTACCTCTTCTTTTGGGGGATAAAAAGAAGTCCGCTGAAAAAATTTTCCATCTGTGCAGAGATTTCCCACAAAAAAAAACAGAAAAATTTTTTCAGTTTCAAACATTTATTTTTTAAATTAGTCAACAAAATTTCTACATTTTTTTTTTCTTGAAAAAAAAAAAACAGGGAATACTGATTAACATTTTTTTTCAAGTCCAGTACAAAAATTAAATTTCTAAAAAAAGAAATGTTTTTTTTTCCCTTTGAAAAAAAAAAATTTTCTATTTTTGCAACTCGAAACCGTCATAAAATTTTAAAAAACGGAAAATAAATTTTAAACTTAACGGTTTTTTTTCCCCTTTTCTGATTTTCTTTAAGAACATCATTCTACATCTAAAATACACCAGAACCTAAGGTAGTAGGGGAAAACATCAGACTTTTGTTCCAAATCCAAGATTACTCTCACCATTACAACCTGGGGGAAAAAATTTTCCCCTTGGATTTCACATTTTCAAATTCAATCCCCTTCGATCATTAAAACCATTTTTAAACCATGTCCACCCAAAACTTAGCATAAGAAACTTGCATACAATCAACAATTCCATCTTTTCGAAATGACCAAGATAGGCCATCAGGGCAAAACGAGGGGGAGAAAAAACCATCCACTGATTTTTCCCTTAAAATCAGGGCAATATCAACAGGGATTAAAAAGGGGGCACATTATGCAGCAAAAATCTCAACAACCCTTTAACCCCCAGCCCCTTTAGGAATCGGGAATTAATTGCAGGCCGGGGTATCATGATATACTCTTAGAGAAAACTTTCAACCCTTTTTCGAAAAAACCCCCAAAACCCCACAACCGGGCCCCAAGCTTTTTCCCAAAAATGCGCGGGGATACTCGGATTTCACCCGTTTTTTTTTGAGGCCCCATAGTTTTTAAAATAAGTCATGCCCTTTTTGGAAGTGAAAAAACTAATTTGGGAAATTTTTATATGATACAACATACCTACTAAAATAACTTCAAGCAAAAACCACCACCATGGATTACTAAAAAAAATAAACTTTTTGAGAAAAAACTCTTTTCTTTAAAAAATTAAAACTACACCCAAAATTCAGAAAGATTACGGGTTAGGTTAAAGCAAGTGACAAAAGGTGTAAAAAAACCCAAACAAAAAGTGATTTTTAAAAATATTTTTATTAACACAATTTTTAAAAAGGAAACTTATTTTTAAAGGGGTCATAAAACATCAACAAAAAAACTCATGCACCGATTTTCCCGCTAAAAGTGAAAGCATCATAACAACATCGACGTTGTTTCGACTTCAATTTTATCAATATTCCTATTTAAATTTTCTTTTAACACAAAATGTTTCAGGGAAATAAGACTAAAATATTACAGCTAAATTTCATTCCAAAAAAATGCATCTGTGCATTTAAGATCAATTTTCACATGAATGGTATGCCAACATAACAACCGTCGGACATACTGATTTTTCTTTTTTTGCTGTTTGGGAAATAAGACAGTAACTGCATCCTCGGTTTTCTGTTTTTTTAGGGGCTTTCATTAATGATACAAGTATGGGCCCCCCACAAAACCCTTTGTTACCAAATAGGCTTTTTTTACTACATTTGTTAGATGTTGCATTGGACATACCCAAGTTTTTCCCAACAATGAAAAAAACAACACCCATTAAAAAAAGGACAATTTTTCCTTTGAACATTTCATTTTTATTTTTTAAATTTTACACAAAAGGCCTATAAAAAAAGCTAAAAAAAATCACAAGATCAGAAACACCTTAAAAGAATCCACTGACAGTTTTTATGGCCTCACTGTTGGACTACTAAACAAACTGCTCATTACTGACGGGAAAATTAGTTTATTTATGACAAAATGAATAAAACTTGACAGTAAAAATAATAACGTGTACTTTTAGCACCTGAGGGGGGGGGCAATTTTTCCCCAACTTTTTCTTCTTTTCCCTAAAAACGGTTCACTCAAAACGGTAGGCACCACGCGCAGTTAAAAAGAAAATAAAATAACATAAAATATGCACTGGGACTTTTGGCCCCTGGACAAATTTGCCAAAAAGGGGCCCTCGATATTCAAGAATTAAAAGAAATCCCAAAATTCAGCCCAGGAAACCCAAAAAATACTGGGGAATTAAAATAAAAACGTCAATATGCAATCTCAAAACTGTCTACAATTTGTTGTTTTTTTTAAAGAACTGCATTTGGGGCAATCTTGATGGCCCCCAGTGATTCCAACCGACAGAACAGAAAAAATGAATTAAAGGCTGTCAATATTTGGATGCAGGTATGAAAACATTGACCCCCACTCCGGGTCGCTTTATTAAATACTTTTTGTTCCTTTGGGAATAAGTATTAGTTTACCTTTTTGAAGATGTTAATTTGAAAAAGCTTTTCCCTTTTCTAAGGGTTTCCATTCAATTTCCTCATTTCTTTCTATATTCCCCTTTTCTCAGGGTTTTTCCCCTGTTACAAACCGTGCGCTCCTTTTCTTTTTTTTTCGAGTTATAAAAGCCTTTAGATGTAAATCCCAAACGGAAACCATTTTTCCATACTGGCTAACCAATTTTTTTGTACAGGGGTCTTTAACCTTTTGGGGGCCTCATTGAATCCGTAAAAAAGCAAGTGTTATTTGCTTTCTTACATACTAAATTGAAATGTTCTTTCCATTTGACACACATAATCACAACCTAAATATTTGCAGCATTGTTTATTTAAGAAAGTTTTAGAATAGAATATTCTGACTATTGGGATTTTGTTACATAAGCAACACTTGGCACTTTGGGAAAAAATTTCCTTTTTCCAATTTTTCTTTCCCCCCCTTTTGTAAAGCGTTTAATTTTCTTGTAGAATGCGTGTATAAACTTGCTTCCGATTTTTCCAATACAAGCGTCCTCAAAAACCTTATAGTATTTTCCAGGAGAAGATTTTTTATTTATTCATTTATAAAAATTTAAAAAAAAAGGGGCCCCAAAACATTCCCCTGTGTACACCTGACAAGAGGGGTTTACAATGCGGATAAAACCCCTTCCAAAACAATTTTTCTGCCTCCCAACGAAAAATGACTACCCTTTTAGCAAAAAAAACCCAAATGCCGATGTTTTCTAATTTAACAGCAGGCCCCTGGTCAACTTAAAAAGGCAAAAATCTAATAAAATTCATCTTTTTGCGTCTGTTGTTATAAAAACTTTGAGGTTTTAAAAAATTGGGAGTCTCACAACCCTTTGTTTCAAAAAACCATGCGGGCGTTATTTAAAAGAAATTTTTTGTAAAGGGGTCCTTTAGCACTATTTTTATGTTTCAAGTATTTTGCGAAGGAGTAAGAGATCACGGGTCTATATTCCTCTTTTTTTGTCACCTTTTTTTTGAAAAAGGGAAAAATGCTGGCATCTCCCCACCACGTAACTCCCTGGTCCAGTGAACTTGGGAAAGGGTGGTATACCCACTCAATTCATTTGGGACATAATTTTAAAAACTTCCAGGGAACCCACAAACCAACTTTTTTTTTTTTTGATGTTGGTCATAACCCGCGTTTTTTTAGTTTTGCTTTCAGGGGGGTTTATCATCATCCTTTTATCACGTAATTTAAAGGGTTGGGGGTTTGAGAAAACCAAACAAAACGCTTTTTTTGTAAATTTTGAAATGGATAAGGGGAAAAAAAACCCAAATGAAACCTTAGTTGAAAAAAGGGGCCCCGAAAAAAAAAGGGAAGAGGAAAAGGAGGGGGGGGGGGGGGGGGGGGGGGGGAGCTGGGGGGGGGGATACAGGAGGGGCTGGGGGGAAGGGGGTGGTGGAATCTGGGTTTCGGGCTCTACTCCTCCACATTTTACAAAAAACATATGAAATAGCCCAAAAAAAAAACTTTCAAATCTTCAAACAAAAATTATTACATGAAACAAAAAGACCATTTTTAACACAAATACGAGGTCGTTACGACAGACATCTGATGAAATTCTTTAACTAAGATAACAACTGTCAATAACGCCAGATTTTTCCCCCTAATCCTATTCTGAACTTTATTCTGCATGTATTAAAGAAAAAGCAAAATAAAATTCCAACTGTTTTCTGCCCCATTTTTTTCTATAATTGATACATTGATACGTCGGGCGTTATTTCGACTCGCTAAAACGATGTCCAAACATCCACGCACAAAAAACATCGCCCGAAAGTTGAGGAAAACCCGTTTAAATGCCCCACCTACTTTTGGGTTTACTTTAGAATTTTAACTTTTTTAGAAACACTTTGGAGAAACGAAACCAATGTTTCTATCATTTTCCCTTGTGACGGCGTTATGCTTTACAGCTTACATTTTTGACGGGCGTAACGATTTTGGACAAAAAACATTTCCCCACCTTTTCTGTTCGAACCCTTCTGACGAAAGCTCCCCCTCGATTTTAAACCTTTTTCCTTGGGGGCTATTAAAGCACGCAGGGGTCTGTAAGTTCGTTGTTTTAGAATTGGGGAGAAAAAAAAACGGGCGTTATTTTCGACAACTGCTTATTTTCCGTCTGGATTTCCCCCTCGTTCGCTGCCACTGAATCGAATTTGGTTCGGAAAACACCTTTCCCATTCGGGGGGTTGGGTCCGAGATGCCGAGTTAAATGAACCGAACCGAAAACCGAACCCGATGTAACGATCGGAGTTTTGCTGACCGACACGATTTGACAAACACTAACGCTGTCAAAAAAGATTTTTTTTCCGCTTTACCACGAAAACAATCAAAAGAACCGTTTTTGATTTTAACATGTTCGCCGTTTATTTTTCTGCATCCTTTTTTTCATATTTTTGATGGTATGCAAATTTTGATATGTTCCAGCTTTGACACCAACCGCATCACCTCCCCCCCATTTGAAAAGGGAAATTTTTCAAAGAAAAGGGGACAACTTGGGGATTTCAAAAGGAAGGGAAACACCCAAACTCACCATTTATATTATGTATCTCTTTAAGGATTAAAACATCAAACAATAAATAAAAAACCTTGGTATTTTTTTTTAAATTCTTATTTGTGGATAAAAATACAAGGTCTGGACGATCACCTTTTTTCACAACCATAAAAATATAAAAGACGGGGTAAGAGAATAGACTTCTCCATCCAATTATGTTAATTCGATATTCGGAAGGGGACATCAAAACAAAAATTATGGTCTTTCATAAGGGGTTTAAAGCCGGACAACATTGGATTCCAGACCCGAGAAACAACCAAATTACCAAACAGGACCCTGAAGGGGAAAACAACCTTTCTAAACAAGCATTTGTTCATTTTCTCAAACCCAAACCTTTAATTAACGTTTGACTAAAGGAATGATAAACCCCGAAAAGCAAAACATCAAAGTAAACAAAACAGGAGATTTAATTACGACCAATATCAAGAAAACAAGCTACTGGTCCCGATGGGGTTCCTGGGAACTCTTAAAATTTTGCCAATAATTGAGTGAGGGATCCAATTTCTTTACCAAACTTCACGACCCGGGGGAAAAACCTTATGAGGCAGAGCGGATTTTCCCTTATTCAAAAAGGGGGACAAAACAAAAGCAGAGAAATAAGACCTTATCTCTTACTCCATATCAGCTAAACTACTGAACACAAAATAATACATAATTTACCACTGACAAATATACTTTTTAAAAAATTCCCAACTGGTTTTAACAGCGAAGAGTTGTGAGACTCAAATTTTAACAACTCTCAATGAAAATTTATCTGTTTAAAAAAAACAACACAAATAATCAATTTTATTAGCTTTTCAAAAAACCCTTTTTAAAGGTTTTCCATGAGGGCCTTCGCTTTAAATTAGAACACATTGGCTTGACGGGGTTTTTGCTAAAAGGGGGTAGATCATTCCCCGTTGGGGGAAACGCAGAAAGTTTTGGGGAAGGGGCGTCATCCCATTTTAAACCATCTTGTCAGTTACCCAGGGAACTGTTCGGGGGCCCCTTTTTTTCTTTAATTTTTAAAATGCAAATAAAACCTCCCGGAACACTATTAAAAGGGTTTTTGCAGATGAATTTAGTATATAAACAATCAGAAGCAAGAAGTACCCATTCTACAGAAATCTAAACCTTTACAAGAGTGGGGAAAAAACTTGAAAATGGGAATTTCATCCCCAAAATGCCAAGTGTTGCGATAGAACAAACCCCCACCAATTAGATCAGATTATTCTATCCTAATCTATTCTTAAAAACTAATCGCAAAAAATTTAGGGGTGATAAGATAGCTCTCAAATGGAAAAAAACATTACAATTTATATTAAGAAAGCAAATAAATTTACTTTTTTATACAGGAACATCAATGACTGCCCCCAAAAAGGGTTAAAGAACGCACAAAACCTGGTTAACCAGACGGGAAAGGTTCTCATTTGGGGTCCTTACCATCTAAAGGACATTGATAACCTCGAAAATTTAAAGAGCAGCACGTTCGTAAAAGGAACCACATCAGAGAAAAGGAATACAGGAAAAACATGGAAATTAGAATGGAAAACCCTTAGAAAGAGAAGAGCTTTTATTAACTAACACCTTTTTTAAGGCAAACTAAAATAATTGATATTTCCAGGAACAACTAGTATTGAATAAAAGTACCCAGGGGGTGGCGGTCAAAAGTTAACCAACCTGCATCAAATATTTACACCCTTTCATTTTTTTTTACCCATTTTTCGCTTTGGGAAATCACTGCCGGGGGCCATCAAAATTGCCGCAAGTGCAATCTCATTCAAGGGACAAATTGATTCGACAGTTTTGAGATCTGCATATTGATGATTTTCTATTTTATTTCCCCAGATATTTTATTATCACCTGGGCCTGAATTTGGCCATTGCTTTTAAATCGAGTGCGACCCCTTGTTGCCAAATTTGCTCCAGGGGCCAACAGTCAGAGTCGCACTGTTTTATGTTATTTTTTTTATTTTTTAATATGCGCGCTGGTGACCTACTCGTTTTTGAGTGAACCAGTATTTTAGGAAGAAGAAAGAAGAAGAAGACTTCTAGTTCAAGCCAAGGCTTAAATGCAGAAAGAGTATGAGAGAACACACCAGTAGAACGCTGAATATACTTTGGAAATTCAAAACCTTCATGACCAGTGCAAGCAATTCATTTAACTTGAGTCTAGTTTGCTGCTTGATTGATTGATAAACTTAATTCCTAAGTGTAACAACAAAGTGAGAAGAAGATTTTTCCATGCAGCCCTAGTCCTGCCACGAACTATGGGTATGATTATGTACATTGAACACTATTACACATAAAATTAGACGTTATAGAACCGATTATAACATGGGGAGAGAGAGCGAGAGAGAGAGAGAGAGAGAGAGAGAGAGAGGGGGGGGGGGGCTATGGCTTGAAGCTTCCAAGTCAAGTCAGTGCATTGTGGTTCTTGACGAAGATTGTACTACTACTGTAGTACTAGTACTAGTGATCTACCTCCAGTTCTGATCTGCTTCTGCTACTGCAAGTAGCTTTCTTCATATCTGATTTCATGAAATGTAATAAATAACTAATGTTCATCAAATTACAATATAATAAACTGATATGAAAGAGATTTATACTAACCTGAATAGACACTGTTATGTAAATAAAACGTGATCGGTTGCACTTTGACTTGGACACAGGTCGACCGGAAGCACAAAAGTTGTTTCCTTTTTCGTCGTCCCGAACAGCATAACGAATGTGTCCGAATGTGCCCGAAGGCCGCAGCTCTCAAAATGTCGTGTGGTATCTGCCAGGAAGCAGTTATGTCCCTTGACGACTTAATAAAATGCCCTGCTGGTCCCTCCCACTTCCCTGGCCTGCACCCTGTGTCAATACAGTGCAGAGTTCCAAGGGTGGTACAGGACTGCGCCCGGTTTATTCGGCAGTTGAGGACAGTACTTCTCTGGCTCCCATCCGCACCATCAGGTATATGCCCCCATCTTTTTCCTGTCTGCCTTATGGCCAACTCTGGGGAAAGGCCCTGTGACCGTGAGGAAAGACCCATTGACTGCAGGGAAAGTCCTGTTGACAGCGGAAAGACTGTGACCTGGGATTGTTTTCAGAGAGCACGTAAGACCTCATGGCGAAAGCTGGGCCATGTCTGGAGTTGCACTGTCTTCATCTGTCAGCAAACGGTGACGCTGCAGGATGCACATGGCAGTTGTTTCACGATAGCGTTTTTCGCCTGTGGGCTCTGCAGTCATATGGGCTGGTACACCCATGAGAACGCTCCCGTGGAGGTTCTGTCGTGTCATATCCAATAGTCATTATACAATGGCATCTGCCAGGGAGCAATTATGTCCCTTGACGTCAAAATGGAATGCCCTGTGCGTGCCAGCAACCTGTGTGAACACAATGCAGGCTTCCAAGGGTGGTATAAGTTTGCTCCCGGTTTGTTTGGCAGTTGAGGACAGTACTTCTCTGGGTCCCATCCGCACCTTCAGCTGCATCTTTTTCTTGTTTTGGCCAACTCTGGGGGAAGGCCCAGAGACGGTGAGATTGCAGGGAAAGTCCTGTTGACAGTGGGAAAAACTCTGACCTGGGATTCTCTCTAAAGAGCATGTAAGACCTCATTGCAAAAGCTTGGCCATGTCTCGAGTTGTACTGTCTTCATCTGTCAGCGGAACAGCAACTGGTGAGGCTGTGAGATGCACATGGCAGTTGCTTCATGGTGGCGTTATTCGCCTGTGGCCTCTGCAGTCATAAGGGTTGATACACCAGTTGTTTCATGGTGGCGTTATTCGCCTGTGGCCTCTGCAGTCATAAGGTTGGTACACCCACGGAATGCTCCTGTGGACATTCTGTCGTGTCACACCTGATAGTCATTATACAATGGCATCTGCCAGGGAGCATTTAGGTCCCTTGACGTCTTTGTGCGTGCCTGCACCCTGTGTGAACAAAGAGCAAGGTTCCAAGGGTGGTGCAGGAATTTTTTCCCGGTGTGTTTGCAGTTGAGGACAGTACTTATCTGTGTCCCACCCACACCTTCAGGTGTATCTTTTTCCCAGCTATCAAATGTCGTGTGGTCATGGGTTGTACTACTGCTACTACTACTATGCTACTACTTCTAGTGGTACAACTGATGCGATGAAAACAAAATGAGTGTTGTTCGTCCGTCGAGTTGACGAGAACCACTTCAGTGATCTTGGGGTTTGCGGGGGGGTGGGGGGGGGGGGGGGAGAGATGATTTGTGGATATGCAAGTGGCTGATCAAGCCGATGCGTGCACGGAATGTATGGTAACAGCTCGGACAGACAATGTGGAAGACCTGCTCTTGCTTGCTGGCGCAGGCCATCACTGTCTGTCTCTTTCGTTGTGCTGCAACTGTCCTCCTTTCGTCACACGAATTGGCACCTTTGCGGATAGAGAAGCGCCATCTAGCCCGATACATAGCTTTAGGAGCGTATTTGAAGTGTTCCTCTGACCTCCATACGAACGCTTTGCAGCTCATCATAGAAGAGTCTCTTGGGTAGCTGGTGGTCTGACATGCGAGCTACATGACCAACCCATCGAAGCTGAGACAGCATCAAGATGGTGTGGATGCCAGGCAGGTCTGCTTGGTCGAGCATCGCTGTATCTGGGATTTTGTTCTGCCATTCAATGTTTAACAATCTTCAGAGGTAGGTTGTGTGGAAGTGATTCAGCTTCTTGGCATGCCGTTGGTACACTGTCCACGTTTCACATGCGTAGAGGAGTGTGCGGAAAACAACTGCTCTGTACACCTTCAGGTTGGACGCTAGACTGATGCCTCTTCGATTCCAAACATTGGTGTGTAGTCTGCCGAATGTTGCATTTGCTTTTGTGATTCTGGTGCTCACTTCATCGTCGATGGTAACGTTCTGGGGCAGTGTGCCGCCAAGGTAGGTGAATTTACTCACCGCAGCGAGTTTCACACCATTGACTGTGATGTTAGGATCATCATAGGGTCTGCCTGGCGCGGATTGATGCAGCACTTCCGTCTTCTTTGTATTTATGGTGAGACCGAAGTTGGCACAGGCTACGGGAAACTTGCTGATGCTGGATTGCATGTCAGTTTCGAGCCAGTGTTGAGAGCGCGGTCTCAGAAAATCCCTGATGATGTCTGTCATAACCTTAGATTTTGACTGGAGCCTTTTGAGGTTAAACAGCTTTCGATCTGTTCTGAATCTGATGGCGATGCCTACGTCTCCTTCTCTGAAGGCATCAGTCAGCATTGCAGAGAACATGATGCTGAACAGAGTGGGTGCCAAAACACAGCCTTGCTTTACGCCATTTGTGACCGGGAATGGGCTAGATGTCTCTCCGTTGTCCTGGACTCGGGCCTGCATGCCATCAAGGAATTACCGCACCATAGAGAT
>CM031611.1:34622505-34687505 GCA_018398815.1 Conus ventricosus | reverse complement strand
TGTGGAGATAATTCTGTTTACCAATCCCAGCTGGAAAAAAAAAAAAAAAAATTGGTACGGTGGAAGCTATGCGCACCAACTCGTGCCGAAGATCCACCAGCGAGAATCCCATTTCCCAGTAAACTGTAAGAGGATCATCTTGTCCAGGGCGCAGCATGATGGAAGGCGGGAGAGGTCCATTTTGCTCTTTTCGCCGCCTTTAACCTTCTCTGAACTGAATCCGATACCCTACCATTAACTGCTGGGTGGACAGAAAGGGCATTCGAAAAGAAACCCATCCCACGAATGGTTCGAACTCACAACCCTCATCTTTGCCGGGAAACGATGTCAGCAATTGACTTCGGGCCCCTCTTAACCACACAGTGTTAAAGATCAGATGAATAATGCACCGTAATGGCAAACGAGGCATTCGAATAATTAACAGAGATGAAACTTATCATAACGAAATTTAACTTAAGCTTGAATCGCACTGATCGCTGCACGTGCATGGAATTGTTCAAGGCACCTTAACTGTTGTCCACAACTTAACAGCTGACATAGCAGTCAAAATTTCTGTTATGTCAGTTAGCTAGAAATAAAAAAAACAATAAATATTTTCAGTGCAAGATTTGAAATGATGAAATCCATGAACTGCATAAATCAAACCCAAACAGGAACGGAGTCACAAAATTCGTCGAGACCAGTGTGTGCACGTAGCTCCACCGATGAATATCAGGCGCGAACCAGTGCAAATAGCTACTTCCTTAACCATCTGTCTATGTATTGAACGACTGTGCACTGAAGTAATGGAAAGTCTTCCTGGTTCTGATTCTCCCAACATGGGGGGGGGGGGGGAAATGGCCTGTGTATGATGTTATCGGACTGTTGACATTTTAGAGTTATTTAGGGGAAACAGCGTCAGTGTCGATTCGTTTGAATGCAGGGTGATTTGCCCATTGCCCTGATTTCTTTGAAGAGAACAAAAAAAGCTGGAAACTTCTGCAACATCGATCCTTTAATTCATTCGGATTGCATACCTCAAGGCACATTTCCCTTCTCCAGTTCCTTTGCTACTCTGCTGTTTCTCTGACGGATATTAGAATTGCCGAACCCGGATGTTTCGGATGTCATGGTTACAAGAGCATCATCTAATGCACATGTAAAACGTAGGCCTGTTAGTATGCAAGTAAATGTGGTCTTCTCAAATAAATATGATACATGAAACTAAATGTTCTTGACGTTTGCTCTGGGTTTTTTTTTCTTTTGAGAGGAATTAAAGCTCTCTCTCTCTCTCTCTCTCTCTCTCTCTCTCTCTCTCTCTCTCTTGATTATTGAATAACAATAACAACAATAATAATGATAATCATAACAACAAGTCATTGGGGATGTACCGTATTAATTCTACTCCGGTGCATCAAAACAAATGATTCTAACTGAACCCCCATTCCCATCTATCGCACAAGGGAATTTGTATACTGAAGTGTTTGAAGATGTTGAGAATTCATACTCAGAAGCCTTTAGGGATGTACGGAATTTGCCTGAAGAACTGAGGAGTGTTTATGTTTTAACAGAATGTCTGACTATGGGCTGGTCTTTCGGTGTCCTGGTTAGTAGTTTTTACTGTTGGTATGCACACCTTTCTCTTCACATACTGACACATAGATGTACCGTAAACTAACCAGTAATTAGTCGCAGTTCAGAAAGCCTGTTAGATAGTGATCACAGAAACAGAAGACAACACATAGTTAACACGGAATGAATCAAAAGAAGAGACCTCTAACAATTATGTTACTTGTGCTCTGCAACGACTTCAAGTCTATCAAGCAAACCCAATCTTATTCAACACAGTGTAAATTTTGTCTCAGAAACATAACTCTAGGAGCGAAAGAAATGTGGATTTACATTTACCTTGACACACTGTCAGACCTGTAGACAATGCGTTACTTAGGCCTACACATCAAGGCAGCAAGGAGAGAGAGAGAGAGAGAGAGAGAGAGCAACCCAGTATCCCTGATTGAACAAAGCTCGTCACTAGATTTATATTGAATAACCTCATCGGGTGATGGTATCACGGGGTTTTCATGAAATTTGAGCGTGGACATGGAGCGCGTGAGAGTGGGGGAGAGGGAGACACTGGATCTATCTAATCTGCGACATATTCATTGTGTTTACATAGATAATGGAGTGAGCGTTGTTGACCAGTGCCGTTCACTCGGGGTGTGTGGAGGGTTGACGAGGGAGGGGGGGGGGGGGGGGGGGAGGGAGGAGGAGGTGGTGGTATAAGGTTGTAGCTGAAATTACACTGGGTTTGGCGTCCAGTGTTTGTCCATCGGCGACTGTACGTAAACAACAGTTCTAGCAATTACCGTTTCAGTGATAAGTGTCAGATCTGCTGTCACCGCCGCGAGCTGCAGCGAATCACGTGTGTGTGTGTGTGTGTGTGTGTGTGTGCGTGCGTGCGTGCGTGCGTGCGTGTGTGTGTGTGTGTGTGTGCTTGAGTGTTTATGTGTGTGTGAGCGTGTGTACATTTATTTACTAAACGAATCTTCAAGCATAGGCTCATATATTTCCCCCAATATTCATCACTCTTTAATACTACTTTTAGCTTTTAAGCAACTTTTTTTTTTTTCGTTATGGTGTTCTATTCTTTTCCTTTTTTTTTTTTTAACCAATTACTGACTGCTTTTGGGTGCCGATGGATTTTGTTTTTTTTTAAACCTTGGTGGTAAGAACAACACAGAATTATAGGTGGTATAACTCCATTTGGTGCCAAGGGAGGACCGATACACAAACAGCCGTGTCGTCCCAGCGATGAGTTCTAATCAGGAATGAAAGGCTTCTGGGCAGGCGATATAAAATTAATGGTTCCGTTTCCAGGGCGAACTATCATGGTCCCCATGTGCTGCTAGTGAAGGATAGGCTATTATACTTATTGTAGCGCCCCCTTTTCTATTCCTGGCTTTTGTTCCACAGCCACTTCCTCTCTTTGTTTTTGCTTGCATGCTTTTTTGTGTGTTTTGTTTTGTTTTGTTTTGTTTTTGTTGTCAAGCCTTTGTTGTAGTGATGGAGGAATTGTTTACAAGCACTTGCTAACATGCGTATGCGCACGCGCGCGTGCACACACACACACACACACACACACACACACACACACACACACACTTACTCACGCACGCACGCACGCACACACAAACAAACAGGCCACCAGAAAGACAGAGATGAAAAGGAAAGACGGTGTTAAACAATCAAGTCTTTGATTCCAATTCCTCGCTGTTTAAAGTCTGCTTATCATGTTAGATACAAACAAGACAACTGTTATTTTCACAGGCGAAAGGTCGAAAAGGAAATCATTCTCTAATTATACACAGTCATTGTCCTCCCCTCCCCCCCCCCCCCCCCCCCCCCCCCCCCCCCCCCCCCCCCCCCCCCCCCCTCCCATCTCCCCTCTCCTCCCCAAGCATCGTGAATAGTTACGGCCTTCGACTGGTGTGTAAACTAGTCAAAATTCTCACTCTCTCACGTTTTGCTAAGAGATTGAATCACGCTGGCATTAAATATAAAATGTGTCATTTTCATTGCCCTTTGTGTGTTTTCGTTCTAGTGGTATTGTGTGAGACATACCCTCTTCTCCCACATCTTTCTTCTGACTGATGGTTGTCTTCGTCAACCATAACAATCAAATCAGTGATGGTTGTGGACACTAAATCTGAAGGGCGGAATGGAATTTTGTTCAGCGCACAAGGTACAGAACGAATAGTCAGTCAAGCCGGCAGGCAAGCGTCTGTTCAGTGTACAGTGGCTGCATGTAGGGCGTATATATGTCTGACTGCAGTATGCTAGAGGAAGCCGAAACTTTGGGTGAATAGAAATGCATGCTTGTGAAAGGAAGGCTGTGCTGTGTTTTATTTAGGATGTTTGGAGCACCGACCATCCAGTTTTGCCCCCTAGCTAACACTGTAACTGTGCTCGCGTGGGATTTCACGGCAAAGGCGCAAGCTGGGTCGTCTTTCCTTGGCGTCACGGGAGGGCATCATGATGCTCAGACTTGAAGGGTTTCACAGCTGGGACCCATCTGAATATTGTTCCAGGAGATGATAACTCGTTCTGTAAAGAAAGTACCTGGAACTTGCAGCCTACCGCGTCCCTTAAAGGGTTTCAGACTGCAGACTAATACCCGGTGTCTTTGCCGTCAAGTAGGCCCACCCGCAACTCATAGTTCTGCACCTGGTAGACGTTGCGAACACTTGTATTTGGTCTGATTTGCCGCCTCGGGTGCTCAGTGCTCGTGACGGAGGAAATGGCGAGGGGTGGGGTGGGGGTGGGGGGTAGACGGATAAAGTTTATGCGGTCTGAATGGAGTTTGTCTTTTGAGTGCAGATGTAAGCTGCGTTGTACATCCTCCGTCTCGGGACATCTGGTCTTCTTACCTTGTCGGCACCGCAGCCTGGTCTGAGCTGTGACTTGTGCAGTTGGGCAAGATTGTTTTTTTTGTTTGGGTTTTTTTTTTGTCAAGTGGTCGAAAGGGCACCTAATCACTCCGACGATTCAGTATTGGCTTCGGATATTGCTTTACTGGGGCCACGTGATCCTGAATTTGAGGCAGAGTTTACTATCACACGTCCCTTCCCTGTTTGTCAGTTCTGTCTTACTTTTAACGTCTCTGTGTCAGTTGCTACCAGTTTTGGTATGTTTTGATGAGAGAAGTTTGGAACCATTATGGCTGTTGATAATTGTTGAGGTTCATGATGGTTGAAGCGGATATTAATCTCGGACGGAAAGAAAGTGGTACCTCAGGAGACCACTGAACCGTAATCTTGTCAGTAGACTGTGTGTGTATGTATGTTATTCATTTGTAGAGCAGTCTGCCTCACACATCGCAACAGCGGGGACGCTTTATAGTATTATTATGGTGCTTTATAAAAGTGCGAGAATAAGACCAAAATATTTCTCGCTAAAACCATATGATTATCCACATTGAGCAGGCTAAAGGCTGAAAATGCCTAATACGCCACCAACATGATATGATATGATATGATATGATTAAACATAAATCGCTGGATCGACGCTGGGAGGATTATAGCTTCCAAACAGATTTGTTTAGAGAAACCTAGCCATTACATCAACACTGCACACTCAAGGGGAAAAAATTTAAAAAAAAAAAAAGAAAAAAAAAAAAAAAGCAAGAACAAACAACAAAGGTATTCCGGCAAAAGGCTGACAACGCTTATAAGCTGATCACTGCGAATAAATGTGTGTAAGACGTTGTGGTCAAGGATGAGATTCATGTCGACCAGAGGTCCATGAAGGAACCGACTCAATGCCACCAGGGCGTGTGCGGATGTCATATAGGCCTAATACACATGCATTCTCGGCCTGCCGTACAGTGTAGGTCATTATAGAATACATTTTCACATTCAGCTAGTTGTTAGGTTTAGGTTTGTAGGGCACCTAATTGTAAAGATCATCCTAAAAAGTTTTGGAAATATGTACAATCACAGACCAAGACAAATATTGGCATTAGTCCACTGAATACAAAAAAATGGTGGTTTAGCAGTGTCAGATGAAGATAAGGCAAATACTTTAAATGACTTCTTTTCTAGTGTTTTCACAAAAGAAGATAATAGTAATGTTCCGATCTTGGAAAGTGGTTCAAGGTCCAGTGGAGTCACAGTAACAGATATGTGTATTACACCCAGTGCAGTTAGAGAGAGACTTAAAAATATAAACCCAAATAAATCTTGTGGACCTGATATCATCCCTGTAAGAGTTCTTAAGGAGTCATATAATGAGCTAGCATTACCTTTCAGTATTTTGTTTAATAAGTCAATTGAATCAGGTGTGGTACCAATGGACTGGAAGTCTGCAAATGTGACAGCTTTATTTAAAAAAGGTACTAGGACAGATCCTGGAAATTATAGGCCAGTTAGTCTTACATCAATTGTTTGTAAGATTATGGAATCAATTATACGGGATGTGATCGTAGATCATATGACTTTGAATAATTTATATACAGAGTGCCAGCATGGTTTCCGTAAACATCAATCTTGTGTAACACAACTTCTACTTGTCATGGAGGATTTAACAAAACTTTTAGATAATGGCAACATTGTAGATATACTTTATTTAGACTTTAAAAAGGCCTTTGATTCTGCTCCCATGAGAGGCTTTTAGTGAAATTATCATCATATGGAATTACAGGTAGAGTGCATACATGGATAAGGGATTTTTTAAACTAAAAGACAGCAAAGAGTTAGAGTAGGAATCTCATATTCAGATTTTACGGAAGTTCTAAGTGGTATACCACAGGGAGTATTTTGGGTCCCGTATTATTTACAATATTTATAAATGATTTGCCAAACTCGGTGGAAAGTATTTGCAATATATTCGCAGACGATACAAAAATTTATAATACAACTTATAATCATAATACATTACAAATTGATATTGATAATTTATCCAAATGGTCTGCCACATGGAATTTGCATTTTAATGCGGACAAGTGCAACGTGTTACATGTTGGACGTAAGAACCCAAGATACCAATATACAATGCTAAACAGTAATACTGGTGAGCGTACAGATATTTCAGCATGTGATTATGAAAAAGATCTTGGTGTCACTTTTGATTCTGGCCTGGTATTCGATAAGCATATTCAAAACTCTATAAATAAAGCTAATAAAATAATTGGTATAATTAAACGTACTTTTAGTCATATAGATAAAGATATTTTTACAAAACTATACAAGGCTTTCGTTAGACCTCATTTGGAATATGGCAATACAATTTGGTATCCTCGATTAAAGAGGCAGTCTGCTGCTTTGGAAAGAGTACAAAGAAGAGCAACAAAGCTTGTAAAGAATATACAAAATCTTTCCTATGAAGGTAGGTTAAAAGCTCTTGGACTGCCTACCCTAAAAACAAGACGAGTGAGGGGCGATTTGATCCAAGTCTATAAAATATTTAATTGTGTTGACAATATTCCTATTTCAAATTTTTTTTTACTGCATCAAGAGTTGATATTACCAGAAATAGTGTGGATAAAATTTATCATGAATATTATCGCACTAACCTAAGGAAGGAAGAAACAAAAGTTGACTGCAGGATTCGTTGCAAAATGAAAAAATAATAAAGTTTATAAAAACCTTTTGGTGGTAGTTGAATCCATTAGTGAGAAGACTGACGTTTCAAGCCATAGGCCCGTTGTCAAAGTGAAAAGAAGAGGACAGTGTAGACAGGAAAGCCTATGTGAGAATTGGGTGAGAACATTTCATTTAATGATTAAGTTGGACCAGAATAAAGTCACTGATCACTGTTCAGGTGTATTGAGCTCACACAGACACACTGCAGTTCACACAAAGACACCAACACACACGCCCCCCCCCCCCCCTCTTCTTCTTCCCCCCCCCCCCCCTTCTTACAACCCCCACAAAGCCACATACACACACAGACACCACCACCACCCTGCACCACACAAAAGGAGGGGAATAAATGGAAATATTCACTATTTAGCCTACTGAAAGAAAAAGAAACAGAGGCTAAAGAAGGACAGGACAGAGAGATTAAGGCAGAAGGGCCCTGGCTCAGCTAGACGTCAGTGACTCTGATGTTCATCCCAGCTGGCTGTGTGGTGCCCAAGCGGCTGATGACAAGGTTCTCCATGTGCTTTCTGTACACACGGTCTCTGGGGTTCTGCCACACTGCTGTTATCTTCGCATGACTGTAGCTGTGATGTGGACCAACAAAATGTTGGCCGACTGGGTTGTTGTAGCCCAGCTTCATCGACCTCAGGTGCTCTGAAAAGCGGTCGGCCAATGAGCGGTAGGTCTCCCCAATATACAGCTTGGAGCAGAGGGTGCAGGTCAAGATGTACACTAAGTCCCTAGACTGGCAGTTTAAACTGGACCTCACAGTGAATGTGCCAGTGGGTCCCACGACTGTAGCTGAAGTGTCTATGAATGGGCACGTCTTGCATTTTTTGTCCCACAAGGTCTGCACCCTGGTGAGGTTGACTGGGTGGCCTGCGGTCTAAGCTTGGACCTCACAAGCATGTCACGCAGGTTCTTGTCCCTCTGAAAAGCAAACAGGGGTGGCTTGGAAAAGATTTGTTTGAGGTCTGGGTCTTGTTGGAGGAGACTAAAGTTTTCACGTAGGATTCTGCAGACTGGTAGGTTGTGAGGATGGTATAACCTAAGGAAATTTTCTTTTAGTAACAGAGTAGCAAATCTTTGGAATAAATTAACCCCTAACATTAAACGTGCACAAAATACTAACCGTTTCAAAAGCTCTATCGATGATAGTGTATTATTGAAGACTATTTATTTTGACTATGATAAATAAAGACTTGAGCGAGTTAAAGACCTGACCGTGTGAAGACAGATAACACATAGAAGGGACATGTAAAGCCAGTTATCAATTCAAAGCGCATCAAATGAATTTTATTGTGAATTTTTATCAATCTCATTCACCAGATTGTTGTCAAGCTTGATTTTTTTCTTTGGCGCTAATATGTTTTCATACAATTTGTTTTTCGTCTTCAGTCAATAGAATACGTCATCGGAACTGGGTGAGCAGCCATATTGGATTGTTGACAGATCGCTGGGCTACGAGACGCCACGGGTTTCCACTTGTGTGGAATTATTTCGCTTTTTTGCAGCGACTTTGTGGTGATTCAACCAACCAGAATATGCCATCAAGAGCGGAAGATATTATGAAGGGTTTTAAACTGTATCCTTTGTGTCTGAATTCTGCAAAAACGACTGAGAAGGATGTCAGACTGTGTTCCGATTTTTATTTTGCCAAATCATTCGAGATCAATCCCGATTATCATTATGAAATTCCGGTGTAAAAAATGTTAAAATAGTCCCGGATATAAATAAGTCCGACATGTAATTTAAAGAGGATTGGTGACGTGCACTAAAAGATTCCATTATCAAGTGAAGCAAAGTTTTATTGCATTAAATTGTTTGACATTCATCGTGTGTATGCTCGCTCCGAGTTCGACAAATTTGGCAAGGGTTATCCAGAGATTAGGTTGGGTTAGTGTGGAACTCAGTCAAATGATAACAGAAGCATAAGTCAAAATCTGTGCAGATAAGCATCTTCATGTGTGCGCGTACACTTGCCATAGGTATTTCACATCATGCGCACGAATACGCGTGCACGCGCGACTGTGCACACACACACACACACACACACACACACACACACATATATGTACACACACATACATACACACACTCAAAAGTAATTACACAGTAATACACTTGTATATATATATACAAGTTCATTTACGCACACATAAGTACATATATACACTTGTACGTGATGTACATGCAGTCGCACACATGGACACACACACACATACACACATCTGAATGGCTGTGTTGGTAGAATGTCAGATTCGTTATTCTGGTGATTCTGAGGTTGTGGATTTGAATCTTTGCCAGGTCCGTGTTGATGCAGAAAGAGTTTTTGTTTTGTTTTTATTTTTATTTTTTTTATCGGCTTTACCATTGGTTTTGACTCCATTCCCAAGATGTTCTTCAATTTAGTTCAAATGACACTATAAACTGAGGTTCTTTGTGTAAGTGCACTCTTAGCAATCTTGTGGACACATTAAATCCCATCACCATCCGTTGGAAGAAAAGATCTCACAGGCCGATTGCGATGGATGACATGTATACACATCGCATACGTCTTGTATGATGATAATGGTCTAAGTGAAGATTGCTGAGAGTGGAGCAGGATAAAATCCCCCCAAACCTGAAATACACACACACACGCACACACACACACACACACACACACACACACACACACACACACACACACCAACCACCACCACCACCACACCACACATCACACCACACCACACCACACCACACCACACCACACACATGCGCGTACGCACGCACACACACACACACACACACACACACACACACACACACACACACACACACACACACACACACTATTACACAGACACATTGAATGTACACATGTATGCGTCTTTATGTGACCCATTCTCAGAAAGTGTGTGTGTGTTTGTTGGACAGCAATTTTTATTGAGTTGTGTTCTATAGCTCCATCTTTTATTGTTAGTGTTATGTAGATCACAAGATACAATGAAAGTTATGAAAACAGTTTTACACTTTCAACAAGTGCAACCACAAAAGAGTGGACCCCCAGTTAATTACAGGTATGTTAGAAAGTACATATAATAAAGATTTTTCTTTCGTAGCCTTTTCATCAAAGGTATCGGAGTATTACAACACCCTGTTGTGGCTGGTTCCTTGCCTTTAAACACAACAGACAAATCAGACCCATTATTATCTTTTAAGAGTATTGTCAATGTCAGTGAATGCTTCAAACTACAGCGGAGTCCATGAAGATCCTGTTCAGGGATGTCCCGCCTGATGTGATCCTTGAGTTTTTGAGAGAGATTAACATTTTTCATCTGATTTAAGATTTTACGGAAGAAAGATTTTTAACAAAGTTTCTGGTGCGTTGTAGACGATGTCATTTAATGAGATGTATGAAAGTGGTTTTTTTTTTTTTATATGACTGGTGAGTTGATTTTAACGTGGTGACAGCCCTGATATGGCCCTTTGCGGTCGGCTGGGCTATAAGCAACATTATCTTATCTTATGCTTCAAACTGTTCAATGATTTTATTTCTTTTTCTTTTAAAAGGAAAAGTTACAGTCAACATTTTTCCAGATGGCACTAGCAATGTTATCTGCATGAAGAGCTAATGTGGCACCTTTTGTATTAACCTGTTGAACATCATAAAGTATTAGCAGAAAAATGGTGGAGCAGTCACACTCCCATGATAATAGTCTTAGAACCTCATATTACAATTTATTACTCCGTGTACATTGACTTTGGTAGTTCTGTCCAAGAAGACTAGTTTTAAAAACTGAAAGAAATGACTTTGTATTCCGATTTCATGTGTTTTGTATACTGATTTAGTGTCTTATTGAATCATAGGTTGTGTGAACATCCAATAGTGATGCAAGGATCGAGTGACTATTGACTAAAGCTTTTTTCACATGTGATGCAAAGTGAACAGTGTGGTCTGTATCTCCTGTTTCTCCTAAAACCAGCCTGAAATAATGACAACACACCATTTTTTCTTGAGGAAATGCTCCGTTTTGTTTTTAATCATTCTTTCGAAAAGTTTTCCAGTGTGAGGTGTTAAAGAAAACAGTCAGAAATTAGAGGGAGGAGTTTAAGATTTTCCTTACAAGTGTAAGGATTAGGATAACAGTGGCCTTGTTCCAGTCTGTAAGGAACATTCCAGCTGTCTAACATAGTTTGAAAGAACTCCAACAACTTTGATGATAGACCCTGATGATCTTATTACTGGAGGTAGGGTCTGAACCCGCGCAATCTTACCTGGGTTTTATACGATTAACAGAAACAGAGTGCATTGTAAAGTTTGTGTTTATGTATGAAGAATTGCTTTCTGAGCTGCTCAAAGGTTTGGCGTAAACTGTCCTCAAACTTCTTTCTTCAAATTTGTTCAGCCTGAGACGAATGCTCAGCTTGATTTATTAAAACTAGAACTTCTGCAAGTAATTCACCCATTTCTTTGTTAGGTGTATGAGCTTTACTGTTCACATGCAAAGCAGGCTTGGGGAGATGGTATACATGTACCCTTGATTCTCTTGAGTTCTTTCCATGGTTTTGAAACGTCATCTGGATTTTTCAAACGAGTCATGATCAAATTACCATAATACTTTTTTTTTTCTTTTTTTGTTTATCGAGTTATACTTTATTTCTGTAATTATTAGCAGTTTTGTATTTACTGTTTAGTTTGTTTACTATTCGGGTTGTCTTTGAATGAGGACTGTTCATCCAGTTTTGAGATGCTTCAGTTTTCATTTTCATTGCTAATTCACATGAGGAGTACCACCAAGGGTATGAGGCTCAGGAATAGCGCAGTCTGCTGCCTTCAGTTTAGATTTCTTGATTTTTACCTGTAATTTTTCAAGATCTGTTGATTCTTCATCATGGTTGAAAGTGAGCTCAAGAGAACCACAAACTAATGTTTGGACCAAAAGGTCCTAGTTAACTCTAATAATAATGATAATTCCACATTGCAAAGTGGAAAAATGCCTGGAAGTGGAACACAAATCAGTTGATGAAATTTTCTGATCAGCATGATCAGCAAGTTTGGTGACTGAACTGTCATCCAGTGCTGTAAGGTTTAGCATTTACTTTAGTGTTAGCCAGATATTCATTATTATTTGTGATGCTTTTAGAGTTTTCCAACCACAGAGCATGATGTGAAATGAAAACATGTAGAATAATCCACTGCTTGTCTGAATCTAATCCACCAACCAGTCGGCTTCCTTCCTTGACACTCCATCTGGTATAACAGTTTACAACTTGTAGACATTGGCCCGTAATAATAACTGGCACACAACAGGCGCGTAAATTTTGTCTGTTGATTTACATGGTGGTTTAATACTAAAATGCTTGGTACAAAATTTTTACTTGATACATATATTTATAGGGCAGGTTTGATTTTTGTTTTAACATTTTCTAGAAATTTCATCAGACATGGGAAGAAAAAATATTCTGAGTTTTGGTAAATCATTTTCATGCAAGTTCAGAGACTGAAGCGCAAGAGCATCAAAGCTATGATCATGTAAAAACTGATTCAAGCAGACAATGTTACACTTAGCTTTGGAATTCCACAGTTAAAAGCTAAGACATTCTGTGACTTGACCATCCCTATAGTCTTTTGATCTGCTTGTCTGAAGTACAAGAGAAGGAAGAATGATACGCAAACAGGCAGATTTTTTTTTTTTTTTACCAGGGAAACAAAGAAAGAAGTGTCCATTTTTATAAGTTCATAGTATGTTGACATGACAGTTCGAAATAATTCTTTTGAGGTCTGAAATTGAAGATGTGAGTAAGTCTCAATTTTTCAGAATAGTGGCGATTTAACAGAAGGGGTTTCTGCGAATACGATGATAGGACTAAGATCATAGTTAGGAGGAGTTGGACAGGCATATGATCACAGTTTTGGTGATTCTGTGTACTTACACTTTTTCTAAGCTGTGTCAACAGGAGCAGGCAATACTGAGCTAACAGTTTGCTCACAAATTTCTGACTTTGTGTTGTCTTTTCCCTAAGTCAGGTTCACACACACACACACCACACACACACACACACACACACACACACACACACACACACGCATGCGCTCTCTCTCTCTCTCTTTCTCTCTCTCTCTCTCTCTTCTCTCCTCTCTCTCTCTTCTCTCTCTCTCCTCTCTCTCTCTCTCTCTCTCTCTCTCTCTCTCTCACACACACACACACACACACACACACGCAGGCATGCATACATGCGCATACATATGTACACACACAAACGCAGGCATGCACACATTCGCGCACACACACACACTCTCACATGCATACCTGTTTTGTTTAAAGTATTGGTGAATTCTCCCTTCATCCAATCCTGAATCCCGTGTAAACTATTTTGTCTTTAGTTTTTGTTTGTGTTGGGAATAAGGAAAGAGGGCAGTGAGCTGAGGCTTTAATGGAATGAAATAAATGCACACAATGTGCATGTTCATGCATACATACACACACACGCATGCGTGCACGCGCACACATACATACATACATACATACTTACACACACACACACACACACACACACACACACACACACACATGCACACGCACACATGCACACACACACACACTCATGTGTACATTCACACACACACATTCACACACACACACACACACACACACACACATACACACATACCCCCCCCCCCCCCAACACACACACACACACACACACACAGACTCACTCACTCACCTGCACACTTGTTTTATTCTAAGGATTGGTGAAGTCTCCATTCAATCCTGAATCCCATGTAAATTATTTTTTAATTTGTTTGTGGGGAATAAGGAAAGAGGGGAAAGAGCTGAGGCTTAATGGAATAAAATGAATGCACACAAAGCACATGCGTGTGCCTGTATGCACACACACACACACACACACACACACACACACACACACACACACACACACACACACACACATACACACACACACACACACACACACACACACAGAATATAAATGAATATATATATTCACAGTTTATTAGGTCCTGATCCTCGTTAAGCAGAAAACAATAGATATTATTCATTTCAATGCTTTGGACAAGAGGGATATGGAAATACAGCGAGAACTATTGGCCAAAAGGAACATGAAAAATCACGCACTCGCACAAAGTCGTGTCACAGCGCACCTATGTATTATATGTGAGGAAGTGTAAACAAAGAAAGAGCCTGACACTTGATTATTTTATTTATGTTCAATTGATTATTGATCATGGTATTATTAGTCCGTGACTCATTCCTCAGAAACTGGATGAACTTGAGGATGCCGACTCTGGCAAGATTTTGTGGCAGTCCAACGATGATCTGTGAGTAACCATAAAGTGTTACGCTGTAAGTTTGCTGAAAGAAAATGTTCCATCAAATCAGAAATCTGGAATATAGTTGATTGTAAGAAAATGTTCCATCAAATCAGAAATCTGGAATATAGTTGATTGTTCTTTCTGCCATTCTCTGTGTCTCTCTGTATACCTGACACAGTTACTGTCTGTCTGTCAGTGTCTGTAGGTGTTGTCTTCTGTCCTATCTTTGTTCTGTCATGCATTATTCTTTCAGTGGCTGTGTTAAACTTTACATATCATTGTATGTAAATCCACCCCCCTGCCTCCTCCCAACTTCCACTTTGTGTTTGTGGCATTGCTTCCAGTCCGCTTGTCTCTCCTTTCCTTGTTATGTACAGCCATAGCCAGGCTAATCCAGTGACATTCCTCGTGTCAACAGCTTGAAGATCAGATTAATCTGTACTGATTTAGCCACAGTGAAGACCATGCTTTTCTAAAGAGTCGCTTTGGTGAGGTCAAGTGGTGCCTGTTCTGAAGTCAAATATTCAAGAAGTAATTATGAGGTGTCGCACTGACATTAACAATTGAGTGTAACAGATCAAGTCTGAAATCCAAAGCATCTCCTCTAGAGTGGAGACCATCCATGCTATTATCCTTGGGTGAAAATTCCATTGAATCTGCAAGTGCCAGAGACTTTGACCAGGTGGTACTACAGGCACGGGTGCGCAGGAAAATGTGAAATCTGAGCTCACCATGACAAGACACCATGAAGGGACAGCAGGCTGAATTTATGGCTCGGATACATTTTCTCTGTCTTACAATGATCATTGAGGATTATGATGATAAAGATGTTGAGTTCTTGTTTTGATCAGAGACCTCCATGTGACAGACAGAGCTATGTATTCTACTCTTGACCTGTAGATATCCTGGCATCAACCAAGTCCAGGAGAAAAAACAGAATTCGAATACAGTTTTTACGAAAGAAAATTAGCAACTCTTGTGAGAGAGGTGGTTTAATGGTCGATGTACCTTTACAGGTGTAAGTAATTTGTATCAGTTAAAACCATTAACGGTAAGGTGGTGTTTTAAGTTAACCAGTAGGATGGGGAGTCAAGGTAGTAGTTAAGACCAAATTAGAAAAAAAAAAAAAATGAAAAGAAAAGAAAAAATGTACATGTTATGCTTAGCAAGTGATATTTACAGATTGAGACATGAGCATCTGTCCATGATTGAAAGACTACCCCATACAATTGAGAGATTCCGGTGGTACTGGTGACTGTATTTTGAATTGTGAAAAACGCCATATTTACCAGTAAATAGTACATAGGTATAGCCTTTGAACTGGAACTTCTGCTTTTAAAGATCTGTGAAGCAGATCAAAACTTCATGGAAAGAAGTGGGACCACTTTTTGTGTATGGCCTATAGGACATTGAACTCTAGGGATGAGATGTGTGGAGAATTTAAACTGTGACCTCCCAGTCATCTGTGCATGATGCTAACCACAGGGTGCCACAGTGGTTGGTCATGAAAGTATTTCTGTCACTGGAAGCACATCAGTTGCTGTGGTTCTGTTTTGCTGTCTTTGCCTCCCAAACTCTCATATTTGTTTATCATGGAGACACACACACACACACAACACACACACTACACACACACACACACACACACACACACACACACACACACACACACATACATGCACACACACACACAGAGCTTGCATGCACTTAGTATTACGCATGTACACACAGTGTGTATACAGAGTATGGATACAATGATTCATGATGTACTGTTGATTTTTTTTTTCTGCTTATTTTCTTTATGTCGATTAATTGTCTCTTTTGTGTGTGTGTGTGTGTGTGTGTGTGTGTGTGTGTGTGTGTGTGTGTGTGTGTGTGTGAGTGAGTGAGTGAGTGAGTGCGTGCGTGCGTGCGTGCGTGCGTGCGTGCGTGCGTGTGTGTGCATGCATGTATGCGTGTGTGTGTGTGTGTGTGTGTGTGTTGTGGATACCCATCTTTTCCTGTCAGGTTGCAGAGTATTTTAGATTTGCTACTCTTAGTTATTATACAGTTCGATAATTTTGTAAGTTTTGATTTTCTTTCAGATCATGCCAGAGGCAGATCATGAAGGTAAACTTGCATCATATTTGTATGTGAATGTTCATGGGTGTTTGGTGTGTCCCGATTAAGTTGTGAATGAACAGAAGATTGGAGATTCGGTGAGTGACAGCCGCGCCGAGCGGACGTGTGCTACTTGCGCTCCGACCATACCGAATGTGAGCTGTGTTCTACTACAGCTTTTCCCCTGCCGTGCAGTTCTCTTGTATTCGGACTGTAGCCGTCGCGAAATCTTTTTTCAAACAGTTTAGTATACGTCTGCCGATTTACTCTTTTTTTTTTCTTTTTTTTTTCTTTTTCTTTTGTCTTTTTTGCATTCGATTTGTGGACATGGCCGCGAGCGTTCGACCTGTCTTTATAAAGTCAAGAGACATTCCGGACACTGCGAACAACCGCCCAGCCACTGTTCTGGAGATCTGCTTGGCTGCAGAACGCACCGCCGGACAAGGGTCAGTTGTTGGGGCGCAGCAGATTGGAGGGTTGTGGAGAGTCTACCCAGCTACTGAAGAGGCGAGGTCCCTACTACTTGTGCAAGGTATTCGCCTCAGAGGTATTGTGCTACAGGTAGTAAACACTAACCCTTATGTCTTGAGAGACCAGACAGGAGAGGAGAAACCTGCTACTAAAGTCTTTATAGACAACATTCCCATTTCTGTGGCTGACAGTGAAATTGAGCACACCCTTCTCAAAGCGGGGTTGCGAACTTCGTTCCACTTTGAAATGTGAAAGAGCGCGGGACAACGATAATAAACTGACAAGATTTCTCACAGGACGACGATTTTGTTTTTTATAACAGTACCGTCTGTCCCCCTAGAGAAAACTCTTAAAGTCAGCTTTTTCACAGCCAGGATCTACCACAAAGAGCAGAAACTAGTGAAAGACCAGTGGTATGTTCTAACCTGTCTGGAAGATAATCACCATGCATCGGTATGCGTGAATGATGTGGTGTGCAGGGCATGTAAAAAGACGGGACACAAACGAGGAGACCCTGCTTGTGATCTCACTGTGTCTGATCAGCGTAGCAGAGGAAGGGTGTGTGTGAGTGATGAAAAGAATGGGGATCAGAGTGAGAGGGAGGAGGGAGCGAGGATGAGAGAGAGGGGCGAGAGTGTAATGTGCAAAGAGAGGAGAAAAGTGGAGGAGGGAAATAACATCCGCCAGAACAGAGGACGATCGGCACACGTCAGGCTACGTTGGGATCCTCCCTGGAGTTGCACAGTCCGCCTCGCCACCGCTCGGGAAACCCCTAAGAGACGCCGGTCTCGAGAGGGCGCCAGTCCTCATGAAAAAGAGGAAAAAATAAGCAACAGAAACAAGAGGGAGGGCGTTCCCGCCGCCAGGAAACGTCACACGACACTCGTGACGGTGTAGACGAGCGGCGCTAACGTCTGGTATATTGATTACATTGTTACATTGTGATGATGTTATCGCTTAAAAATGGATTGTGAGTTTGAAACCCCCATTTATGTCAAAATATGATGATTTTCGCTACGAATTTAGTAAAATTCGTTAGGCAAAGAACAAATACGTTTTTCATATGATGGATAAAATCAGGATAACGTCACTGAATTGTAGAGGACTAAGAACAAATATAAAAGAACATCAATTTTTCATTTCTTAAAAACGGAAAGTTTGATTTGATCTGTCTCCAAGAAGCTCATATAACTGACAGTGATGTATCTATATGGGAAAAAGAATGGGGAGGTAAAATGTTTTATAATGGAGGTACCAACAGGAGCAAGGGAGAAGTCATTTTGGTTGCAAAACATTTTCCGGGAAATGTCACGTTAGAAATGGAACAAAATAGAATCTTGATTGTGTCAGTCACATGTGATAAATATGACTTCTACTTAGCAAACATATATGCTCCAAATAATAGTACTGAAAAAGTGGACTTTTTCAAATTTCTGAAAGAAAAATGTAAAAAGTACAGTGACAAAAAAATGATGTTGTTTGGAGACTTTAACTGTGTTCATAGCAATGCTCTTGATATAATATCGGGCAAGCCCCACCGTGAAAATGAAGTTCGGGTCTTAATAAGTTAACGAAAGACCTAGAGCTGAATGACCTTTGGAGAGTATTTCATGCTAATGAACATGATTATACATGGCACAGATGCAGTCCATTTATAGCACGTAGGCTTGACTATTGCTTTATAACAGAGGATGTATTAAGTGATTGTGTATCATGTGATCATCTGACCATTCCAAACTCGGACCATAAGGCTGTGACAGTCGAGCTGAATCATGTGTGACTTCATTCGTGGTCCAAGTTATTGGAAATTCAACAACAGTTATTTAAAAACCAAGATTTTGTACAGAAATTGAACAGTCTATTAGATAAAGACTTAACGACAATATTAATGGCAATTTGTCCAGTATTGATAAATGGGAAATGTTGAAAATTGAAATAAGAAACTTTTGTTAGCGAATTTGGAAAAGAATTGTCATGCCAAAAGAAAAACGATTCACTAAAGTTAGACCTACAGATTTCAGAATTGAAAAAAAGCTCATTAAAGACCCTTCAAATGAAGAGTCACAAGCCACATATATGCATTTAAAGCAATAAATTAGAATTAAAACAACTGCATGACGCAAAGGGGGCACAGATAAGATCGAGAGTTAGATGGGTCGAAGATGGGGAACGAAACACTAAGTATTTCTGCAATTTGAAAAAGCTAGGGGTAAACGAAAAGTCATAACAAGGTTGCGAAGAGAAACAGGAGAAGTATTAACTAAACAAAGTGATGTTTTACAAGAGCAAGTCTCGTTTTATAAAAATCTGTACAGCCAAACAACGGTCGCAGAAAATGTTATAGAAGAGACAAACAAATTCATAGAATCAGAAGTTTTTCCACGTTTAGATGATGATGACGTGGCCTTATGTGAAGGACTGGTTACCTTAGAGGAATCAACAAATGCGCTGAGTAAACTACGTAATGGGTCGGCACCTGGTTGTGACGGAATTACAGTAGAATTCTTAAAATTCTTTTGGAGTAAATTAGGTAAATTGGTAACAAGCTCTTTTATTGAATCTTTTCATAAAGGTGAATTATCATACACTGAAAGACAAGGAAATCATCACTTTATTACACAAAGGAAAGACTTAGAAAGAGAACAGTTAACAAACTGGAGACCAATCACCTTGACTAATACAGACTATAAAATTCTTGCAAAAGTTCTAGCAGAAAGACTTGGTAACGTTATTCATAAATTAATTAACAACGATCAGGTTGGCTATCTGAAAGGTAGAAATATTGCAACAATTTTAAGGTCCATTGACGATGTAATAAACTACTTAAACACACGTAATGAGGGTGGATTTCTACTAGCAGTAGACTACTGTAAAGCCTTTGATTCAATATCCAGAAAATTTTTGTTACACGCATTTGATGTTTTTGGTTTTGGTGTGGACTTTAAAAGGTGGGTATATGTTCTTAACAACGGTAATTCAAGCAGTATTAATCATGGAGGCTGGATTTCCGAACCTTTTGATATTTCCTGTGGTATCAGACAGGGTTGCCCTTTTTCACCTCTCGCGTTTGTACTGGCTGTAGAGCTGCTTGCGATCAAAATTAGAAACAGTTCCATAGAGGGCATTAAAGTTCCACTTCCCCATTGCACAAGCCCAGTTCATTATTAAAATAAAACAAATGGCCGACGACACAACACTTTTTCTGAGAAACAGAACAGACATGCTTACAGCTTTAGATATACTAACTGAGTTCGAAAGAATTTCTGGTCTTAGATTAAATACACAAAAAACTAAGGTTTTGAGAATGGGTAATAAGAATGAAGAGGAAAAATTCCATTTACTTTGGTCAGTAAAATGAAAATATTGGGCATTTATTTTGAAACAAACAAAATGGCACGAGACATAGAAGACAACTGGTCTCATAGATTAGAGGTAATGAATTCCATCATTAAGGAATGGAGTAAACGGGACCTGAGTATTCAAGGTAAAGTTGTGGTTATAAAGACCTGTTTGATCAGCCAATTTTATATACGTAATACAATCTATAGGTCTTCCCATAGTGTACTAAATAAAATAAATACAATACTGTATAAATTCCTCTGGCAGAAAAAACAAAGTAATAGGAGGGCATTTGAAAAAGTAAAACGAAAAGTGATGGAAGGTGAGTATGGAGAGGGGGGTCTTAAATGTTAAACATTGCTTGAGCTACAAAAATACTTTTATTTACAATGGGCAGGAAAACTGTTTGACGCGACTGAAAAACATAAGTGGAGTTTTATTCCGAGATGGCATTTGGAAAAGCTGGCAAAAGGTGATAGAATCTTCCATATTCAACTGTAAAAGAAAAGATATTAAAGGACTTGAAAGAATAGACAATGAATTTTGGAAAGAGGTTCTAACGACTTATTTAGAGAACAAGTCTGTCATTAAGATGGAAGATATTAATTGCAAACAATTTTCAAAGTCAAATGATCTTCAATAATTTACTACTCACCTACAAACACAAAACGTTGTTCTTTCCAACTTGCAAAAGAAAGGAATTGAAACTATTAAACAGGTCATTCATTCTCGAGAAAACCGTTTACTCACTCTGGAGGAATTACAAGACATGATAGGGCTAAACAGAGCAAATATCGTACTAGATTATAACATTTTAATTAACACTATTCCAAAGACTTGGGTTCAGTGGATACAGAACGGCGAAAAAGAAGATGGAAGTCAGAAATGCGAGGCGAGTCAGTTCAATAGGAAAGTAAAGGATATTAGGAAATTAGTCTGTAACAACAAAAAACCAGTGACTCCATGTGCGTCTCGATTTTGGTTCAGACATTTGGTGTCAGACTAGATACATCTATTTGGTCAAGAGCGAAAGACGTTACACAGAAACAAGATTAAGAGTCCTGCATTGGAAAATCCTGCATAATATTTACCCTACTAATATTCTTCTAAGTAAAATGCAAGTAAAAGAAAATAATAAGTGTTCGTATTGTCCTGACACAATTGATTATATTGAGCATTTTTTCTATGATTGCCCACCTGTGCAAATGTTTTGGTTGTTTATCGAAGATTTTATATACGTAAAAACAGATATAAGACTAAAGCTATCAGTTTTGGACATACTTTTTGGTATAAACAAATTTGATCTCAAACTTGCAAATTACAAATTCATTAATTACATGATCTTTTAGCTATAGGTGTGTATTTAGTATTTTCAAAAAAACCAATTCTGTCTTCTCTCTACAACATATTTTTGAAAAAGAGTTAAACATTAGAAAGCATCACCTCTCCTTTAAGTAGACTTGAAACACACTATCTGATGCAGAACTTCTTTGCATATCTTTACAGAAACAGTTACCGCTACCGTTGGGAGAAGTATGTTGGGAAGCCTGTGTGCTTCCTTTCTCTGTCTCTCTCGCCCTCGTTCCTCCCCTCCATCTCTTTCTCTCTCTCTAAAATTATCTTTCTCAGTTTGTCTGTCTGTCTGTCGGCTCGTTCGTTTGCTTGCCTGTCCATTTGTCTGTCTGTTTGTCCTTTGCTCCATCTCTCCTTTCTCTCTCTGTTATGGCATGAGAGTGACTCTTCTTTAATGTTCTTTACACGTTCACTAGTCGGTCGACCTACCTGTTTGTCTGACTGTCTGCTTGTCTCTCTCTCACTCACCTCTCTCTCTCTCCGTCTGTCTGTCTGTCTGTCTGTCTCTCTCTCTCTCTCTCTCTCTCTCTCTCTCTCCTCTCTCTCTCTCTCTCTCTCTCTCTCACGCGCGCGCTCTCTCTCTTTCTATCTATCTCTGTATGCGAGTGTGCATGCATGTTTGCTTGTCTGTCCGTCTGACTCAGTGGCTCACTTCCTGTCGTTTTCTCTCTGTGGATCTCTCCCCGCCCCCGTCCCCCCCCCCCCCCCCCCCCTCCCCCCGCCGCAACATCCCACTCTCTCCCTCTCTTTCTCTTTGACGCCGTCTCTGTCCGACTGTCTGTCCTCTGTCTACCTGTCGGGTCTGTCTGTCCGTCTCTCTCTCTCTCTCTCCTCTCTCTCTCTCTCTCTCTCTCTCTCTCTCTCTCTCTCTTTTGTTCTTCTTGTTTTTGTTTTTCTTTGGGTGGGTGGGTGGTGGTCGTCGTAATGGTGGTGGTGGCGTGAACGTGAGGAGCACTCGCGCGCTTGGGTAAAAGGATGGGGAGGTCTGTTCCCGTCTTGGTAACTGGGACCAACGATATCCTTTCAGGAGTGTGTACATACGGAATTGGTCGTTTATGCATACTGTTTTGCTTTGATACCGTGCCTTTAATATTTAACTACCATCGTTGTCATGTTCGAGAGGAAGGGGTGTTTGCGGGGGGTGGGGGGGAGGGGGGAGAGAGAGAGAGAGACGAGAGTGTGTGTGTGTGTGTGTGTGTGTGGGGGGGGGGTGCAACACAAAATGAAGCTAGCAGATATTCTCCATCTCTCTCGTTACTTGGGAAAAACTGAAATGAAAGAAAATTTAAGTCTTTTGTTTAATCCATGTTGTTTTCTTTGTACATGCAACACATTGCCAGAGTGAGTGTGCCAGTTCACCACACATTAGAACACCAACAAACCCAGACACTTTGTATCAAACGCCAAAACATTAAAATCTGCAAAAAAAACATGTCCATTTGTAAATTAACAAACAGACTATGCATGGTGTGTATGGGACTGGTTGGAGGGAAAAAAAAAGAAAAAAAAAACAGAAAAAAAAACACACAAAAAACCAGTAGTGGAAATTTTTTTTTTTTTTTTTGCTTTTTGTTTTTTTTTTGGCAAATGAAGAGGACAGTGTGAAGCACCAAAAAAATGAGAGGTGGATTTTGGCCTTAGGAAAAAAAAAGAAAAAAAAGAAAAAAAGAAAAAGAAAGAAAGAAAGAAAATGACCGCCTTAGGTGCTCCATTGATCCGATAACTGATGCCACAAAAAAAAAACAAAAAAAAACAAAAAAACAGAAGATTGGAGGGATAGCTAGTCTGAATATTGTGTATGGCTCACACACACAGACACACACACACACACACACACGCACGCACGCACGCACGCACGCACGCACGCACGCACGCACGCACGCACGCACGCACACACACACACACACACACACACACACACACACACACACACTCCACACACACTCCTCTGTAATGCATGCCATTGTTGAAAAAGAGAATAGAATTTATTAGAAAGAATGTGCTGTGCCTGAAAGGTTTTTTTTTTCCCCCTTGACGACTGTGATAAGAAAAAGTTGCGAGTAATTTGTGTCTTCAAATGCACTTTGATAATGTTGGAAAAACATCTTTTAGACTGCAAGCTAACATGAATTTCACACTGATCAGCATGTGTAATTAGATCAGTTTGAAAGTGTGTCTTGGGTGGATGGGAAAGGGTAAGATAACAGACAGTTACAGCAAACAACCAGTAAGCAGTACACCATGAAATAAAGAGGAGAGAGAGAGAGAGAGAGAGTAAGCAGAAAAGTTGGTAAGCACTGATAAGCACCATTTTTGAGAACTGAGCTGTATGGCTCATCACTCGTGATTGATCTGTGGAAGAATTCAGTTTGTGGTTAATGAAAAAGAATGATGAATACTTTTTATTTGCTGACTAAAACTTCTTTTTTTTTCAGCACGAGTCCCAAAGAAAATTTTAAAATGTCGAGCTGTTTCACGAGAACTGAACTTTTCTTCCCAAGAAGCCATGGAGCGTTTTCGGCTGGAGCAGAAAGTACTCTTTAAAGGAAAATGCCTGGAAGGTAATGATTTAGTTTGGACTTGATCAGAAGCAGTGCAGCGTCTCCTCAAGTGGGTTGCTGAATGATGATTTGATATGGATTACTTCTTGAAAACTCTCATTGCTGGAGCTGGGACCAGCCTGGTGCTTTGTATGGGGGTGTAAGAATGAGTGACATAGGTGTAATGGCACTAATGGCGAAACCAACAGCGAGTAAGCAAAAGCAAACAAAAGGTAAACTATCAGCTGCCATGGTACTCTGGTTTAGCATGGCCAGCTTACAGGCTTACAAGTCATGGGTTTCAGTCTCATCAAAGGCAGCTGTGGGATTGTTTTAGACTCTGTTGGCTCCCGCCAAAAGTTGAATGTACTAGGGAATCAAGAGTGAAGAATGGAACCACACAGTCAAGTTTCATCCTCTTAATAATGGCTGCATCGCGGAGAGGGTTGCGTAGACTTCTTGACCACACTGCAGGTGTATATATTCTCTTGGGCAGCAGCCTGGATCTTATGAAAGGAAGCATAGAATACAGCCCCGTCACATAGTCTCAGACTGATATGGAACCCCCATAGCTTCATCTAGATCATGTTCATCCACAGTGGTCGTGAAGAATCTGTGTCTCTTCATACTGTGCTCTTGGTTTCACTTTCCCATGTTCATGCCCATTGTGGGTTGGTGTCAAAGTCATTTGGTATTGACTATCACAGGATTTTTTTTTTTTTTTTTTGCACACTCCTGAGGGGATGCTCCCTTGTCATGTAATCTCAGACCAGTGTGGAACTCTGTAACTTCATCTGCGTCATGCTTGTCTTGAGTGGTGATTATACATAAAAAAAATCTGAAAACTTGTGTCTCCTCATGCCATGCTCTCAGCTTCAGTTATCTGTCCATGTTCATTCCTGTGGTGATTTAGTGCCGGTGTTACTGGTATTGACTGTCATCGGAGGGATTCTTCTTCTTCTGCGTACACATGCTGATACTTCTGCGGACACTCCCTGTATAGACAGGCAGGTATTAATCCCATCTGCTCAACAAAGGGAGTGGAGTTTTGTGTGTATGACCGTTTTTTATCCCGCCATGAAGGTAGCCTACTCCATCTTTGGGGAAGGTGCATGCTATGTGCAACGTGTCATCATACCAACGGCCAAACTTGCCTTCTCTTCCGAAAGTTGGTGATGGGATTTTACGTGTGTGCAAGATGTGTTGCGTGTGTTCACACATGGAACCTTGGTTTATAGTCTTATTTGAAGGACTGTATGGGAAATGGAGTCAGAACCAATGTTAACTCGAGGGAGAAATCCCCCTGTACTGAAACGGCCTGGTGGAGATTCGAACCTGTAACCCTTGGATTACGAGTCCGGCGCTCTGCCAACGTGCTATTCCACCCCCATTGGGGGGAAAGTTGTGGCACACTCCTGAGGGGATGCTTACACAGGCGGGCTCCTTTACTAAAAAAATTTAAATTGTCATCATTTTGGGGGTTTATGAGATAGTGCCCTTTATGTTGAACCCAAAACAGGAAACGTGAAGCGACTCAGCTGCAGGGGCAGGAAATCGTTTTTGGATCAAACAGGCGCCAGGGGAACCCATCCAATACCCCCGCAGCTGGGGCAGTGTTTCACTGGGCGGGATGTTTTAAATGACAACTTGAGTGATTTGACTCTGTAGACTGCGATGCTGAGCTGAGCCCAGGCGAAGTGCGGCGTGTATTGGGGAGTTGAGATGAGCGGCATGGAAACGTACCAAGACAGATCAGACAGTAAAAAAAGACGGGGAAAAAAAGATTTGTTTTGAACATTTTTTTGCATATGTATAAAGATGGAAAATACAGCCCAGTTCCGTGTGCATTAAGCTTGCCTAGAGCTGGGAATTGATAAAGTCGGACCATATGTTCTTTGATCACTTATTAAACAGTCACCCTTACTGTAGTTATTGTGTTTATTTCTGTGGTCTCTTCAACATTTAGAAAAAAAAACATTTAGAAAAAAAAACCCCATCCCTTATCATTCATGTTATGCCACCGCTTACACTGGAGGTAGATTTTTTCTGCCCTGGAATCCTTGTATCAGGAATCCTTGTGTGTGTTGGTTCCTTTTTTTTCTGATTTCTATTCATATCTGCTGTCTTCGACCTGTACGAAATTAAAGGTGTGTGACATTTGTTAAATTTAGTGGAAAGCCCTGACAAGCAAATTTTAACATAAAAAGCTCACCATACCCCCATATCAACGGGAACCAGGCTATCACTGAATTGGAAAACACCCAATTTGTCTTTTTTTCAGTAGGGCCCCAGCTGGAGCAGACAAAGTGTACTTTTCCTTTTTTTTCTCAGGGGCCTTTTTCATTTATAATTAATATGATATGTGTCATGTTGGGGTGACCAACATTACCCTGCATAACTGACATCCCCCCCGGGGGTTTGCAACCTTGACGTGGTCGGAGGCTTGCGTGGTCCTGTGACCCCTTGGGCTTGCTGCGGGGGCATCAATACTTGGAGATAGGCTGGTTTTTTCAAACTGCTTCTAGGCCTAGAAGCTAAGATGCTACCTGGCCTAAGCGAACGGGGTAAGGAGTTGATCCCCCTGGTAGGGCTTTCCCATGTCAGATAGGCTAAGGGTGAGGATCCTGACTAAGAGTAACCCGCCTTTTTCCCTTTCTTGTTCTCTGCCTTTCTTATTTGGCCCTTCTATCTTCGTCTCCCCTTCAAGTCTTTCTTTTTCCACACTCTTTTTCTCTCTGTGGTCTCCTTAAGATCTGCCGCATTTGCCGTGCGGTGCGACCTGTCGAGGGGATGAATCCTGGTGATTGAGAGGGCCAGTGCTTGAGGAGGCCAGTGCTCTCAACACATCACTTTGGCTCGGACCTCTCCTAGACAGGGAGTACACTTTGGCCCGGGTTACTAACGGCACCCCTTCTTGGGCTGGGTCAAGACAGGCAGTTCCCCTGCGGCCAAGTGAACCCCTGCAGTGCTCGACTCTCTGTTCCCGGGAGTTGAGCATGATCAGGGGGGATAGGGGAAGTAGCGTTCTGTTTGTCGTATGTCTTTTCTGAACCCTGGAAGGGTCAAGACAGTGGTTCTTGGCCCTGGCCCCTTATTTTGGACTCCAAGGTGGGTGGGTAAGGGAGAGATGAAATATAATAACATAAATCATGGCTTTTTCTAAAAATATCCCCACCCAAAAGAAAGAAGGCAGCATCCCCTATTTCAGGGGACTTTCAATCTGATAGTGACTGGGACATAGGGGTAAACAGAGGACAGTTTTCGGGGCTTCCGGGCTCGTGATGGAAGGGACGGAGCGGGAAAAACCCATTTCAGCTCTGAGTCCTCGCTATCCAGAAGGGCTTCCAAGGTTTTAGCAGGTGACCCTCAGTCCATCAAAAGGCTACGGAATGGTTCATTTCGGGTTCAATGCAAATCCAAAAAACAGTCAGAACAGCTGCTGAGGGCAACAAAGCTCGTGGACAGGAGATCCGGGTGACTCCCCATAAACAATTGAACCTCGTCCAAAGGGTGATTCAATGCCGAATTTGACAGGTGTCTCGGAGGCGGAGATCAAGACGGAACTGGCGCCCAGGGTGTGACGGAGGTGCATAGGGTAAGGTAAAAAAAGGTGCAGAAAGAGTGGCCACCAACACCCTCTTTCTGACATTCTGCAACCCTGTGCTGCCTCCGGTCATCAAAGTCGGTTTCCCTTGAACGTTCGAGTTCATTATTTTTCCGTCCCCGTTGAGGTGTTTCAGGTCCAGAGGTTTGGCCATGTCAAAGACCGCTGTTCTGGCAGGAGGTGTGGGGTGTTTTGCTGCAAGGCAACCCATAAATGGGCCGTGTAAAGATCCGGCACATTGTGCTAACTGCGGTGGCAACCATCCCTCCTCTTCACGAAACTGCCCTCTTTGGATTCAGGAATCCACAATACAAAAATAAAAACTGAAAAGAAAATCTCCTTTTTGAGGCCCGAAACAGGTTTTTGGGCCCAGTCAGACGCCAACAGCTTCTTCATATGCTTCGGCCATAAAGACAGTTCCCACTCGGTCAGTCTGCTGCCAACTGATGATTTATTTTTTCTAAGACATTGCAAGGAAGAATTGTAAACTCTGGGGGAAGCGGGTCCACCACCTCCCAACCCAAAGTGAAATGCCCCGGGTGGAGGCAAAAAATCCGCCACCCCTCAGACTGCCCAGCAGTCTACAACATCTGCTGCTGGCAGATTAAAAGCCAGCTCTCCCGCCTGAACTCCTCTGTACAGTGCCCGTGCGGGCAAGGGAGTTCAAACCCAGTGTGGAATGGTGGAGATGAGGAAGAAACCTCCACCGTCTCCCAAATCCAGACCTTCTTCACCTTTGGCAAGTCTCCAGCAGGTCTGAAGATGCAAACAGTCCGGTACAACTCTCAAATAAATTAGACCATTAGAAGCAGACGTTGATGAGGAGATGACCTGATCCTCTTCTTTTCGCCCTCTGCACCATGATATACAGTATTCCATTGGAATATCCGGGGACTAAATTCCAACTTCGAGGAGCTGCAGCTCTGTGTCAATCTATCAAACCTTCCGTCGTGGCTCTTCAGGAAACCCCAAATTCAAAGCCAGAAGACCTTCACTCTTTCTGGCTTTAATATTCTTTCTAAACCTGCACAACCATCCACTTGGGACTGTCGGGCGGGGTTGCCCTTCTCAACATAAAACTCTGCTGTATAGTCCCGGTCGCTCTGACTACCTCCCTTCAGGCTGTAGCTGCGAAAAGTCACTCTCCACAAGACTGTGACAATCTGTCCCTTTATCTTCCACCTTCTGTTTCCCGGTTTGTCGTCAGGACCTTGTCAGTCTGATAGAGAACTTCCTCGACCTTTTTGCTGTTGGGTGACTTTTAAACGGACACAAAACCTCTTCGGGTAGTGTCAGTACGTCCTCCAAGGTCTGCTAATTGAGGATGTCCTTTCGGGTTTGGATTTGTGTTGTCTGAACGACGGATCTGCAACTTACCTCCACTCTTCCCCCAGGTTCACTTTCGTGTTTAGATTTGTCAATTTGTGACCCCTCACTGGTCCTGGACTATGAGTGGTCTGTCCATGACGATCTGCACGGAAGTGACCATTTCCCTGACCCTTTTACAACCCGTAATAACCGAAAACGACTCTGTCTCTCAACATCTAAAATTTTAAGGGAAACAAACTGGGATCTGTTTGCAACCACTATTTCTAAGGAATTCCAGGACACTGATTTCTTCAAGTCCAGACCCAGCAGAATCTCTGACTAACACTGTGATCAAAAGTGCTAAGCCTGTATTCCAGTGTCTTTTCCCACAAACTCCAAATGCCAAAAACCCTGGTTCGATTCAGACTGCCAACAGGTTTTCCAAATTCGCAAAAGGGCCCCAGCGTCGGGGATACCAACGACCTTCGGGTCCCAACGCTCGAGCCCATCAAAACTCCGTGCCAAATCGAGACACACTTTAAAATCAGTAAACGTCAGTCCTGAGAAGCTTCTGCTCCAGGCTGACATCTAAAACTTCCAAGAAAAAAGTGTGGAACATCATTAAGAAAATCAAAGGGGAAAAACACCTGTCCCACTGTGAACCATCTCAAGTTTGCTGACTCTTTAATAACAGAGAAAAAAGCAGTTGCAAATCTGCTTGCTTCAACCATGAAAAGAATTCCTCCTCTCTAACAAATCAGCCAGTTTTGTTAAAACAAAGCCCTTTAAAAAAAAATCACCCTGCAACTTTTCGTCAAACAACATGAAAGACTACAATCTTCCTTTCACGTTAAACGAACTGAAAACTGCCTTTCTCTCCGCAGCGATTCCTCTCCAGGTATAGAAGAAATCCATATCAACTGTTAAACATTCCGCAAAAAGGTCTGAACATACTGCTACAGGTATACAACCATGTGTGACTACTGGTTTCTTTCCACCTTCTTGGCGAAATGCCCTCATTGTTCCCATTCCCAAACCTGGAAAAGATCTTTCTAAACCCATCAAACACCAAACCCATAGCTTTGACCAGCTTGTCAAAATTGATGGAGAAAATGGTCAATGCTAGACTCATGTGGAAACTGGAAACCGATGGCCTTTTGGCGAAAGAACAGTGTGGTTTCCGCAAACATCGGACTACAGTTGACCATTTGATTCGCTGGAATCTACACTTCGGGAAAGCTTTTTTGAACAACAGCAAGCAGTGGCAATTTTCTTTGACTTGGAGAAGGCCTACGATACCACCTGGAAGTCGGGGATACTTCATGATCTCCATGAAACTGGGTTTTCGAGGTCATCTTCCACTTTTCATACAAAATTTTTTGGCAGAACGACAGTTTCAGGTCCGGGTTGGCACCACCACTCTCTCTGATGTTCACAAGCAGGAGTTGGGTGTTCCACAGGGGAGCATACTGTCTCCTGCCCTCTTTAGCATCAAGATCAACAACATTGTTTTAAAAACAGTTCAGCAGGGTTCAGACTGCTCATTGTTTGTGGAGATTTTGCTGTCTAACGCAACTGGAAGCCTGTACCCGAGCGTCCACGCAGGCTCCAGCTTTTGCGTGGAAAAATCCATCAGTGGCGGATAAAACGTTTCACCTTTTTTTCTACAAAAACACAGTGTATTTACTTCCATAATTTCCGTCATTTTTTTTTCCCAAACCTGAAATTCAAGTAGGGAAATCTCCCATTCAGCTGTCAAAGAGGCCAAATTTCTAGGAGTTATTTTGACCAGAAACTTAACTTTTCTCAGCCACATTAAAAACCTCAAAACTGCTTGCCAGAAAGCACGAATATTCTGCGGGTCGTAGCGCACACTGACGGGGCGCTGATAAGAAAAAATTGCTGCACCTCAAAAGAGCCCCCGGTCCGTTCCAAACTGACTTTCGGTTTTGCTGTGTACGGGTCTGCAAGATCGTCTTACCTCAAACTCTTGGACCCTATCCACCATCAAGGGCTTCGTCTCTGTCTTTGGGGCGTTCCGCACCACCCCTGTGTACAGCCTGTACGCAGAGGCAGGTGAACCTTCACTGTCCAAACCGCAGGCTGAAATTGTCTTTGAATTATTATATCCGACTGTTCTCGGAACTAGAAAACCCTGCCTATGACTGTGTCTTTGACCCTCCTTTCCAAAGTAAGTTTGAAAACAACCCTAAATGTATTTCCCCCGTTTGTCTTCGTAGCAGCCTCACGTGCGGAATGCAGGTCTAAAACCTAGGAGTTGTGTCGGATTTTTCCAAGTTTTTCCCGGGTCAGCCTCCGTGGACCTTTTTCACACCAGAGATTCGTTTCGATCTTGCAGCTTTTTCGCAAAGAATCTACCAGCTCTCTGGCGTACAAGGCAATTTTAAAGCTGACCTCTGTTCGAAATTCCCATCCTATCAAAAAGTTTTCACTGACGGTTCCAAGTCTGAAGATGGAGTGGCCTTGCAGCCTATTGCCCTGGGGCTCCTTCTCAGATACTGTTGGAACATAAAAATTCAGATGCTTCTGTCTATTCTGCTGAACTTACTGCTCTGGTCTGGCGCTGAAGAAAATCCACAATCATGAAGAGGACTTTCTGGTTCTGCTGATTCGCTGTCAGCTTTGGAGGCCATAGCTGGCCGCAACCTTTAGCATCCAGAACTTTTACATTCTTTGAACTTTTTAGCAAGTTGAAAGCGGGCAGTTACAACATTACTCTTGCTTGGGTTCCTGGTCATGTTGGCATCGGCGGGAACGAAATGGTTGATCGTTTAGCCAAGAATGCCACAAGAGAGAAAACTGTCCAACATTTATATCCCCTGCTCAGATGTGAAACCCAAAATTAACGATTATGTGAGAGACCTCTGGCAGGAGGATTGGAACACACAGACGGGTAACAAACTCTTTCAGATCCGTCCAAACATTAAGGAGTTCCTCCCATCTACGTCGGGTGGTCGTAAAAGAGGAAACGGTTTCTGTGCCGGCTGCACACCGGCCATTCGTATTTTACCCATTCCTACCTTTTAAAGAGTGAAGAAGCCCGTGGTGCATTCCATGTCATGCGCCACTCACAATGAAACATGTTCTTTTAGAGTGTTGGGACTTGCACGATGTGAGACACAAACATTTTACAGCGGAGTCCATGAAGATCCTGTTCAGGGATGTCCCGCCTGATGTGATCCTTGAGTTTTGAGAGAGATTAACATTTTCATCTGATTTAAGATTTTACGGAAGAAAGATTTTTAACGAAGTTTCTGGTGCGTTTCTAGACGATGTCATTTAAAGAGATGTGTGAAAGGTGTTTTTTTTTTTTTTTTTTTTTTTTTAAATGACTGGTGAGTTGATTTTAACGTGGTGACAGCCCTGATGTGGCCCTTTGCGGTCGGCTGGGCTTTTAGCAACATTATCTATCTTATCCTAACTGACATCCAACTCAAACTCCTGGAATACAACTGGATAGATTCTCGGGGTTTATTCTGCAATGAACCAGCTAGGGACAGGGGAGATTTCTCCATCAGGACTGGTTTCAAGCACCAAGTCTTGTCTCGCTCTCCAGCGGGAACATTCCTCTTTTTCTTGGGTGTCTTATACATGACATCATTAGGTACATCTTAGGATGGACTTAGGCACTTAATGATGGACTTAAGATTTAAGATTCATAACAATATGTTTCTGTGTACATGCGTGTGTGTGTGTGTGTGTGTGTGTGTGTGTGTGTGTGTGTGTCTGCTGTTGTAGTTATATGCAGTCTGCCAGATACGTGTCTGAATGTGTGTACATGTGTGTGTGTGTGTGTGTGTGAGTGTGAGTGTGTGTGTGTGAGTGTGTACTGTGTGTGTGTGTGTGTGTGTGTGTGTGTGGTGTGTGTGTGTGTGTGTCTGCTGTTGTAGTTATGTGCAGTCTGCCAGATACGTGTCTGAAATGTGTGTACATGGGCATACACAAATCAAATACATGTGTGTGTATGGTGTTTGTGCATGCTCTTGTGGATTTAAAAAAAAAATAGAGATTGACAGACTCGAGCATAAAAAAATTCAATTCTAAAGTTGAAAAAGGGAAAAAAAGAAGATTTTTAAACCTGCTTTATCTTTTAGTGATGATGGGAAAGTTCGAGTTCCACTTAATTTTTTTCTTTCTTTCTTTTTTCTTTTCAGAATGGTATTTTGACTTTGCTTTGTGATTCCTGGATCCACAAAAACGTGCAGTCAGTGATAGAAGCGGCACCTGAAAGTCAAATGATGCCAGCTAACGTGTTAAAGTAAGTTTGTAAGTTTGTCAGTGTTGTTGGTAGACCTGGGAACCCATATGAAATAGATTAATTTTGTATGCCCGTGAATCAGTATTATGACCAATGCTCTGGGTGAAGAAAATATATGACTGAAGATAGGCTGATGTTTGGTCAAACTTATCAGCAAATCAGCATAGATCCTGTGATTTAGTTGATGATTGGTAGTTGACAGCCTGTCAGACATTTCTGTCTGCTTTAATGGAAGCAACCGTGACTGCAAGCATGAAATGAATTATTGATACTGTAGATTAAACTTAAAGAAAGGAATGGAAAAAAAACAAAAAAAAACTCGGCAATCTTCTCGCCCCATTCATCCCACCTCCAAACCCCTTGATTATCAATTGCATGGAGAAGTATCGGTATTCGGTGCAGTCAGTTACTTGAATCTTTGATGTACAGCATACTTGATTGGTTTTGGCATGCCACATGTTCTTGTCTAAAAGGACCTTGATATTTGGCATCGCATGAATTCTATCTGACACTACCCTTCAAGATGTCAATAGAGTTTGTCCATGTATAGGTCGCTGCCAGAGTGGTAGCCACAGGATTGAAGTTGAGGGAAAAAAGTAATGATGTATAGTTAAAAAGGTGTGGTGTTTGAAGTAGTATACAATCTTATAAGGTGTGTCAGAACCCCAATTAAATAAATGTATATCGGGGGTGAGCGCTGGTCACGTCGCAAGTAACACGACAGTGTTGGAGTCTCCGGAGGAAAAGTGGCAATTTTGCTACTTTCAAGTAACTAAGAAGCCACAATGTGCGTCGATTAGCAGTGCAATCAACAGCTGACCCCCCCGCATGAAGCAATCATAAAGTTTTGATGTGTTTTGGGCACTTTTAATTGTAATTTTCACGGTAACTTGGGCGGAAGGTGAACCGGAAGTCGCCAGCGAACCGGAAGTGGCCATATATATATATCTGCACGTCTGCATCGTACATGCATGGAGAGGAAAAGAAAGCAGTGTGCGAAGTCAGCGTCTAGTGGTTCGGATACCTCCTTCAATACACCTCCTCCTAGTTCCAGCAGTAAGAAGTGCAAGGCTTCAGGAGGAGATACACAGCAGACGGAAGATGAACTTTCTGTGAACTTTTCCTAGGCCAGAACAGTGCGAGTTCGACAGCAAGGAAAGTAAAAACGTAAATTCAGACAGTCGCAGTATGGGTGACAACAACGAGGTTTTCTCTCTCGGAGTTGAACAGGGTGCAACTAATGATGATATTATGTTGAAACTGTGTGGGGTCAGCAAGACTCTGGAGAAAGTGATGGAGACGGTGGAAGAACTGAAATCAGTCATTTTCACTTTACAAATTGACAATGACAAATTGAAAACGGAGGTGCAAGGGCTGAGGGATAGGGAAGATCAGCTTAAGGATAACATCAGAGAAGTGAAATTCACTGCAGAGTTAGCAGATCGCAGAAGTGAAGAGTTGTCAGCTTATATCAGACGCAACAACCTCAGAATATTTGGTGTCAGTGAAAATAGTCAGGCAGAGTGGAGACACCAGCAGAGTGCGAAAACAAAGTGCTATCTCTCTTCAAGGAGAAATTGAAGATTAAGGTCGATCCAGAGATATCGAGGCTGCACACGGGTGGGTGGTCCAAGAAGGGGGCCTCGGACGCTGCAAAACGGCCCCGCGGGGGATTATTGTACGGTTCGTGTCCAGGCGAACGCGCGACGAGGTGCTCTATGCACGCAGAAATCTTCGAGGAACAAAGATCTTGATGGTGGAAGACTTGACACCCCGGGCCTACGCTCTGTTGTGTGCGACAAGGGACAAACAAAAGAGTCTGTGACAGAGCCTGGACTAAAATGGGAAAGTGTTAATGAAGACATTGACGGGGAAGATAGTCCAGGTGGATTCGATTGCAGATGCCTCCAAGTATGTGACTGAGTGTGAAGAGACTATGGTCTCGCCAAAGCCGTCCACCAGTGGGAAGGCATAGTACTGTTTGAGCTGCATTTATTTCATAGTGAGACAGAAAAAGGTAGGCCAATAATGTTCTTGTGTCTGAACTGTTTAAGTGCAAGATTATGTGAAAACTTATGACACTCTAGCAGTTTAATAGTATTACCTAACATCAGTATTATGTTGCCGGTGATACTTTCACTAGGTTTAGGGTGTGGCTGCTACTACAGAGAATTGAAAACATGAATCAATTTAGTGTGTTCTTAGTTTTTGGATTTCAGCATCATTTGTATTTGTATACAAATTGAATTGTTTTTTTCTGTGTCTATTTCAAGGGGATACCCTGTGTGATTCTTTTGAATGGTTAATGTTGTTTGTTTACTGATACATTGCATTTATAGATTAAGACACTAAGGTAGGGCAGTGATTATTGGTTGTTTTACTTTTTTTTTTTTTTTTTTTTCTGTGTGTGTGTGTGTGGGTGCGCGCGTGTGTGTGTGTGTGTGTGTGTATGCAGGTGTGTGTGTGTGTGTGTGTGTGTTGTGTGGTATTACAGGTGTAGGGTTATTGGGGTTTTTTTTTTTTTTTTTTTTTTGTTTTTTTTTTTTTTCCTTCAACAACAGCTGCCTGGGTAATATACAAAGCTAGACAAAAGAAGCTCAGAGGGAAGGTCAAATCTTACCTGCAAAGATTCTTACTGCAGGGTGCCCACCATATGGTGACATACTGCCTTAATGCAAGCCACAGGTTCTTATGAGTCAGGCAGCAGATATTGTGGGACTGATAGCAATGGTCATTCCAAAGAAATATCTGTGATCAGATACCTGATGATTCTCAGGGAGTGGTTTCAGAGAACACATTTAGTCTTTTCTATGACATGAAAGTAAACCAGTAACAGTTGATTTCATTGGCTAATTTGAACAGAGAAATCGGCCACCCAAGCCTCTCTGTGGGATGGCAGATGATAGGATGAAGTGAATGATTTTTGATAGTAGACTCATAACTCCAAGTAAACACATTGTAATAATGTTGATTTTTAAAATGTACAGCCTCTAAGAGATGGAAAGAAAGGATTTATAACACTGTTTCATAATGAAGTTGCTATCAACTTTAAGTTGTTTTTTTTTCAAGAAAATTAAGTTTAAAAAAAAAAACTCAAATGTCATGTCTTGAGGTAAGGTCTGTGCAATGACTAGTTTTTTTCTGGGCACAATGAATGATTTCAGGATCTGTGTTGATTATTAATGTTAACCTTCAATTTCATTCATAGCAAAAAGTAAAGACGGCAACACAACATGCATCACAAAACTCAAAAGTGCTGACCTTCTGATTGCTTACAATGGTTTACGCTAACATTAGTAATCCCGTTCAATGTAGAATTTAGCCAACACTGCTTCTGAGCAGTATCGCATTAGCTGTTAACTTTTGTGAAGATGAGAAAGAATTTTCTTTCCTCAATGTTTTGTGCAAACTGAGATGAGCAAGAATTTTTCTTTTTTGATGTTTTGTGTGAACCAAGATTGATGTTTGGTTAATGACTTCGAGTGTAACTGATTGCCTGGTTTTGGTGAAATGAATTTCCATCTTTCTTGTTCAACGGTTGATGATATGATAAATATATTGTGTCTCTGTGACAAGAAATCCACTCGTTTTTTAGTGAAACTTCATGTTAAACTGCTTGCATAATATTAATCTAGAAAACGTTAATAAGGGGAAAAGATGGTTTTTGATTGGGAATGCAGAATTGATTTGCATAAAGTTGGTTAGCATGTTAGGTTGAAAAAGACTCTACTGTATTGTTTTCTATTATGTGACTGTCAAATCACAACAAACTGTATTGTTTTCAATTATGTAACTATCAATCACAACATATTTCCCTGTTTGAAGTCTAGGTTTTTGTCCCCAAAAATTGCATGTTGCTTTTAAAACCTTGCCTCCTGTTTGTTTTTGTATGTGTGGCTTTTGTTGTTGTTGTTGTTGTTGTCTTCATTTTTGTTTACCTGTCATGAGCCTACAGAATTTTCTGTAGCCAACTCCCTTACCGCCACGGGTTCTTTAATGCGTGATAAATGCATAAATGCATGTGCACATGTATGGGACCACCATTTACGGTTCTTTTGAACTTGACCCTATCGATAAACTATCAGAATAAAGAAAGTGACTTTCGATCCCTTGGTCGCAATATATTCTCAGTTCTTCATGCCGTGTATTGATTCTGTGGTTTTGATGTCCGCATCCACATTTGGCCTGTACAGACTCCAGTTCAAAGTCTCTCTAGTGAACAGATTTGTGAGGGACTGTCAGTGGGGGACAAAGTGGAGTCTCTTTTCCAATGACTTGGTGTGATTAGTTCATAATTTCCTGCATATATCAGAACAGGCACCATTGAACACCAACAAAGTGACTCGGCATCAGTGTTCTGTTCCCCAAGGTGTGTTACCGCATTATAACCTGATTCAATAGCTCCAGTGATTACTGGAGCAGACTTTGTAACGGGAGAGTCCTGAGTATAGCTGTGTATGGGGACTTGAAATGAGTGGTGTACGAGTAATATGGAAGAAATTGAGCAACAACAGTGGCAAAAGAAGTAAAGTTAAAAGAGGCTTCCAATGCCCTTTTTGATCTGCATTTTCAGCAGAGCAGCATGTTCATAGGGGGATACCCTGTGTGATTCTTCTGAATGGTTAATGTTGTTTGTTTACTGATACATTGCATTTATAGTTTAAGACACTAAGGTAGGGCAGTGATTATTGGTTGTTTTACTTTTTTTTTTTTTTTTTTTTTTTTTTTTTTAAATACGGTTACAGAGTAGCCTGGGTTAGCAGATCATGTGAGGATGATTCCTTGTGTTTGCTTATAATTTGTATGGAAGCCTGATTGCAAATATGTGAAAACCGATACTGAAAACCCATGTATAATTGAAATTGAAAAAGTTACCCCACTTGTTTACTGACCCATGTTATATGTTAATGAGATACCTTTTGGTAGACCTGTGTGTGTGTGTGTGTGTGTGTGTGTGTGTGTGTGTGTGTGTGTGTGTGTGTGTGTGTGTGCGTGGGTATGTGTGCGTGGGTGCATGTGCGTGTGTATGCAGGTGTGTGTGTGTGTGTGTGTGTGTGTGTGTGTGTGTGTGTGTTTGGTATTACAGGTGTAGGGTTATTGTGGGTTTTTTTTTTTTTTTTTTTTTTTTTTTTTTCGCAATTAGGATGAAGAACACCATCAGGGATGATGGTTCTTTCAATTGTAATCAAACATAGGAATAGCTGACCCTATTCCAAACATGAACTTATTACAATATTAGTAGCCATAAATTTTGAATGAGGTCATGTGAATGAGCGCTGTGATTTTGCACGGTTTGCACTTTTTGTACAATGTTCGAATGTTGCATGGTTCTTCAGTGCCTAAATTTAGTCTAATTTTGGTTATATGCGGGGGGTTGTCAGCAAAGTTGCCCCATTATGAATGAACATTTATATAAGTATGTTTTTGATTGTATCGTATCTTTGTCATGTACTGTGTTATTGTGTGATTCGTGTATCTTGCAATGTTTTTGTCATGGGCTGTGGAATGAGAAAAATTACCTGTGGAATACATTTTTTCATGCTTTGTTGAAAATCAAGGTGCTAAGTATACTCTTTCAGTGAGTTTTTTCATACATCCTCAAGTATAAAGAGTAGCTTCCTACAGGAGAACAAGAGTGGAGCATGTTCGAATGGCACTTTGTACAATTACATTGGATATAATTCTGGGAGTTTATTCTGGAAGAAAAAAATGGATAGCAAGATAAATAAAATCAATGGGATTCAAAATATGTTCTTACAATTGCAATGGGATAAATGACTTCAAGAAAAGGAAAGATGTCTTTGAATTCTGAGGAATCAGAATAGTAGCATATATTTTCTACAAGAAACTCATCTACCCCATAAACAAGAAAACTTTATTAGGTCAAGCTGGGGATATTCAGTATGGCTGGCAGGATCAGATACAAATAAAAATGGGGTTGCAATTCTATTTAATAATAATTTCGAGTACAAAGTATTTAATGTTGTAAGGGACCCCAATGGACAGTATCTTTTTTTAGATGTGGAGTTTCTCAAGAAACGATTCACTTTGGTCAATGTATATGGGCCTAGTGCAGGAGATAACCCAGACTTTTTTAATGCGTTAAGTGCTAAACTTGAACAGTCTGGTAATAATAACTTGATCTTGGGAGGAGACTGGAATGTTGTGCTAGACGGGAAACTTGATTCAAGAAACTATTCTAGTACTCCAAATAGACCTAGATCGCGTAAAGCAATATTGGATTTAACTGCTCACCATGAATTGATTGATGTGTTCAGAACATTAAACCCAAATTTAAGAAAATATTCTTGGCGCAAATTTAATACCATAAACAAGGCAGGTTAGATTATTTTCTGATATCAGAAAGTCTGTTGTCGGATGTCAGTAGATCTAATATAGGTCTCAGTTACCGTTCAGATCATTCCATTGTTGATATAAGTCTTAGAGAAGAAGTGAGGATGAGAGATAGACAGTACTGGAAATTTAACAATTCTTTATTAAGAGACAAGAAATTTGTAGATGAAATAAAAGGAGTCATTTCAGAGTTAAAAAAAGAATACGCTTTACCAGTCTACAACTTTCAGAATATTAATGAGGTGGCAAGTGATATGCTACAGTTTACAATTTCAGATCAACTATTTTTTGAAATGGTGTTACTAAAAATAAGAGAAAAAACAATAGCCTATTCATGCTATAGAAAAAAAATGATTTAAAACGGGAAAAGGAACTTGAAACAAAGATTTCCAACTTGAGTTCAAATGTGAATGAAGAGAATTTAGGAGAACTAGAACAATTGAAATTGGAACTAGAAGAACTACGGGAAAAGAAAATAGAGGGAATTATTGTTAGATCAAGAGTAAAGTGGATTCGCGAAGGGGAGAAACCTAGTAAATATTTTTGCAGCTTGGAAAATAGAAATTTTGTAGATCGCTCTATGAGTTTTCTTGAAAGAGTTGATGGTATATTATATCCGATCAAAAGAGTATCCTAAAAGAGGTTGAAACATTTTATGAACAACTATTTACAGAACAGAAAGCAAGGAACGTAGATCTTAATGGTATAATAATGGATGCTAACAAATTAACACAAGAAGAAAGTGATCGACTGGAAGGTCCATTGACTATAAACGAAGTGGGTGAGGCCCTAAAAAAATATGAAAAACAACAAAAGCCCTGGATCAGATGGTTTTACTGTTGAATTTTATAAATTCTTCTTCACAGATATTGGCACCTTTCTTGTCAGATCTCTGAATGATGGTTTTGATAAACAGAGTATGTCAGTTACACAGAGACAGGGTGTCATTGTTTGTATTCCAAGGAGGATAAGCCAAAACAGTATTTGAAGAATTGGAGACCAATTTCTCTGTTAAATACGGCATACAAAATAGCATCAGCCTCAATTGCTAATCGTATCAAATGTGTCTTACCAAAAATAGTTCATGAGGACCAAAAGGGCTTCATGGGAGGAAGATACATTGGAGAGAATATTAGAAAAATCTATGATGTACTTCAATATACCGAGGAAGAAAGCACCCAGGTCTTTTACTTAGTGTTGATTTTGAAAAGGCATTTGATAGCATCTCTTGGACCTTCTTGAATAAAGCGCTTGAATTTTTCAATTTTGGCCCCGATATTATAAGGTGGATTGTCTCCTTTTACAAGGACATGACGTCCTGTGTTTCTGTTAATGGACAATATTCAAAATGGTTTCCAGTTAGACGTGGAGTGCGGCAGGGGGATCCTTGCTCTCCTTATCTATATCTGATCGGCGCAGAGGTCCTGTCGCTTCTTATTAGACAAAATATTGATATAAAAGGTGTCATGGTGAGGGGTCAAGAGTCTCCTGTCGCAATTCGCAGATGATACCAATATATGTCTGGATGGTACAGAAAAGTCGTTCAATGAAACCATAAGTGTATTGAGACTTTTTGCCCAAATGTCTGGTTTAAGAATTAATCATGAAAAAACAAAATGTCGTGTGGTTTGGAAGTATGAAGCATTCAAACATGAGATATATGCGTGATGAAAACTTTCGCTGGAATCCTGGAATTTTTAGAATATTGGGTATACAGTTTTTGTGTGGACATCAGAAGAATAACGGATATAAATTTTGAAGGCAAATTGAATGACATTAAAAAGGTACTGGGTAGATGGTGTAAGAGAGACCTTTCTCCCTTAGGTAAGTAACGTATTGAAAACATTGGTTTTGTCTAACTAACTTATCTTTTGATAAATCTACCCGATCCTCCGGTTAAATCTTGTTAAAGAACTACAGACAGCTTTATTCTCCTTCTTATGGAGCAAATAAACCAGCCAAGATAAAAAGGAGTATAGTGTGCAAACCTTATGTTGATGGTGGATTACAGATGGTTGATTTACATGCTTATATTACTTCATTAAAAGTATCCTGGCTTAAACGGCTAACTTATGAAGGAAGTCTGCAAACTTTTGTGTATGCCTTATTTCCTAATTTTGTAAATTTGTCAAAACTGGGAGAAGAATATGTACATGTTTGTTTGAAAAGTTGTAAGAATTTGTTTTGGACAGACGTGCTGAAAACTGCAAACATCTGTACATTGAAATGCCCCCACTGAAGCCTGCAGAATTTTTGGCTGAGTGCATACATTACAACAAACATATACTAAGAACAGGCATGTAGTATTCATTAAAGAATGGGTTGAGGAAATATTTTATTTATTCACCAATTGTATGATTTAAATGATAATAAATTCCTTACCTTTAGAGAATTTAAGGAACTTTATCCAAATATCAGGCGAACTAACTTTCTTCTCTATAATGGCATTATCAATGCCATCTTGGAATACCAGCAGAAATGTAGAATTGAGATTGATCCTAGGTGTAGTGTAGAAGATAATAAAACTTGGAAATTAATCAAAGGAGGAGGCAAGAGTGTCCAGGCAATGCTTACAAGATCAGAGGTTCATCCTACTGCAGCCTTAAAATGGGACGAAATCTATAATAATCTAAATTGGTTTGAAATTTTCAAACAGTGTCATAAGTGTCATGATATTAAACTAAGATGGTTCCAGGTGAGAATACTACATCGCCTTTTAAATACAAGGAAATATCTGTATGACTGTAAAATTGTTGAGGACCTGTATGTAACCTCTGTCAAACTGAAATCCAAACGATACAACACTTATTATGGGGCTGTAGTGTTGTCCAAAAGTTTTGGATCGATCTTAACCGTATGTTGTCCAGTGCTGTCAGCATTGGTGTCGTCTGACATTTTCAGAAACATTGATTGTATTTGGCTGTAAAGAAGGAGTCAAAACAGACTTTGGCCTTAATTATATCCTATTGCTGGCAAAATTTTACCTTTATAAAGTTTACATGAAAAATGCAGTGCCCAGTATACAAGGCTTTCTTGGTGTATTGAAACAGAGATATACAGATTTAGGTACATGCACTTTTTGGAAGGCACATTGCCTCTCTTTAGTAAACAGTGGGCATTATATCAAACATTAGTTTCATAAAAACTTTTCTTCTGTAATTGGAGAGTAACGCCTCTGGTAGATACCTATGCTGGGGCGGATTGTTGCTTGTACTGTTGGTCTTTATCCAAAAGAAAAGATAATGACTGTAACTGAAGAAGCAAAACTCCAAATGCAATTTATATTTTAGCACCATCCATATAAACAATATATTAAGTATGTAGAAGTTCATTTGAAATATCTTTCAATGTACCCACCAATTTAACAACTGAGAATGGTACACATTTGTGTATGTGTGGCGAGTGTGTGTCTTTTTGTTAGTGTCTTTTTGTGCTATTGTGACTGAGTACATTTTTTGAGGATTATTGAACTTTTGAAATACTTAATCTAAATTATATATATGTGTGTGTGTATATGAATCTAAATTATATATGTGTGTGTGTGTGTATATATGTTTGTGCATGTGTGTGCGTATATATGTGTGTATGTGTGTGTATATATGTGTATATATGTATATATATATATATGTATATGTGTATGTAGGTATATGTATCACGTGTGTAGGTATACATGTATGTGTGTATGTATGTAGGTGTATATGTGTATGTATAAAAATATGTATATGTGTGTGTATGTATGTATATCTATATGTGTCTGTGTGTATATTAAGTGTGTATGTATGAATATACGCATATATATATATATATATATATATATGTGTGTGTGTATGTGTATGTTTCATATACTTGAGTTTGTTTTCTTGTTGTTGTTGTTTTTTCTGTTTCTGCTTGTCCTTTTTGTCCAATATAATAGTATGTATTAAAATAATATTAAAAAAACCCTTCATAGATTGAACATATGAAACATACATGTATACAATACGGAAAACTGTATTTTCTTTCATTCACTCACAGATCACTTGAGTGTGAGGTATGAAATTCTTTATTCAGTCTTAGACAAATAAGCAGTTCATAACATAATTAACGGCACAAATTATTCGATACAAATTTGAATTATTATGTACATCATAAGCCAATTGTTTAAACAAATGTATGTTGTAGACAGTGACTGAATGTGTGAGGAATTTTTGATTGTTTCATATGATTTATCATGTGTTCATATACATGTTCATGATGATCTTGCTGAAGGGATTAAAAAGATTTATTAAAAAAAAAAAAAAAAATAAATGTATATCTGTCAGCCAGTTTTAGTATATGTCATCAGATGGAAAGAAATAACATGTTGCATTGTTTAAACTATACACTTCTAATGATGTGGGTCATAGAAGACCCATGCTTTAAAGAGCGGTAATCAGTTAGCGCAGCGCGCTGAGCATGGGACTTAGGCAGCATACATCATCGATGTAGTATAAACTCTGGAGGAATCTTTGATAAATATGAGTATTGTATGACCTGCATCACCTGAAGAGGGATAAATCTGTAAAAACACACAGTAAAGTAAGTGAGTGACGATTGGAAGGAAAGGTGAAAATGATGACGATTCAGATGCTCTGCCCACATTTAGGGTATGACCAGCTGCGGTTCATGTTTATGGACAGTGCAGGGGGATGTGGGCAGTGAGGTCTTGGTTCGTGTCCAGCCAAAACCATGCACACACATGGCGGATTGTTCAGCCCCAGCCAGCTCCCGCTGTAGAGTGGTTGAGTGTGCGCAAAAGGCTGAAATGAGAAGACCCGACCTGAGTTTCATCTGTTCGTTAGAGAATGTTGGCTCAAATTTCCATACTAATGCTGCAGCAATCTTGACTCTCAGGCTTGGTTGGTGTTGAGGGAGGGGAGGTAGGAGAGGAGGGGGAGGGAGGTAGGAGAGGAGGGGGAGGGAGGTAGGAGAGGAGGGGGAGGGAGGTAGGAGAGGAGGGGGAGGGAGGTCCTGAATGGGCAGTGCGGAATGAAGGTTACTGAAGGGTATGGAAGATGAGACGGAGAAATGAAAGGGTTTTTTGTTTTGAAATATACCCAAGTGAAAGGTGGGATTGATGAAGCTGCTCTCTTGGACATGAGGATCTTTGAATGTGATATCCTGGCGAGTGTGTGTGTGTGTGTGTGTGTGTGTGTGTGTGTGTGTGAGCGTGCACGCTTGTTTGTATGTGTGTGTGTGTGCGTTGTTTTTGGTTTGATATCTTTAGCCAAGGAGGTTACATTTTTATCCACATCAGATGGTCAGTTGGTTGATCTGTCGGCAAGATAATGGAAAATCTGTGGAACAGCATTTTAAAAAGCCTTGGTGGTCATATGGGATGCAGCTTAAGGACAGAGCCATTAATTTTAGAAGTGGAATTGGGACAAATGGCAGATCCAGAATAGGTTCTGTAAGATTACACAAAAACTAGTTACCTGATTTTAACAAGGTTTGGTGAAAAAAAACTAGTGTGGCCTGAGGATGAACCCAGGAAATTTTGGTGCGGATCTAGGTCCAGTTTACATTTAGCAAGGTTAGGCAAAAACTACTTAACCAGTTTTAACGTTGAAACATTGTGAAAAGACAGAAAGGGGCCAAGAAAGGAATACGTTAAGTTGTGGTACCGCTTTGTGTGATTCCCTATTGAAGGGCAGGTTCGGTATCTGTTTGACTTTGGTAGTCAGCAGAATGTCAGCTGCCCTTCCAGTTGAATTGTTAACCGTATGTGTTTTTATGTGCGTGTTTGTTTTTTTCTTCTGATTTCAGTGGCAATGTGCTGATTGAGACCCGCTTTTTTGATGGTGATTTGCTGGTCAGTACATCGAAAGTACGAGTGTTCTACGTGTAGAAGTGTTGGCATGTGCTTTTTCCTACAGAATTTTTTTTTCCTCTCATTTCATTTCGAAATAGCTGGGAGCCTGTTGCATTCATCTGGACATGGAATTTTATGTTTTTTAGTGTGTTTTTTTTTCATTCACACATTTATGACATGCTATTAAAGTTGTTCCCGTTAGGTGGAGAGGAGAGGGTGTTGTGATGCAACTGATCTGACAGTTTCAGTCTCTGCTGTTTGGCCTTTTCCTGTGTCCGTGACTTGAGATATTTTATCACAGGTTTAGCAAATACATAGGTCATGTGCATATTCTGTCCAAGAGATTCAGAGCCCTGCCCAATCATCGGCATTCATCTCATGTGTGTGTGTGTGTGTGTGTGTGTGGGGGGGGTCAGGACAACCTCTGGCAATGAGCTGTTTAAGTCGGTCAGTCAGTGCATGTGTGGACGCTTGCATTCCTACTTGTGTTTGTGGATGAATATTGAATTCATTTCTCTGTGTGTGTGTGTGTGTGTCTGTGTGTGTGTGTGTGTTGAGAAAGTATCATTTGGTTGTTAATTGGCACATTCTGTTTCAGTTAGCTTGTGTTTTAGCTGAGAACTCCCACCGCAATTTTTTTGTTTTGTTATTTATGTATCCTAAAGTTGTGATAATTCCTGTGTATTCGAAAGTTTTGTTTTGTCCCATTTTTGGATCATCTTTTTCATTCATTCATTCATTTGCATATTTTTGTATCGTTTCACTGTACTTTTCCAGTTAGCAGGACTTTTTGGAAAAGAGTGTTGCTGAAAAATCAAACTATGTTTATTCAAGTCAGGACAGGCTTTAACTGCTATAAAAAGAACAAATATTAGAGATGCATGTTGTCTGCTATCCATTTTGACCTTTGTTTTGAATATTCTTAACTGTTTCTAAACGAAGTACCGCATATCCGGTCTTATATTTACAACCTTTGTATACTAAGGACAGCATATGCAGTCCAAAACTTTGGTATTTTTCTCTGAAGTGGGCGAACCTCTTGTACGAAACTACTTGTTGCAGACAGCTCCTGCATACTAATTAGAGTGCAGGCGTACTGATACTTAGGCTTTGCAAGCTGAATGCTCATTAGCAGATGCTTTATACACCACGTCACCAGCTGGGTTTGGCTTGACGTGGCAACATGGTGTCATCTGCTACACCGTCAAGCACGCATGGTGAAAGAAACACTGCAACTTGCCGTTACAACGTGAGTGAAACCCTTTAATTGTTGAAAACAGTTCAATAATTTCAGGGCATAAAACCAGTCAGTGTAAATTTTTTGTTCACAGGGTGTGTGTACCACCCCTATTTTTACATGACATGCAAAATCTCATTTTCTTTGTCGTGCACACTGTCTTACCAAATAAATAGAAAAATAATAAATAGAAAAATAACTTTGCTGTATTGTTTGTGGTTTCTCAATCATTTATAAACATAACTTGAAAAAAACTATAAGTCTGTGTGTATTCATTTTTTTATTTTATTTACTGATTAAAAAAAAAATATATATATATAGAAATGGTCAGTTTCTGGGGAAAGTAAGGGGAAATAATAGCTAGTATAGAATGAGTTGAGCAATATATTTTGCAAATGGAAATTTCTGTTGTAGCTAGTAAATTTCACATCCTCCTTCTCAGAGCACCACTGCTCTCGCCCCCCTCCTTGTGTTGTAAAGTGCAGAATGAGGCACCTTATTATCAGGATTGTTTTGTCATTTTGGAGTTGATCTCTGAACTGTGTTACACAAGTGAATTTTAGTGCAAATAGTTCGGTATTCAGCTGTAAGGAGGTCAGAATGGGATGCTGTGTGCATCATTGTATGCGACTGAAAGAACGATTTTGTAAAAACTTGAGTATGCAGATCTATTGTACTTTCTGTTTGCTGAGTAAATTCTGGATAACACACAAATCGTATCTATGCTTTTCTTTCCCATGTAGATTCAAATCTCTTCAAAATAGAGCTACACAAATATAGGAAAGAAAAGACCAAAAAAAAAAAAAAAAAGAAAGAAAGAAAGATTCCATATTCACACAGACTGATAATAGTAAAATCTTAAAAGGCAACATAAGAACTGAAAACACCTTTTGACTGCAACAGAAGCTTGCAGAATTCAATTTTTTTTTTTATAGATCAGATTGGTATTAATGACCCTCATGATTAGCACTGAAGTCTTTTCTTTAGTCTTCCTCAGCTGAGTGTCTTTAGCATCAAAACCTTTGGCTCCATTGTCGGCATCATTTTCTCTGTTGTAGGGTTAGGTTGAAGGGAGTCCATTTGTCATGGTAGCACAAAACGTTCTTCAGTGTGCTTTCCCTTAACCGCCTTTCTCCCAACCAACCCACCCCCCCCCCCCCAAAAAAAAAAAAAAACCCAAAAAGAACAAAAGCAACTAAACATGCGAAGTATGAAAACAAGCTAGAGTGATTAAACCTTTTTTCAGGTACAAATGGAGCTCTTATACAATGTTATGTCTGTAACAAAGATCTTCAAGGGAAGCTACTCTTGTTGTGTCTTTTCTGATTGTGGTTGGAAAAGGAAGCGTTTGAATGTGAAGGGACATCCACAGTACATCCACAGCACAAGATACAGACTGGAAACTGTGAGCATTGGCAGGAACATAGGGATGAAACTTGCTGCATGATACTACTGCACTGCTCAAAGCCTGCAGTATTTTTGATTGCCTCTCTGATTAAGTCGGTGTTAAATTTTGTGGAACATCCAGAACATTGATGATTGTGTTGTACCCCTGTGACTTTGATAGTTGTACGGTTTGTATCACTGTTGCCAGCCCGTTTTCTTTTGTAACTGTTGGATCTGTAGGCCTGATAGAAAAGGGCTAGGAGTAAAACTTAAAGAATGGACGAATCTATTTGGTTGTCAAAATGGAATGGTAACGAAGCATGAGTAAGCCTAAATCTTAACAGTCGGTTCATCTTGAACAAGTGTAAACTAAGAACCAAGAGTTTTTGTGTAGATTTGTAAATAGATAGTTTCATAATGATTTACATAAATGTTCATAAAGCGTACATTTTGTCATGCTCATGAATTAGGAAAACAAGAAATAGTTGTTTTTTTGCAGTTCGCCCTCTTGTTCCTTAAATATTTGTGTAAAATTAATAGTACTGTGTGTGTGTGTGTGTGTGTGTGTGTGTGTGTGTGTGTGACTTTTTGTAGTATAAAGAAAACCATACACTTTTTTTGGTATACATATGTATATCTTTTCTAGAGGAAATTGTTTGGCTTGATGTTGGTTGGAACTGTAAAACAATTCTGTCTTACTCCCATTACTTTCAAGAAGCAAGTATCTGCAAAATATTGTTGTTTTTTCCTTGTTTATGTCTTGTGTTTAATGGTCAGCTGTGGGGTTGGTTTGCAGAAGGGAGAAAATTAACATCTGTCCATATGTTTTTATAGTCGAGGAGTTGTCACTAACTAGTTAAATGCATTTGATGCAGACTAGACTGATAGATAATAGAAAATATAAAAATGTGTTTGTAAAAAAGTATGGCTTTCATCGCTCTACATTTTTTTTTTCAAAGGTAAAATATTTTTGGAAGGGGGAGGGAGGCAGGGGGATATGTGGGGGGACAGTTAATCTGGATAGCATAGGGAAGTATAAGGAATTAAGCTATGTTTGCTTCATGGCCAAACATGAGACAGCTTCTCCTTTTCATTTTAACCTTTGTAGCGTGAACTCTTGAGTCAGTGTGTGCACTCTGGATTGGTTATTTATATGCGATGACTCTTCCATAAGCAAACCACCCTCCCCCATCCCCTTTCTGTCCTCTTACCCCTCACCCCATCTTTTATAATGGGGAGTGTATCTAAATGTTCACTTCTCTTTATCATCTTTGTGTTGATTTCTCTGAATTGGATTATAAATTAAATTATAGCTTTGAACAGCTTGATGTGGTCATCACTATGTTGACAGCTTTAGAGCTGTTAATTTTCAAACAGAAGCTAAAACAGACTGCAGCTTTACTGAAAATGACTGGAATACAAATACATGCACTAAACAGTGGGCAGAGTAACTCGTATTTCATACAAAATGCGACACAAGTAAGATGTAAATTTTTTTACAAATATCTCCTTTTGACATCACAGATAACTTTTGGAAAATAATGATCGCCAGATGGTGTTGGCAGGAGCATTGCAGTGATGTTGCAGATTTTTGTAATTTTTTTTTTTTGGCTTTACTTATTTATTTTTGGTTTTGCTGTGTATTGATTATGTTTTTCTGTGGATTTTTTTATGTACTGTTTCATTTGTGAATGCTTATATTTCATTGCCTTTGATTCCTTAATTTAATTGTCCATGAACAAATACCTTTAGAATAGAAATGTTTTCCGTTCTGTTATTATAGTATTTTTGATATTAATTTATTTGTGCAAACGTCTCTAGTACCCCTGTTTTAAACGTGTGTGTGTGTGTGTGTGTGAGTGGGTGGGTGAGTGAGTGAGTGATATTGTCATCGCAAATTGCTAAATACATTATTTTTTTGTCCTGAACATGTACATATATACATTGAATCTTATCTGCCATGGAATTCACATGCCAAATCCAATCCATACCACCGTTTTTTTTGTTTTAACACTTGGATTGATGATAAATGTTTATAGAGTGGGGAATAAATGATTCATAGAGAATAAATGATAGAGTGGAAATATTTAGTCATGCATTAGAGGTTTTACTGAAAAAACAACTAACAAAATATCACATGCTTGATCCTCTCTGACTGTGGCATAGCAAGCAAAATTATTAGGTTCTTGACCTCTAATTGAGAATACCCAATGAACCGGAAGTCACCTCAAACCCATGTGTTCTTTTTCTCTTCTTGCACCCATTTCAGAACTGGTTTCTTGATCTCATGCCCCTTCAGGCGAAGTGTTCTTGGCTTTTTATGAACTGTCATGATGAGACTTCAGTCAGCTGATGTTTTTGGTGGTGATCTTTTCTTCGGTCTAAGGGCATGGTGATCACTCAGATACCGGGCAGGCTTATCTTTTGTACCACTTTTTTCCACCCCATCAGGTGTGTAGTTGTCTGCCTTGCAGGTCGAAAACAGATTTCCCATTTTGTTTGGTCATCGCCTGCCTCATCTTCCTTGCTGCCTTCTAACTTCTTTCTTCCGTCTTCAGAATTGTCAGCACTGACATCAGGTAGGAGAGCATTGTTACGTCGCCTGCATAGGCATGGTTTGTTGCTGCTTCCGGCTCAAACGTTTCTGCCGTCTTGTGGCGTATGGTGCGGACTGCATCAAGAGTAGACAAACTTTGGTGAATATTGGTTTCAGAGTATTTTCCACTCAAGGGTGCAGGATTGATCTCGGCAGTTTTGAGTTGGACTACGGTTTGGTAAGGTGTGGAAGTGGTCACTGTGGTCGACTTCAGTATTCCTGGCTAGGAGGATCAAGAGTCCTTTACTGTCGTCCATCACTGTGCTCAGGGTGGTGTCCATGCCTGATTTAGTGTGTTCTCTCCCACTTTCTTATGTTCCTTTCCATTGAAGTTCTCAGCGAGAGTGGGGGAATCATTGCTTAGCCCTCGCTGCAGTACCAAGTTCACTGCTCACTCTGGGCAAAGAGCAAGATTCCTTCTTTTGGTATCAGGGGAATTAACTCATCCGTTTGAATTCTTGAATAGGCAAGTTGCTTCCCCTTGAAAATCATTGCCCTGGTTGGGGCTAATATTTTACCGTCTTCGAGGTCTACCATGTTGCAGAAGGTAGTGCTCCAATGCCGCTTCTCATCTGTTGGCTTTTCGGCAGTCAGTTCATCAGCATGTCCAACATCATCAGTTCACTGTAGATCCGTTTCTTGGGCTGTCTGCCCAGCTCCCCATGCATAGCGATGGCCAGAGTTCTCTTGACCAGATTGGTCTTATTGAGTGTCAGTAAACAGCAGTCTTGAGTCTTGATCTGGGTGTCAAGGGAACCCCTTCTGCAGATAGAAGTAAAACAATATTTTTGTTTCTGGCTAGTCACACGGTTAAGTTTGGGTAGCACTTTTTTGTGGTTGAGCAGGGAAGAGTGGGGAGGAGAGGAGGGAGGTTGCTCAGCTTGTATTTTGGGCATTCTTTGAGGGTTGTTTCAGTGTTCTAGATCATGGAAAGGGAGCCTATCGTTGAACAGGTATTAGACATGACAAATCTGTTCACTGACAAGCGCTTGTGTTACCCCATCTCAGTTGTGTAATGTACTTACAAGCAAAAAGTTTGAAAAAGGGCCCAGGTTTGGAAAGCATAGACATTTGAAACTGGCAAAAATTGTGCAACACTTGTGTCTTTTTTTTTGAATGAGTATCACTGATATATTGTGTGGGTGTTTTGTTCAGGCCAAGTGTTTAAATAATCAATGAAATAAGTGGTGTGTAAGTGATTTGGTTAGAAGGAAACTTTGCATACATTGTAGTTTTCTGAACTTTGTCACATGGGCATACTTGTCATCATCACATTGCTCATCAGATGTCTTGGTTGTTTTGAGATAGTTTTCTCTATACATTTTCAAATATCTTGGTTGTTTTGAGATAATTTTCTTTTACACATGTCATGGCGAGAAATTTAGAAGTGAATGTTGGCATTGCATCTTTTTGTTTTGTTGTTGTCGTCACTTATATGATAAGAAATGGAAATGTTCTTACGCTGTGATCATTAACTATCACAATATTTTTCCTCAGATGTTTTTTTGTTCATTGCAGGTGTGTATCCCTTTCTAGTTCATCGAGTATCTCATTGTACCAATCTTTATCTTTCTGATGCATCTGTGCCTGTACTTGTTAGTAGTGCCTCAATCCCGGAGATGATGAGTGTGTGTGTGTAACTCAGCCATAGGCACTGTAGGTCATAGAGCGTACAGCACAGTCATGACCAGTGAGAAAGCTGAACTTCATAACTGAGATATGAACCAATCGGTGAAGATGTTCTTGTTGAAACATAACGTGTTGGCAGAGGTCTTCCTCAGACTTTTTTAATTAGCTTAAGGAACAAGTCTCGTGTCAGCTAGCGCATTCTGCAGCCGCATTCTCCAGTCCTCGTAGCTGGATCTTGCATTACTTGACCTCGTCTTGGGACCATTGTCCATGATGGTCTTGATTCAGTTACTGCTCACCATCTCCTTGGAAAGATTGTGTCGGGGTACATGGTTTTTGCATGCAGATAGATATACTACCCATGAGAGGATTGCTGAGTCTCCTTTCGATAGTGATGGGTTCAGTATGGTTTTGGACCTTGGGACTGGTGATGTGACCCTCTCCAGGAGGTTGCGGATGGTGGAATGTGACAAATTAGTAGCTGTTTCATATGCATCCAGTACCTTGTCTTCACGTGCATACTGGAGAGGAATGGGATCCGCAGCACTGTATGCGTACTTTCAGTTGTGTGGAGACAGGCACATTGATACATGCAGTTTGAGCACTTCATGTGTAGAGGTTTCTGCCTGGTTCACATTGCATATCCTGAATGGATTTCTTCTTCTATTCATCCTGTGCTGGAAATGATGCAACCCAGGTACAGTTTGCATATGAAAGTGTTGATGTAGTTCAGAGGGCTGTCATTGGTCAGTTTTGGCACTGGGTGGGCGTAGGGGATGGGGGGGGGGGGGGGGGGGGGTGCTGTTTGATACAAGTCGGTAGGTGCATAGTGTTGAGGCAATAAAGGCAGGCAGAATGGTTTGGGTGCCTCAAAGAACCAAACAGTCGTCGGGTACTGGTTTGTGTTCCTTGTGTGTGCAGCCGACAGTGAACAGTGTTGCTGGAATGCAGTGAAAAGTATCTTTGATGAGCCTTAAACTGCAGATCTGTGCATGTGCCTCCGCATTGCACAGCTACAGTGTAATCGTACCGGTGTCGGTGCACAGAACTATTTTGATATTGCACGAGCAATGTTTCATGGTTTTGAAAGATACAGACATCAAACACAAAAGGTAAGTTTCATGGTTGTGGCAATGTAAACAGTTTCAAAGTTTGAAAAAGCATCAGTAACACTTATTGCTTCTGAAATTGATCAGCAACATACTGAAGAGATGCATTTGGTGAAGATCGATCGTTTGGGATTATACTTAAGGCAACAGTGCTGTCATATGCCCATTAGAAGTTGGGTTAGCAGGGGTGAGGGCTAAACGCAGGAAAAGATGATCTACGTGAAAACAAAGGTGCAAACTGTGCAAATGGAATTCATTAGGTAAGTGGGAGGGAACAAAATGAACACCTAAGCCCCAGTCTAAAAGTAAAGAGGAGAAGAACGAAAGAGGGAGAAAGTTGAACGATGGAAGGAGATAGAAAAATACGGATAACAGATATAAAGAGTCGGTGAAACAAACACAGAGGAAGAACATCAGGAAGCTCACAATATCCTAACATGATGCCATTGACATCCTCTTGTCTAAACACAGCTTTATGATTTCCTAGATGCCCATCTGAACAAGCTGCATGTGCAATAGCAAAATATAATAGTCTCTTTGCAAAATACAGGCTTACAATATACAGGAATAAAACCTTTGAGGAAAAGAGCTCACAGTAAAAATGTGTAAGTTGTTGTGAAAAATGCATGTACATGATTGAAAAGATACATTGTCCAATTTCTGTTTTTGTTTTTAACTTCATAATGTTTGCAATAAAAGAATGTGAAAAAGATACTAAATTTTGTTTTCATAACTTTGAGAAAGAGGGATATTGCAAAGATAGACTATTTTCCATTCATAACTTTGGGAGGCTCATATAGGATGGCATAGTGTATACTCTTTTTTGTTTTTGCTGTTCGTTTGTTTTTCAATCGTAATGTTACACACTAAGCTCGCTCATTTCATCTCGGTGTTGTGTGCTTTGTATCAGATGTCCATGATTGTTGGCAAAACATGCCAGCTTTAGAAAGGAGGACATGTAAAGCAAATGTGTCTGAACATTCCAAGAATTACATTTTCATTTCTCAATTTTCCGTCCTTTAAACGCATATAGCCTTTGATTTGTTGAGGAAATAAAACATGTGTTTTTCTGTGACTCCGAGGCTTTTGTTCTGCATGCTTGACTGGTTTGTTTGTGTACTGGATTTCCACCCAGAAGGACTGGGATTTCGATGTAGCGGTGTGTGACTAGTAAGTGGAGATTACTTTCTCCTAGATCAATACAGTCTAAAGTGTTCTTGAGCTCATTGTTGTGTGTGTGTACTCGAGCAGGGGGGATCAACATACATGTATGGGGAAGATCCTGCATTTTTTTCTGTTTTTTGGGGGGTCAGTACTTGTTGTGAAACCAACCGGCATACATGTCCGCGAAAAGATTTTATTTTGTTGAATTATCCTTTCATTTAAGGGATTTTTTTCTTTGTGAAACAGCAACAGCTCTCCTTCACATAATTGTAACATGGAGGGACCTTTTCCCCCCTTCTTATCCAAGTAGTTTTGTCGTGTATCAAAATGCTTTTTTTTTTTCGATGGAATCTTTCCATAGACAACACTCTTGTGTACTTTACCCTTTTGCTACATAAGAAAGGAAAAGTTCAATGACAGTTTACCTTTTTTGAAGCTGCAGAATTTTTCTTTCAAGGGATGTCAAAATGAGGTTTTGGTGGTGAAGCCCTAGTATTCCTATGCTTTCTAAGTGTTTCCCAGGCAATGATATTAGAAATTTAAACAAGAAGGGCCATGTTCCATCATGCTCATATCCATGTCAAGTTCCGAGGACAACAAAACGAGCCAAGGTGAAACCACCAATTTATTGAATAGAACGAACAAGAAATATTTAGGCTGGAAAGACTACACATAAATAAATATACATACACACATCCGTACGTACATAGGCACAAACATACATGTGCACACTGCTACGTACATATACGCATGTGCAAGCAGAATCGCACGCACACACATGAAGGTGTGCAGTTGCACAAGCAGACTGATATAACGAATATTGTTAGTTTGAGACTGATTCTGTGTTGCCATGGGCATCGCTTTGAGTGCAAAATTTACCAGATGTTATGCCTGCCATATACTGTGTACCCCATGCCGTATGCAAGCACTGACTGCATGGTAAAAGAGTGAGGAGAGAGAGAGAGAGAAAAAGATTCTAATGTTTTGTATGTGTGTGCATTAGTGTGTGTCTTTTTGTCATTGTGCCTGGATGCCATGTACGAATTGGGGAAGGGGGGGGGGGGGGAGACTCGGATAGAGAGAGAGAGAGCATTCAATCACACACACACGCACAGATTTAATTTTCAAAGTTGCAGTGTTGCTCTGTAGTCCTAACTAATGATCAATTAGTTGCCAAAGATCGTTTCATTTAAATTCACAACACTTCAGGGGCAATTTCTCAGTGTTCCCTCATGTACACAATGTATGCAAAGCTAGATGCTGTTTATGACATTGTTATACTATGTATGGAAGAAAAGCGCGGTGAGCAATGGCTGAAAGTTACTTCCTGTTGCACTGGAAACAGGGTGCATAGTATATGGTGCCAGACGACCTTACTCAAACACAAGGGGGTCAGTCTAGTGGTTGTCAGTCTGTGCATACACACTCGCTCATCAACAAGTGTTTTCAACTGAACTTTAATATTGCACAGTTATATTCTTTTAAGGGTATTTAGATCTTGAAACCAAAAAGTCGTACATGCACATGTGTGTGTGTGTGTGGGGGGGGGTGGGGGTAATGGGTGGATGGGTGGATGCATGCGTGTGGACAATCGTGGCAGGATGACTAATTCTGATGTCTTCTCAGCGTATCCATTTCTGATTAAAGTCAGAAACAAAACGATGAACATTGAACAATATTTGAAGTAATGAAAAACAATTTTTTTTTTTTTGGGGGGGGGGGGGGGGGGTCTTTATGAAGAGATTTATTCTGTAATTTAAAATATGATTTTTTAATTATATTAATAATTTGTTCGTGTTATTGTTGTGCACTTGCATCTTTCATTCTGAAAGTGTTGATTTTCAAGCATGAAAAGTAGTCTTCAGTATTCGGAAATTACTACTGTTAGAAGACTTCATGACTTGCCTTTATCGTTGCATAATGCAATTGGTATATCTTTCTCGTTGACGAGGTATTATTTTATTCTTGTGGGTATACTTTTAGCAATACCTTTCACATTAAAAAAATAGTGTTATGAGAAAATGTATGGATTTAGTTGTTTGCTTGTTTTTGTATAAAAAAAATTTGTTGTTCCTTTTTGATATACAGCTTTTTTATTTATACCTAACAATCCTTTACGATCCTGAGTTAGTTTCGGAGCTGAAGAAAAAAACAATGCAATGAAAAGCTGATGTTTCGTCACGTCAATGTTGATTTACTGACAATCATCAATTTAAACGACGACAAGGTAATGGAATGATATACCTACGCCATCGCAGTACGCATTATGTGATGTAACTTGACCGAGAGACATACGTCACCACAATGCGCATTACGTCAGCGTAAATGGAATCGGAGACTATATTCCACATCAAATCAATGCACTCTGAGACGGACTTTACCACGATCCACATAACGTCATTGTCGATTGAGTGATGGATACCTATCAACTTAATCCACATTTACGTACACTGACTGATGTATTCGCATTAAATAGTCTTTACAATCCACATTACGTCAATGTAAACGATCATTACGTCAATGTGGATTGAGCACACGTCATCACAATCCACTTTACGTCGGAGCTGATGAAGTGGGGAACATACATCGCCACAATCTACAAATAGGTGAAGACCATGTGACTGACTCGCGTCACCACAATGCACATTAAGTCCATTCAGACTGAATAAGTTTGCACGTCATCATAATCCACATTACGTTACAAGAGACTGAGTGAGAGACAGATCATCATCACAATCACATTGCCGCAATGGAGATTGAGTGAGAAACACTTTCAATTAATTTAAAAAGGGTGTCATTTACTTAGCTTGGGGATTATGCGAGGGACACTTCTAACACAAAACGGCCACAATCTTCAGTACCTAAGGCTTTACATGGGTCATTACTTAACTTGGGGATTATGCGAGGGACACTTCTTAACCGAACAGCCACGATCTTCAGTACATAAGGCTTTACATTGATACCCTAAACTAAACATTAAGGTATCTGCATGCTATGGATATTGTATTTCATACGTACCTCAAGATTGCAAATTTTGACTGAAAAAAACAACAACTTGACATGGTGGTGCAGGTAAGATCTATGTCAGCAGTACTGCAGATAACAAACTGGATTTAGTCACACATCTTAGATCTATGTTGGCAGTACTGCAGATAACAAACTGGACTTAGAAGTCACACATCTTAGATCTATGTTAGCAATACTGCAGATAGCAAACTGGACTTAGAAGTCACACATCTTTGCAACGAAAACATTGAATACTTCCTGCACTGTTCGGAGAGAACTTTGACTTTAAATAGTCCCCAAATGGCATAGCAAGTAATAATATTTGAACCTGTTTGTTATGATTAGGTATTTGACGACTTCATAGTTTTTGGACATTACGTTGCTGTAGCCATTTTAAAAAAAAAGTCTATATCTAGGTCTGTATATATCTACCTCTCCATCCTTCTATAGATCACATACGTAAATCAGCCATGTCATTAGGCGCTTTTAACTGACCATATAGAACACATTTAGAAACCATTTTGTTTCACTACTAAATATATGTTCGAAACTTACAAGGCTTTCAGCATTTCATACAAACTTGATGAGGACTGTCACCGGTCAGCTGTTTTGGTAAAAACGCTGTATCATCTGAAATCGTCCCTAACAATAAATGCACATCAAAAAGAACAAGGCATTTATTGCGTTTTTAGACGTCTTGAATTATTTCTGGACCAGCGTATATATACACATATATATATGAACAATATATATATATATATATATATATATTTATATATATATATATATAGAGAGAGAGAGAGAGAGAGAGAGAAATTAGTCAGAATTATTTATGTTCAACAAGTTTTTTTTTGTTGTTGTTGGTAAACTTAAGATTGGGCAATCCTTAGAGTACCCAAGATTGTGGCTGTACACAATAACAATCCATACTGAGCAAGGGACACGAGTCATCACAACCCACAATAGGCCTACTGTTACGCGGACTGATTGAGAGACACACATTACCCACAATCTACATTGGAAATTGAACAAGACACGCATCCTCACCATCCACATTACATCAATGAGGGTTTAGCGGGAGACACGTCACTACGAGCCAGGTTACATTAGTGGGGATTGATTGAAGAGGACACGTCACATCAACAACCCGGATCACAGTAAAGTGGGCTGGGCGAGAAAGGCACGATCACCACAGTTGACATTTGTTTGGGGGGTTCATTTTGGACTCAGCGGGGCAGTTAAAGGCCTGCGAAAAATTCATGGAGTTGGACATCACCATGTTCGCCCTGAAACAGATACAGCACTGCCTGAAGATTTTTTGTTGTTGTTTTTTTTTTTTTTTTTTTTTTTAACTGGAGAAGCGGGGTGGGGGATAAGAGGGTGCTCAAAACCACAGAACAATGACACAAAACCCTCATGTCATCTAAGATTGAGAAAGAAAATATTGTAAATCAGAATATGTTTATCAGCCAATCACTTCAACGATCAACTGGCCCATTCATTCGCTTATTGTTGTAATCAGCCGGACAAACCCAAGATTGAAAAAAAAAATTGTAAACCTGAATTATGTATATTAGCCAATCACTTCATCGATCAATCATTTCATTCCTTTTGCTTATTTTAGTAATCAGCCGGATAAATGAACGAACCAACCAACCATTCAGTCGATTCATCTACGAACACAGACAGACACACAGGTACACTCACACACGCACGCACACACACACGCACGCACGCACACGTGCACGCGCGCAGGGCACTTGTATCATAAACCTGAAGTGGACAGCGGCGGTGTGAGGATCTACAATAAACCTGTATCAGAGGTATTGACTACAACCATTAAAATGTTTATTCGTTTGTCTTGGGAAGGTTTGTCGGTGTTGAATCTGGCGACCTGAAAATCAAACCACTTTTAAATTTATACGGACCTTTGAAATAACCCTGTAAATCACATGTGACCTACCACCCCTTCCCTCACGCACACACAGCCCCTCTCCTCCATCCGCCCCCTTCTCCGTCCCTCATTTACACGGGCACGAGCATGACCTCAAACACAACACAGTGCTCTGCAGGATGCGCCTGCCACGCAGGATCACGTTGGTAATACCCGTAACTCGTGCCTTCTACGATCCTACTGAATCTTCTTCTTCTTTCGTTTAGTGTCCACAATCATCATGTTGATTACTCTGACACTTTTGTGTGTATAACCATTTTTTTTATCCCACCATTAAGGCAGCCATACTCCAACTTCGGGAAGGTGCATGCTATGTGTAACGTGTCATCCAGGTTGGTCAGTTTATTTGTGAGGATGCTGCTGTATGCCTGAATGTACACCATTTTAAGTGAGCCAAACTGGCCTTCTCTTCCGAAAGTTGGTGATGGGATTTTACGTGTGTGCAAGATGTTGTGCGTGTGTTCACACACGGAACCTCGGTTTATAGTCTCATTCGAAGGACTGTGTGGGGAATGGAGTCAGAACCAATGTTAACTCCAAGGGAAAAATCCCCCTGTACCGAAACGGCCCGGCGGAGATGCGAACCCGCAACCCCAACATTACGAGTCCGATGCTCTACCAACTGAGCTATTCCTGCCCCAATATGATGCAATCATTCATGACAGTCGATAAAATGTTACATCACATCTTATGTTTAGAACGAAAATGGACCACAATCTTATGAATATCAGTTCAGTTGCACTGAACAGAACTGAGCAGAAGTGGAAAAAAAAAAAGTTCCTGATCCACGGTGTCGAGTGATGAGGAAATTACCTCCGTACTGCAAAAAGTAAGTTATTTCCCCTGTTACACACACACACACACACACACACACACACACACACACACACACGCATATCACTTTTATTCTTAAATACTTACCACGTAACCCGACCATACTGAAAACGTACAATTGAGTAGAAAGACAACGTCAAATCTACAGCCAGTGGGCTTTGGCATTCACACATCAGATTTGCAGCCAGTGGGCTTTGGCATTCACACAACATCAGATTTGCAGCCAGTGGGCTTTGGCATTCACACAACATCAGATTTGCAGCCAGTGGGCTTTGGCATTCACACAACATCAGATTTGCAGCCAGTGGGCTTTGGCATTCACACAACATCAGATTTGCAGCCAGTGGGCTTTGGCATTCACACATCAGATTTGCAGCCAGTGGGCTTTGGCATTCACACCTTGTTAGGTGGTGAAATAAGTCTATCACTGTGCACTTTCTAAATGAACACCAAACTGAGTTCACGCTGGTGAGCATGTCACTGTGCACATCCTAACTGAGCACCACACTGAGCTCACTTTAGTGAGCATGTCACAGTGCACATCCCCTACTGAGCACCACACTGAGCTCACTTTAGTGGGCATGTCACAGTGCACATCCTCACTGAGCACCACATTGAGCTCACTTTAGTGGGCATGTCACTGTGCACATCCTGACTGAGCACCACATTGAGCTCACTTTAGTGGGCATGTCACAGTGCACATCCTCACTGAGCACCACATTGAGCTCACTTTAGTGGGCATGTCACTGTGCACATCCTCACTGAGCACCACGCTGAGCTCACTTTAGTGGGCATGTCACAGTGCACTGAGCACCACACTGAGCTCACTTTAGTGGGCATGTCACAGTGCACATCCTAACTGAGCACCACACTGAGCTCACTTTAGTGAGCATGTCACAGTGCACATCCTCACTGAGCACCACGCTGAGCTCACTTTAGTGGGCATGTCACAGTGCACATCCTAATTGAGCACCACGCTGAGCTCACTTTAGTGGGCATGTCACAGTGCACATCCTAATTGAGCACCACGCTGAGCTCACTTTAGTGGGCATGTCACAGTGCACATCCTAATTGAGCACCACGCTGAGCTCACTTTAGTGGGCATGTCACAGTGCACATCCTAATTGAGCACCACGCTGAGCTCACTTTAGTGGGCATGTCACAGTGCACATCCTAATTGAGCACCACGCTGAGCTCACTTTAGTGGGCATGTCACAGTGCACATCCTAATTGAGCATCACGCTGAGCTCACTTTAGTGGGCATGTCACAGTGCACATCCTAATTGAGCACCACGCTGAGCTCACTTTAGTGGGCATGTCACAGTGCACATCCTAATTGAGCACCACGCTGAGCTCACTTTAGTGGGCATGTCACAGTGCACATCCTCACTGAGCACCACACTGAGCTCACTTTAGTGGGCATGTCACAGTGCACATCCTAATTGAGCACCACGCTGAGCTCACTTTAGTGGGCATGTCACAGTGCACATCCTCACTGAGCACCACGCTGAGGTCACTTTAGTGGGCATGTTACAGTGCACTGAGCACCACGCTGAGCTCACTTTAGTGGGCATGTCACAGTGCACATCCTCACTGAGCACCACACTGAGCTCACTTTAGTGGGCATGTCACAGTGCACTGAGCACCACGCTGAGCTCACTTTAGTGGGCATGTCACAGTGCACATCCTCACTGAGCACCACATTGAGCTCACTTTAGTGGGCATGTCACAGTGCACATCCTAACTGAGCACCAGGATTGACAATCCTTCCACAATGGCACGAAGGTGAGAAGATAAAGAGGTTAACGAATATCGGTACAGTCCGATACGTATCGGAAAAAAACAACAACAAACAAACAAACAAACGCTTGTTTGAGCATCAGATTAGTCCACGATATCCAGATAGGTACACGTTTATCACAGCTGTTTTAGCGGCAGATTATTCCACGGTGTCTAGATAGGTACACGTTTATCACTGCTGTTTTAGCGGCAGATTATTCCACGATATCCAGATAGGTACACGTTTATCACAGCTGTTTCAGTAGCAGATTATTACACGATATCCAGACAGGTACACGTTTATCACTGCTGTTTTAGCGCCAGATTAGTCCACGATATCCAGATAGGTACACGTTTATCACAGCTGTTTCAGTAGCAGATTATTACACGATATCCAGATAGGTACACGTTTATCACAGCTGTTTTAGCAGCAGATCATTTCACGATATCCAGATAGGTACACGTTTATCACAGCTGTTTTAGCAGCAGATTATTCCACGATATCCGGATAGGTACACGTTTATCACAGCAGGCAGACTGTGAGGTTGGATCGCCAGAGATCCGATGTGATATATTAAAAGCAAACACCCCGAGCCCGCAGCAACTCGTGTGTCCAAGTGCACACCCTTACAGGAGCACTGAGGCGCGTTTTATAGAGGCAAGAGAAGAACTCGGGAGTTCTGCGAATGGCGGCGTTTCAAACCTTACTCCCATACATCGCGAGTGGGGCGCTGCATTGGCGAATGATCGCTCGAGTGTACTTTTGAAGTCCTCCGATTGGTGCGTGAAATGCAGAACTGTCTTCTGACAAAGTGCGCGAAACGAACAGAATTCTCATTCTTCGACAGACAGAGGAACTTGAGCACGCAGCGGTATGGTTGTGAAGAGTTAGTCAAGCCCGCCCCCACCTACACTCCCCGCCTCACCTTCATCCCCCCCCCACCTCCCCCCATAGGCCTACTTTTGAAAATTTCCTTATATTCTTCTTCTTCTCCTCCTCCTTTCCCTTCTTCTTCTTCTTCTCGCATCTCGCTTTTCTCGCTGCGAGCAAAGGCTAGCTAGCCACTTGTTACTTCTTGCGTCCACGAAACCCGCCTCAAGTTTTCAAACCCTTTCCATTAAATGCTCATTGGTTGAAACTCTGGTGTTGTCTTTCTACACATTCGTACCCAGACGGAGTTGTAGGGCTTTGGAATGTTCTGCTAAACGAAAGAAAAGCACTTCACAACGTACTGGCTCATCGTACCTGATATTGTTTGGGCTGTGGTCAAACGTCAGCACGCTTGCTTTGACTTGCTGATCTGTCATTACGTTGCACCACATCTGTTTACACACACACACACACACACACACACACACACACACACACCACACACACGCACGCACGCACGCACGCACGCACGCATACGCACATGCACAAACACACACACACACACACATGCACGCACAAACATGGGCGCACACGCATACAGTCACTCACATGCACCGCACACACATAGGAGGCACGCAAACATGCACATATAAATTTACTTACTTACTCTCTCTCTCTCTCTCTCTCTCTCTCTCTCTCTCTCTCTCTCTCTCTCTCTCACACACACACACACACACACACACACACACACACCACATTAAGGCACGAACGCAGTTGCACGCGTGCTTGTGTTTGCGCATGTACGCGCGCACACACACACACATTTACGGATTCACGCATGCACACACACATATACATACATACGCGCGCGCATGCACACAGACATACACACACGTCCACTCAAACGCACACACATCTACACCACACACACACAATACAGGTACGCGCACATACACTTACACATACGCCCACACACACATACACACACACGCTCACCCACGTATGCACGCACGCACGCACACGCACACAGACACACACACGCGCGCGCGCTCTCATGCACGCGCGCACTGTTACACACACACATACACCACACAAATACACCACAGACATGCAAGCATAAATTTACTTACTTACTTACTTACACACACACACACACACACACACACACACACACACACACACACACACACACACACACTCACACACACACACACACACACACACACACACACACACACACACACGCGCGTCACCTGAGCCAAGCTGATGAAGAACAGCTGATCGGGGCTGAAGGACAGGTTAGGCAGCTGGACCTGCTCAGGACCTTTCTGTGCCTCCCACTTTTTGAACGCCTGGTGGACCAGTGATGACCATGATGATAATGGTACTGAGCAACAGTCATAGGCATGATAATTCTAATCAGTTGGGGGGGGGGGGGGGGGGGGGGGGGGGGGGGGGACCGGAGCAGCGCAGACCTCCGCTAAAGTCGATCAAATTCTGGATACATTTTCTGCCACCAGGGGAAATAATGATAGGTAACTTCCCATTAGATTACGATGGTTTCCTCAAGCAGCTAGTGAAGGGTTTCTCATATTTATAATATATTCCCCCCTTTTCTTCATTTTTTCCCCTCCTTTTTTCTAAAAGTTCAAATCTTTGCCAAGTCATTACTATAATGACTGAAGAATTGTTAGCCTGCACTTGTTTTCCCCCACTACTTTAATTGCTCAGCATTATATATATAAATATCTATCTATATATATATATAATATATATATATATATATATATATATATACATATATATATATATATATAT
>CM031611.1:34607505-34610005 GCA_018398815.1 Conus ventricosus | reverse complement strand
GAAACCTCCCCCCGCCGCCCCCTGCCCCCTGCTCCTCCTGACCTATTTTTAGAGACATCCTCCCCCTCTCCTGTAATTGATCCTGCCCTGCTGTCAACCTCAACCAGAGCTTGGTATAGAAAGTGTCTTCGTTCCGTCACAAAACGTTGTAGGTAAGGTAATGTTGCTTATAGCCCAGCCGACCGCAAAGGGCCATATCAGGACTGTAACCGCGTTAAAATCAACTAGCAAGTCAACAAAAAAACAACAACAGAAAACAAAAACAACAACAACAACAACAACAACAACAAAAACACCCTTCACACATCTCTTTAAAATACACCCTCTAAAAACGCGCCAGAAACTTTGTTAAAAACCTTTCGTAAAATCTTAGATCAGATAAAAAATGTTAATCTCATTTAGAAATTCAAAGATCATGTGAGGTGGGACATCTCTGAACAAAGTTTTCATGGAGTCTGCTGTAAAGTGTTTGTGTCTCACATCGTGCAAGTCCTAACACTCTAAAAGAATATGTTTCCCTGTGAGTGGCACATGACATGGAATGCACCACGGAGCTTCTTCACCTTTTAAAAGATAAGAATGGGTATAAAACGAGTGGACTGTGTGCGCACGGCACAAGACCATTTTGTCTTTACGGCCGCCTCTGGAACATGGTAAAAAACTCCTTCAGGTTTGGACGGATTTTAAATAGTTTGTTATCCGTCCGCGAGTTCTATTCCTCTTGCCAGAGGTCTTTGACGTAAGCCTGTGTTTTGGGTTTGAGATCAGTGTGAGGGGTAGACAACCTTAACGTTGTAGGTTCATTGCACTTATTGGCGAGATTTTATGCGCGTCTGACTGCTTTCAGTCCCACCATTAAAGCCCCGTTCCGTCTTCGGGGATGGCGAACTTAACGCCACTCTTGTCTGCATTTTTACCCTCTTTTCTCTTTCTTCTTCTGTCCTGTATTTGTGTGTGAGTGTGTGTCATCCATCTTACTTGTACACGACGGCCCACTTTTCCTCAAAGGGGGTTTGTATTTTGTTATCTTATTACTATATGCTTTCACGAACAGGACCTTGACTTAAAGTCACCTTAGCAAAACAAAGTTGTGGGATGCTAATCAGCTTAAAAAGATCTTAAGACTTGAAGATGTCTGACAATGGCATAATATTGTAACAAAAAAAAAATAACGGCCAAAATAGTGTCACAACTTTTTTTATTTTCAAAAACGCATGAAAACTATATATCATATCACCCAGTTCTCTATAGCCTTGAATTAATGAAAAATACTGTGCTTTAAAATGCAGCGTTCAGAAACACCGGAACTATGAGTCCTGAGAGAGAGAGAGAGAGAGAGAGAGAGGAGAGAGAGAGAGAGAGAGAGAGAGAGAGAGAGAGAGAGATTGATTGATTGATTGATAGTCTTCATTTTCAATGGTGACAGATAAGCAAATATATGCTTTTTTTACATCCGGTCCTTGTCCTGCTGAGGGACTAAGAGTGACTAGCAACTAACTAAACATGACTAGCAGCTACTAATCCTTACAAAACATTCATACGTATCTTTGAAAAATACGCACAAACATTGAAGAGTTGTTGAGAGAGAGAGAGAGAGAGAGAGAGAGAGAGAGAGAGAGAGAGAGAGATATGTGTGTGTGGGGGTGGTGGGGGTGGGGGTGGGGGACCACGGGTCTCTTCAAACGTTACAGCGTGAGCTAACACACAAATGTTGCGATTCCATCTTACTCAAATAAACTGACACCAAAAAGACGCAATACGGAACTCCTTCTGACGCAATACTTGAGACACGCAAGGAAAAGTTACGTCCCTTCTCTTGATCAGTGATCATTTTCATCCTGCTGTGTGACTTTCATGGAGCGAGAGTCACCTTGTGTTGAAAGCCTCTGAGGAAAAACATTTTTGTTCGTTATTGTTTTATTTATATTCGAGTTCCATCTGTTAGATTATCCTGTTTCAGGATGCGCAGAAAAATGGAGGCGCAAACTTGATATTGGCCAGTCTTGGGGCCCGGCTTAGGGCACCTGACACCTAAAGGGCGTGGGGATGAGGAACACGATTGCTCAAGTATTAAAAGAAAATGTCATTATCACATATGACTTTGTTGGTAATTTGAAAAACGAGTTCTCAGTTCAAATTTTCTTCCTCTTCTTCTTCTTCTTTGTTCATGTTGTTATTGTTGAACCAAAGAGAAGATTGCTGGCACAGAATATTTTCCTAAAGTATGGTGGATTCAGTATATGTATACAGGGAGAACCACTTACACCGATATCATTTTCAGAAACCATGGATTCAGCTCGTACTGACAAAGCCCTCGGTGAGATTATCGGGTAAGGGTTCACAAACAAACAAACAAAAAAAAACCCCACACAACTCTTTACAACTCACCTTCGAAAAACAACAACAACAACAACAAAAAAAAAACACCGGAAATTTTTATTAAAAGATCTCTCCTCCCGTAAAATATTAGCTCAGATGAAAACTGTTCATCTCCCCATAA
>CM031611.1:34582505-34585005 GCA_018398815.1 Conus ventricosus | reverse complement strand
CGTATCCTGGACTGCCAGCCATGCTAGACAAAGGTGGCATTCCGGTGGATGGGATCTGTCAATGCTAAGCTTAGGTGGACCGTTATGACCTTGTCAGCTTGTGTCGTTATGCGAAGAAGATGCGTCAGTCAGCTGTTTGGTGTGGGATTATCACATGTTTCTGCGATTCCAGAGTCGGATCCAAAGTCAGGAACCAAGGTTTGTTGGATATCAAAGTGCTATTTTTTGTGTGTATGTGCGTGTGTGCGTGTGTGCGTGTGTGTGTGTGTGTGTGTGTGTGTGTGTGAGTGTTTTGTGGTGTGTTGTGAGTGAGTGTGTGTGTGTGTGTGTGTGTGTGTGTGTGTGTGTGTGTGCTGTTTGCAAAATGTTCAGTCGATTGTAACAAGCCAATCGAATGTTCGAAGCGGGGGTGACCGTTTAGTTCCCCAAAACAAAAATGTCCGGAACGCCTGCCGACAATAAAGGCCCGCCAGAAGACAGCCCGAAAAGAGAAGCGGGAAGTAACACTGACGACTTCAAAGCTCTCATAATGACTCTGAGCGAACGAATCTTGAGTCTAGAGAAAATAGTTGAAAAACAGACCAAAATAATTGAATCGAACCTCAAGATAACGAAAAGCGAAAGTGTCGCCAGTCAGACCGAATCGACCGAAACATCATTCGCAACGCCTCACCGCTCTTATGCAAAAGTTGCATCAACATCGCTGCCGGCAAATCTCCTCCCCAACACAACAAGGGCGTGGATGAATTGTACGAGCCGTACATTAGGCCAAACAAAGAAAATAACCAATGAAAACAAACCCAAAAAGAACAAAAACTGAATTGTGACGTAAAGAGTCAAAGCAACGTCAAACAAGGTTCTGCGAAATTACGTAACACATCTGTGGAACAAAAGACAGAAAACTTCAAGTCTCTACACAAACAAAACGTCAAAGAAAAACACTCTGGCACAACAAAGAAATATGTTTCCCATTCTGTTTCCACATCTGGTGGCGACTTGCCTCGTGTCCTCCTGATACATGACAGTATCATGAAGAAGGTTGATGCTCGGAGACTGGCCTGTCATACGGTCTGCAGGTGGCAAAGAGAAAAGCGTATCAGATTGAGCATTGCACACGCGCTCTGAAGGAGGCAAAAGTATCTCTGAATCCTGAACCCGAATGTGTAGTTCTGCATGTAGGAGTGAACGATTTGAAGGGGAAAGATCCGGAGAAATGCAGTATGGAAATACAGAAATGCGTCAAGGAGGCCAAAGGTCAATTTCCCAAAGCCAAAGATCGTAGTAAGTCAAGTGGCTCCTGTCAAAAATAAAACACTAGACATTAAAAAGATCTGTTCAACGCAATGACAAGACAGAAACTACAGGCAGAAAACGACATTACTTTCGTCTCCTTTAACGAGTTGAGGATGGAAGACAGAAGAGTCCTGACAGCTGACGACGTTCACCCCACGACCAGAGGAGCGAGCACCATCGCGAGGACCCTGGGCAAACACCTGCATGGAATGTTTTGGAAAAGCCACGGAGGAGACCCGCAGCCTTTCGTTACAGTGCCAAGGTTTTCTTCCTCCGCCTTTTCCACGTCCTTGGTTCTACTAAACTGGTCGTACTTTGACTCTCAGCAGCTTTAACAGTCGATCATCAAGATTTTCTGTTTTCATCTATAGTCATATCTAAGATGGTTAATGTCTAAATGATATAAATTATTGTGATATAAAATGAAAGCACATAAAAAGCCAAACATTACATTTCTACAATGGAATTGTCGTTCTATAACGAAAACTCTAGCGTACTTAAATCAATATCTAGTAACAAATAATTTTTCATGTTTTATTACTACAATCCTTAAATGTGAGCTGTGATAAATTACCAAATCTACCTGGATTTTACCACCCTCCGGTTTACGAACAATGTGGAGACAGAGTGCAAACAGCCATTTTATGTGCGTGAAGACCTGGACTTTTGTGAAAAAAACTCCACCAGTGTATAACATTTCCTCTGTGTCATGCTGTGCAGCTATGGTTAAGTTCACTTCATCCTTGATTCTTAATGTTGCTTCAATTTATCTTCCAAAAGGTCCTGATAATAAGAACACTGAATGGTTGAAAGGGTTCCAAGATCAAACGGATAAGTGGGTTATTGGGGTGATTTTAATGCACATGCCCTTTCTGGGATAAGAGTTGTTCCTATATTTTCTAATAACCGTTTGTTAGATAACATAGCGGATTCTATTCTTACATACTGAATAATGGAAATATAACTCGTATTCCAGATATATCTAACCATAATCCCTCAGCCATTGATTAACTTTTGTATCTCCATCTTTGGTAGTCAACACAGTGTGGGAAACGGGAGATGACTCTTTAGGATCAGATCATATTCCAGTCATAATATCTTTAAATAACATAGCAGAAGAAGAAGAAAACACAGTAGATGTTATCCCAAAGTATAATTACAAGTGTGCAGATTGGTCACTCTTCAAAGACAATCCTAAAAAACATAG
>CM031611.1:34572505-34575005 GCA_018398815.1 Conus ventricosus | reverse complement strand
AGTACATTTGTTATTTTCAACAATGTTCATTTTTTCAAGAACAATATTTGTAGCCAGGATCCTGTGAATTAATCTTATCTGAAACCATCTCAGTTTAATTTCTTTTATTTTGTGTGTGTGAAGAAATATATTTTTCCAGTTCAATTCTTTTCCTATTTCACTGTTCCATTTCTTACAGCACCTTGGCTGTGAGTTATCTGCATTTAAGATGTCATAATAAAGTCGAGCTCCTTTCTTTGTGCTCCAGATGATACTGAGAGCTTTTTCAGTGGGCGTAGGCATATTACTAGTAAATCTGATATTCTTCGTTTGAATATATTTTCTGACAGATTGTACACAACCTAGGTATAGCATAAAGTTTGTTTGAACGGTATGCTTTTGCTTGAATTCTTCATATGTCATGAACGATCCTGCTTGGTTTATTAAATCTGCAATACGATATACACCTTTGTCTATCCAGTCCTTGAAACATATACTTTTCCCGTCTATTTTAATGTTTTTATTGTAAAAAATGTTTTCAGCCAAACAATCACTAGGATCCTCAATACTTACTTTGTCACCAAAGATTCTATATGCTTGGAAAGTGTCATTCCAAAAGGCATTAGTCTCTTTTCGGCTCACTGGTAAAGCATAACCATATTTTTCGAGGTCTTTTGCCAAAGGATACGTTGTTTTCTATCACAGACTTCCATTTATGATTACTAAATTTAAGTTTTCTGATCCATGTAAGTTTCAATGCCATTATCATGTGTTTAAGTGAAGGTATACCTAATCCTCCATTTCTAACATTTTTTACTGTTGTTTTTCGGGCTATCCTATCTTGTTTGTTATTCCATACGAATCGAAAGCATTGCTTTTGAAGCTTATCCATAAAACTGTTTGGTGGATTAGGTAACGTGTCGTTTCTGTCATGATCATCGTCGTCTTCGTCATCATCCTTTTTTTTTTGTCATCGTCATCGTCCTTCTCTTCCTCCTCCTCGTCCTCTCCATCATCCTCGTCGTCGTCGTTGAAGCCACGACTACCGCCTCCATCATCTATTTGTTGTTATTATTTTGATGAAGGTGGTGATGATGATGATGATGATGATGATGATGATGATGATGATGATGACGATGACGACGATAATGATGACGATGACGACGACGTTCGTGATGATGACGTCAATGATCAAAGTGATGATGGCAGTAATGCTGACGAAGATGACGACTACAACAATGATAGTGATGAGGACAGCTACATGTAAATGCCGTGAAAATGACTCCCTCACCGGAGCGTAACCTGTCCATGGTCCTTCATGACAGATGGGGGTGCGTAGGCCTTCTTCCGCACTTCTCCTGTCCCTACCTTCTCTGCACACACACACACACACACACACACACACACACACACACACACACACACACCGCACAAACACACACTCGCACGCACGCACGCACACATACACACACACGCACACACGCAAGCACGCACACATACACACACACGCACGCACGGACGCACGCGCGCGCTCGCACACACACACACACAGGCAGGCAGGCACACACACACACACACACACACACACACACACACACACACACACACACACACACATAAGAACGTATGCACACACACATAAGCACGTATGCACACACACAAACACACGCATACACACACGCACACACACACACACACACACACACACACACACACACACATACACACACACACACACACACACACACACACACACACACACACACACACACACACAGTATACGTTTACAACACCCTATCTGGATGTACTTAATTTTGCAAACGCATTTTTGAGAATGTTCTAATCATGGAAAAATGCAACATTTACTTATGCCACGTCGACATCCCATCATTCAAGCAAAACTAAAATGTTCTACGACAATATCAAAAATAATTTTTGGCATTGTAGAAATTGAAATTCTCGGAGATCTAATCGACAAGTGATGGTCTACATAAATAAATCATTCAGCAAATGTACATTTTTTTTAATTGAAATATTCCAGACACTAAAAGTGTGCGAGGATGAATGAATAAACAAACCGGATTTGCGAAAAAAGTGGGTTCGCAAATTAGAACAACAAAAACAACAAAAGCAGCGAAATCAACAAAATCAACAACAACAACAACAACAACAACAGCAAAAGTCAAAAGACAACGAAACAAAACAAAGCAAAACATCACCACCCCAACTTTCCGGGTGTTTGGCCAGTGGGTAAACCCACTTCGTAGAATAAGTTAATACACTGTTAGGTAAGTATACTGCATTCACGCACACACACCCCGCCCCCCCCCCCCCCCCCCCCCACCTTCGCCCACATACTCACACACATTCATAGACACGCACGCACTCATCCCTGCCCTTATTTTCCACCTATCTCTCCCTCTCTCTCTCTCTCTCTCTCTCTCTCTCCTCTCTCTCTCTCTCTCTCTTCTGTGTGTGTCTGTGTCTCCTTCTTTCTGTCTCTCTCTCTCTCTCTCTCTC
>CM031611.1:34555005-34570005 GCA_018398815.1 Conus ventricosus | reverse complement strand
ATGTATGTATGTATGTATGTATGTATGTATGTATGTATGTGTGTGTGTGTGGTGTGTGTGTGTGTGTGTGTGTGAGAGAGAGAGAGAGAGAGAGAGAGAGAGAGAGAGAGAGAGAGAGAGAGAGAGACAGACAGACAGACAGACAGACAGACAGACAGACACACAGACTGAGACAAACGGACGTTGAAAGATAAAGATTCTTTTTGTCGTCAGCTGAAAAAAATATGTCTGGCTACTTTGAAAAAAAATCAGAAACTTTAATAATATTCTTTCTTTCTTTTTTTTTTTTTTGAAACACTGACATACTCAGTGAAGGAAAAATTCATCCACAAACAGATTTGCATAAAGGTGAAAATCTCCCCCTTCAAGTGTTCAGAACCTGCACTTCAAAAAAAAAAAAAATCCTCAGAATAGAGAAAACAAAACAAAACAAAACAAAATAAAACAAAGATGACAGAAAGAATTTAGTCAATAATCATCACAAGTGAATATTTCAGTGTTTGGAAAGAACTCACTATCACAAAGAACGATATCGACACAAATCGTTTTACAAGATGTAGGTGGGAGCGTTTGAGTTTATACACAGCTTACGACCAGTCCTTATCAAAACAAAACATAGTAACGTAAGTAAAATAGGTTCAATACATACCTCACTCCACAATACTTCCCTCTACCCATCCCCCTTTTCCACCCCCTCCCCCTCCCCCTTCACATCGACACGTCTGGCTCATGACTTACAGCTATCAGCTGCGCCGCGTATTTACTTAGCATGCAGATGCTTGAGTTTTGTTCGACACAGGTAGGTGGTACACAGAGTAACACTCGCACATAGTGATGTGCAGCCCGTGATTTTTTTTTTTTTGAGGGGGTGAACCCCCCCCCCAAAAAAAATCGGATATCCTCTCCTTTACTTTTAACACAATAGCCAGGTGACACCCCGAACACAAACACACGTATTGGATATAGGATCTAGCTTGGACGGAGAGCAGAAAAGGGGCGGAAGGAGACGGGGGTGGTAGTGGAGTGGCGGGGTGGTGGTGGGGAGTGGGGTGGGAGTGAGGGGGGTTACGTACCGGAAGAGAGCGTGTGACGTGACTTACGACAACACATGGTCTGCAAGCCAGCGATTTAACTGTGGAGAATGATGCAATCATTTAACAAAGGATCGCCTGACTGCTCCTGTTCTTGTCTTTCTGTCTTTCCTGCCTGTCTGTCTGTCTGTCTGTCTGTCTGTCTGCCTGTCTGTCTGTCTGTCTGCCTTTTCTTTATTTCTGTTCTGTCTTTCTGTCTTTCCTGTCTGTCTGCCTTTTCTTTACTCCCGTTCTTGTCGTTCTGTCTTTCTGACTACTCTTCTCTGTCTTTCTTTTATCTCGCCTTTCTCATTATCTCTTTCACGTGATGTAATGCATGCCAATTAAAAAGCTTTCAAATGTTGCACTGATTACTTAACCCAGACCACTGACCAGTGTGACCACTGACCAGTGTGACCACTGACCAGTGTGAATGGAGTTACACACCGGGAGGGGTGGATGGGGGCGGAAAAAGAGGAGTGTCTCTAGAGCCCCCCCCCCCCCCTCCCCTTGAGAGCAAGAGTCCAAACACACACACACACACACACACACACACACACACACACACACACACACACACACACACACCGGCCAAAAGTCAAGAGAAAACACACACCAAAATGAAAAAGTCCAGGAGGGCCATACACCAAGAGCTAAAAGTCTACAAGGGCCACACGCCAAGAGCCAAAAGTCAAAATAGCACTTCAGCATGGAGTAAAAATTCGAAAGGGCCAAATACAAAGTGGTTAAATTCCAGGACTTTACATACCAAGGTACAAAACGTAAAGATGGGCCACGCACCAAGGGAGTATCGTCCAGAAGACTCATAGACCAAGAAGCAAAAGTACAGAGGACCAATAGACAAAAGGACAAAAGTCCTGAAAAGCCACAGACTAAGAGCTACAATTTCAGGCGGCCCACACTAAGGAGCAAAAGTCCAGTGGGCATAGAGAACAGGGGCATAGAGAACAGGGGGCAGAAGTCTGTAGGTGCCACATAAACCACGGGCGAAACGTCTCCAGAGGTGACATAGAGGGGTCAAACACCAACGGCAAAAGTTCAAACGCATCAGATACAAAAGGGTAAATTTCAGAGACTCCCCAATGTCCAGAGGTCTTGGAATTCACAAAAAGGCAAAAGTCCAGAAGGGTTACACGCCAAATGGGCACCAATCCTAATGGTCACACTTGTAGGTTGAAAGTCCCTAACGGACACAATCAAGGCTCGAAAGCAAACAGGGGTCACGCACAAAGCTGTAAAAAGTCCAGAAAGGGACAAAAGAAGAACCATAGGGATGGGCACCAAGGGCAAAGGTCAAGATGGTCACGCATCAAATGGAAACAAAGAAAAAACGACTGTACTCCATGGGATAAAGTCCACATAAATCACACACCAATGGCCAAAGCCATGAAGGCCGCAACTAGGGAGAAAGGTGAAAAGGAGCCACACACCAATTGCGAAAATCCAGAGGTGTGACAACCAGGGTGTCCAAGGTGCTGCATGCCAAGGGACAAAAATCCGGGGGAGTCACCGACTGACAGCAAAGCCGCAGAGGGCTACAAACCGGGGACAAAGCTGCAGAGGGCTACAAACCGGTAACCAAAGCTGCAAAAGGGGTACAAACCGGGTACAAAGCTGCAGAGGGCTACAAACCGGTACAAAGCTGCAGAGGGCTACAAACCGGGTACAAAGCTGCAGAGGGCTACAAACCGGGTACAAAGCTGCAGAGGGCTACAAACCGGTACAGAAGTTCGAAGCTGCAGAGGGCTACAAACCGGGTACAAAGCTGCATAGGCACAAACCGGGTACAAAGCTGCAGAGGGCTACAAACCGGTACAAGCGAGAGGGGCTACAAACCGGGTACGAAGTTGAGTGCAGAGTGGCTACGGGTAGGCGAAGTGAGTAGGGGTTGGTAGTATTTGTTTTTGGTATGAAATGTATGTTTTTGGGGGTTTTTGTTTTGTTTTGAAAAAAAGAAAAAGTATGAAGGTGGGGGGGTTTGGTGTTGGGGGAGAGAGAGAGAGGAGAGAGAGAGAGAGAGAGGAGAGAGAGAGAGAGAGAGACAGACAGACAGACAGACAGACAGACAGACAGACACACAGACTGAGACAAACGGACGTTGAAAGATAAAGATTCTTTTTGTCGTCAGCTGAAAAAAATATGTCTGGCTACATTGAAAAAAAATCAGAAACTTTAATAATATTCTTTCTTTCTTTTTTTTTTTTTTGAAACACTGACATACTCAGTGAAGGAAAAATTCATCCACAAACAGATTTGCATAAAGGTGAAAATCTCCCCCTTCAAGTGTTCAGAACCTGCACTTCAAAAAAAAAAAAAATCCTCAGAATAGAGAAAACAAAACAAAACAAAACAAATAAAACAAAGATGACAGAAAGAATTTTAGTCAATAATCATCACAAGTGAATATTTCAGTGTTTGGAAAGAACTCACTATCACAAAGAACGATATCGACACAAATCGTTTTACAAGATGTAGGTGGGAGCGTTTGAGTTTATACACAGCTTACGACCAGTCCTTATCAAAACAAAACATAGTAACGTAAGTAAAATAGGTTCAATACATACCTCACTCCACAATACTTCCCTCTACCCATCCCCCTTTTCCACCCCCTCCCCCTCCCCCTTCACATCGACACGTCTGGCTCATGACTTACAGCTATCAGCTGCGCCGCGTATTTACTTAGCATGCAGATGCTTGAGTTTTGTTCGACACAGGTAGGTGGTACACAGAGTAACACTCGCACATAGTGATGTGCAGCCCGTGATTTTTTTTTTTTGAGGGGTGAACCCCCCCCCCAAAAAAAAAACGGATATCCTCTCCTTTACTTTTAACACAATAGCCAGGTGACACCCCGAACACAAACACACGTATTGGATATAGGATCTAGCTTGGACGGAGAGCAGAAAAGGGGCGGAAGGAGACGGGGGGGTAGTGGAGGTGGCGGTGGTGGTGGTGGGGAGTGGGGTGGGGAGTGAGGGGGGTTACGTACCGGAAGAGAGCGTGTGACGTGACTTACGACAAACAATGGTCTGCAAGCCAGCGATTTAACTGTGGAGAATGATGCAATCATTTAACAAAGGATCGCCTGACTGCTCCTGTTCTTGTCTTTCTGTCTTTCCTGCCTGTCTGTCTGTCTGTCTGTTCTGTCTGTCTGCCTGTCTGTCTGTCTGTCTGCCTTTTCTTTATTTCTGTCTTGTCTTTCTGTCTTTCCTGTCTGTCTCCTTTTCTTTACTCCCGTTCTTGTCGTTCTGTCTTTCTGACTACTCTTCTCTGTCTTTCTTTTATCTCGCCTTTCTCATTATCTCTTTCACGTGATGTAATGCATGCCAAATTTAAAAAGCTTTCAAATGTTGCACTGATACTTAACCCAGACCACTGACCAGTGTGACCACTGACCAGTGTGACCACTGACCAGTGTGAATGGAGTTACACACCGGGAGGGGTGGATGGGGGCGGAAAAAGAGGAGTGTCTCTAGAGCCCCCCCCCCCCCCTCCCCTTGAGAGCAAGAGTCCAAACACACACACACACACACACACACACACACACACACACACACACACACACACACACACACACACCGGGCCAAAAGTCAAGAGAAAACACACACCAAAATGAAAAAGTCCAGGAGGGCCATACACCAAGAGCTAAAAGTCTACAAGGGCCACACGCCAAGAGCCAAAAGTCAAAATAGGCACTTCAGCATGGAGTAAAAATTCGAAAGGGCCAAATACAAAGTGGTTAAATTCCAGGACTTTACATACCAAGGTACAAAACGTAAAGATGGGCCACGCACCAAGGGAGTATCGTCCAGAAGACTCATAGACCAAGAAGCAAAAGTACAGAGGACCAATAGACAAAAGGACAAAAAGTCCTGAAAAGCCACAGACTAAGAGCTACAATTTCAGGCGGCCCACACTAAGGAGCAAAAGTCCAGTGGGCATAGAGAACAGGGGGCATAGAGAACAGGGGGCAGAAGTCTGTAGGTGCCACATAAACCACGGGGCAAACGTCTCCAGAGGTGACATAGAGGGGTCAAACACCAACGGCAAAAGTTCAAACGCATCAGATACAAAAGGGTAAATTTCAGAGACTCCCCAATGTCCAGAGGTCTTGGAATTCACAAAAAGGCAAAAGTCCAGAAGGGTTACACGCCAAATGGGCACCAATCCTAATGGGTCACACTTGTAGGTTGAAAGTCCCTAACGGACACAATCAAGGCTCGAAAGCAAACAGGGTCACGCACAAAGCTGTAAAAAGTCCAGAAAGGGACAAAAGAAGAACCATAGGGATTGGGCACCAAGGGGCAAAGGTCAAGATGGTCACGCATCAAATGGAAACAAAGAAAAAAACGACTGTACTCCATGGGATAAAGTCCACATAAATCACACACCAATGGCCAAAGCCATGAAGGCCGCAACTAGGGAGAAAGGTGAAAAGGAGCCACACACCAATTGCGAAAATCCAGAGGTGTGACAACCAGGGTGTCCAGAGGTGCTGCATGCCAAGGGACAAAAATCCGGGGGAGTCACCGACCTGACAGCAAAGCCGCAGAGGGCTACAAACCGGGTACAAAGCTGCAGAGGGCTACAAACCGGTACAAAGCTGCAGAGGGCTACAAACCGGGTACAAAGCTGCAGAGGGCTACAAACCGGGTACAAAGCTGCAGAGGGCTACAAACCGGGTACAAAGCTGCAGAGGGCTACAAACCGGGTACAAAGCTGCAGAGGGCTACAAACCGGGTACAGAAGTTCAGAAGCTGCAGAGGGCTACAAACCGGGTACAAAGCTGCAGAGGGCTACAAACCGGTACAAAGCTGCAGAGGGCTACAAACCGGGTACAAAGCTGCAGAGGGCTACAAACCGGGTACAGAAGTTCAGAAGCTGCAGAGGGCTACAAACCGGGTACAAAGCTGCAGAGGGCTACAAACCGGGTACAGAAGTTCAGAAGCTGCAGAGGGCTACAAACCGGGTACAAAGCTGCAGAGGGCTACAAACCGGGTACAGAAGTTCAGAAGCTGCAGAGGGCTACAAACCGGGTACAAAGCTGCAGAGGGCTACAAACCGGGTACAGAAGTTCAGAAGCTGCAGAGGGCTACAAACCGGGTACAGAAGTTCAGAAGCTGCAGAGGGCTACAAACCGGGTACAAAGCTGCAGAGGGCTACAAACCGGGTACAGAAGTTCAGAAGCTGCAGAGGGCTACAAACCGGGTACAGAAGTTCAGAAGCTGCAGAGGGCTACAAACCGGGTACAGAAGTTCAGAAGCTGCAGAGGGCTACAAACCGGGTACAGAAGTTCAGAAGCTGCAGAGGGCTACAAACCGGGTACAGAAGTTCAGAGGAGTAGCACGCCAAAGGACAAAATCCAGAGCAGTAGCTGATCAAGCAACAAAGGTCCATAGGAATAACACATGGCGGGACAGCGCCAAGAGAGGCGATACACCAAGGGATCAAAAGCGCAGAGGGGTAACACAATGAGGTGCAGAAGTCGAGCAGAGTTACACACCAAGGGAGAAAAGTTCGGAGCCGTCACACACCAAGGGACAAGTGTCAAGAGGAGCAGCACACCCAGGGGTTAAAAGCGCGGACAAGCAACACATTACGGGTCAAAGGTTGAGAGGAGTTACACACAAAGGGAGAACAGTCTACAGGAGAAATTCACTAAAGGAGAAAACTCCAGAGGAGTAATACACCGAGGAACAAAGTTCCATAGGAGTAACACACAGAGGAACAAAACTCCAGAGGATTTATACACCAGGGCGCAAAAATACACAAAAGTAATACACCACGGGACAAAATTCGAGAGGAATGAAAAGACACCGAGGAAGAGAAGTCTAGAGGAGCATATACACACCGAGGGACACAAATACAGAGCAGTAACGCACCAAGGGATACAAAACAATCCAGAGGAAACACACGGTTTCAGTTTCAGTTTCATCAAGGAGGCGTCACTGCGTGCGGACTAGTCCATATACGCTACAACCACATCCGCTAAGTTTTGAGACCACACTGCGATATGATTTTAAGCTGATGGATAAATGAATTAACATCTAAGATGAGAGAATTGAAGAGGAGGGTGTCGTGGCTACGATTTAGCAGATGTCTGACCTACACATTAGCCCAATGCGCTGGTCAGACCTTGAGTGCCTACCTAAGACCTTGAGTGCCTACTTAAGACCTTGAGTGCCTACCTAACAACGCGTCAAGGGACAAAACCAAGGGACAAACGTCCAGAGGAGTAACATCACAAGAGGGAAAAAAAAAGTGAAATGTCACGCACCAAGGGACTCAAATTCAGAGGAACCATTTTTCAAGCAGCCTAACATCCGACGTGTCTCACTTAGAGAGGTTCAAGTTCAGTGGAGCCACACTCCAGGACAAAAAAAAAAAGCTCTGACCGAATCTCCTCCCGCGCAGTTAAAACAAAGACGTCACCATGTCTCTTGTCACATTGCATGATCCCTCTTCTTTTTCTTTCTCACGCTTTCTATCGCCCCCCCCCCCCTCTTCCCCTCGCCACTGTCTGTCTGACTGTCTGTCTCTCTCTTTCTTTCGCACCCCTCGTCTTCCCCCTCTCCACCCACTCTACTTCTCCCACCCCTGTCTCTCTCTGTCTCGCCCCCCTCATCTTCCCCCTTCCCCCCACTCTCTCTGTCTCTCGTATTCTTTTTTTGCTTTTCTCTCTTCCACACACGTTTCTGCTGAGAAGAATTAAGAACAATGATGACGATGATGATGATGATAATACAAATGACGACGACGATGACGACGAAGACGACAACAATAGCAACAACAACAATAATGATAATGACGACAACAACAACAACAACAATAATAATAATAATAATGATAATAAATTTATAAAAACTAGAAGAAGAATAACACAACAACGAGAGAGAGAGAGAGAGAGAGAGAGAGAGAGAGAGACGCTTTGCTTTGACGCTTTGATGTTTTATTGCCTTCAGCGAAGTTAGCCATAAAGGCAAGGGGTTTCCCACACATAGTTTTAGCAATCGCATCATTCACAAATCATAACAAATAATAATCATGGTAGAAAAACAATACAGTCAAACAAATATTACTAAGTTTTTGCGTATCAATGTTGCCGGACATCTTTTACACGTTCATAAGGAGTGACATAAAATGAAACACACACGTAGAATATACTATCTTCCCTTCCCTATTGTACCCCGCACCCCGCACCCCTCCACCCCCACCCCATCCCCCTCCTCGCCACTCCCCCCCCACCCCTCCACTCTTGCCTTTCCTATCCTGACCCACCAGTCTCCTTCCTTTGACCCTAACTCTCTTACCCTCCCCTCAGTCCTAACTGACAACACGCCACGCACATATGAGAACCAAAAAGAGCACACCTCACTCATACGCTACGGTCGCACAAACACCGCTCGAGAGAGAGAGAGAGAGAGAGAGAGAGAGAGAGAGAGAGAGTGAGTGAGTGAGAGAGAGAGAGAGTGAGTGAGAGAGAGAGACAGACAGACAAGAGAGAGAGAGAAGAGAGAGAGAGAGAGAGAGAGAGACAGACAGACAGAGACAGAGACAGAGAGAGAGGAGAGAGAGAGAGAGACAGACAGACAGACAGAGAGACAGAGACAGAGAGAGAAAGAGAAATTAGGGTCAACAATGGCCGCCGCGCCAACGAGGCGTTCATTTCAAAGTCATGCAATCAACTCCTGTCAGGTTCAGTCCATATTTTTCTAAGTTCTTGGGCCACACTCCGAGGGGTAAACGTTCAGAGGGTCCACCTTCCGTGGGGATGGGGAGGGGGGGGGGGAGGGAGGGGTAAAAGCTAAGGGGGTCCATACTCCGTGGCGTAAATGTTCAGAAGGTCCACATACCAGGGGGTAGAAGTTCAGAAGGTCCATATACCAGGGGGTAGAAGTTCAGAAGGTCCACATACCAGGCGGTAGAAGTTTGGAGGGCCCAAACACACCCACGCTGTATGACGCCTGAGGAACTGAAAGAAGGAAGGAAGTAAGGAAACTGAGCGAACGATGTTGACTGAATGACACGGGAAACGACTGAATGAAGCGCCGGCAGGCAGCTCTTCAGTCATCGCTGCCCAGGTAGGCAGCCCTTTTGTGTACACGAGAGTGTGGATTGCCAGCGCCTAGAACCTCGGCAAGGTCATTATTATTATCATCATCATCATCATCATCATCATCATCATCATTACTATTGTAATTATTATCATCATCATCATTATCATTATTATTGTTTACTATTATCATTATTTTAATCATTACTATTATATCATACAAAGAGGCCAAATTCACGAAGGCTACGGTTGAGAAGGTCTCAAACCAAGGTAGACAAAAAGTTCAGAGGGCAAAACCCCAGAGGGCAAGTTCCAGATGGGGCAACTACAGAGAAGCAAAGTCTGACGGCAAAAAAAAAAACAACCCCCCCAAAACCAGGGGGCACAAGTACAGAAGAGTCACATCCCTAGGGGCAAAAGCCCCAAGCAAAGAAGGCAAAAGTGTACAAGGGCCACAACCGAACGGCAAAAGCCCTGAGGTCAACATACTGAGAGGTAAAAGTCCAGAGAAGTCCTGCACAGAATGACAAACGTCCGGAAGGGTCTAACGTCCGAAAGATATATGTTAAGAGGGCTACGCACCGATGGCAAAGTCCAGTGGGGACACGCAATAATGGACAGAAGGATAGATGGCTACGCTTTAAAGGTAAAAAAAAAGGCTACCCAAAAAGGGTGAAAAAAGCAAAGATCGAACATTCAGGGCAAAAAGTCAAAGAGAGCCCACAAAAAGAGGAGCAAAAGTTTAGAGGGATTATACACTAACGGCTTAAATCCAGGAGGGCCTCACACATAATAACAAAAGGCCAAAAGCGCCACACATGAAAGCAGAAGTTCAGAAGGGCCACACTCTAAAGACAACAGTGCAGAGGGCCTCACTCTAAATACAACAGTGCAGAGGGCCTCACTCTAAAGACAACAGTCCAGAAGGGCCTCACTCTAAAGACAACAGTGCAGAGGGCCACACTCTAAAGACAACAGTCCAGAAGGGCCACACTCTAAAGACAACAGTCCAGAAGGGCCACACTCTAAAGACAACAGTGCAGAGGGCCTCACTCTAAAGACAACAGTCCAGAAGGGCCTCACTCTAAAGACAACAGTGCAGAGGGCCACACTCTAAAGACAACAGTCCAGAAGGGCCACACTCTAAAGACAACAGTCCAGAAGGGCCTCACTCTAAAGACAACAGTGCAGAGGGCCACACTCTAAAGACAACAGTCCAGAAGGGCCACACTCTAAAGACAACAGTGCAGAGGGCCTCACTCTAAAGACAACAGTCCAGAAGGGCCTCACTCTAAAGACAACAGTGCAGAGGGCCACACTCTAAAGACAACAGTCCAGAAGGGCCACACTCTAAAGACAACAGTGCAGAGGGCCTCACTCTAAAGACAACAGTCCAGAAGGGCCTCACTCTAAAGACAACAGTGCAGAAGGGCCACACTCTAAAGACAACAGTGCAGAGGGCCTCACTCTAAAGACAACAGTGCAGAGGGCCTCACTCTAAAGACAACAGTCCAGAAGGGCCACACTCTAAAGACAACAGTCCAGAAGGGCCTCACTCTAAAGACAACAGTCCAGAAGGGCCTCACTCTAAAGACAACAGTGCAGAGGGCCACACTCTAAAGACAACAGTCCAGAAGGGCCACACTCTAAAGACAACAGTGCAGAGGGCCTCACTCTAAAGACAACAGTGCAGAGGGCCACACTCAAAAGACAACAGTCCAGAAGGGCCTCACTCTAAAGACAACAGTGCAGAGGGCCTCACTCTAAAGACAACAGTGCAGAGGGCCACGATCTAAAGACAACAGTCCAGAAGGGCCTCACTCTAAAGACAACAGTGCAGAGGGCCTCACTCTAAAGACAACAGTGCAGAGGGCCACGATCTAAAGACAACAGTGCAGAGGGCCTCACTCTAAAGACAACAGTGCAGAAGGGCCTCACTCTAAAGACAACAGTGCAGAAGGCCTCACTCTAAAGACAACAGTGCAGAAGGGCCTCACTCTAAAGACAACAGTGCAGAAGGGCCTCACTCTAAAGACAACAGTGCAGAGGGCCACACTCTAAAGACAACAGTGCAGAGGGCCACACTCTAAAGACAACAGTGCAGAGGGCCACACTCTAAAGACAACAGTGCAGAGGGCCCCACACATAATGCGAAAGTACAGAGCGGCCACACACATAATGCGAAAGTACAGAGCGGCCACACACTGAGGTAAAAAGTGAGGGGGACAAACAGTGGAGGACAAAAGCGCAGGGTAAAATAGCTCCATGTTAACCTTCATCCCAGGGTAAAATAGCTCCATGTTAACCTTCATCCCAGGGTAAAATAGCTCCATGTTAACCTTCATCCCAGGGTAAAATAGCTCCATGTTAACCTTCATCCCAGGGTAAAATAGCTCCATGTTAACCTTCATCCCAGGGTAAAATAGCTCCATGTTAACCTTCATCCCAGGGTAAAATAGCTCCATGTTAACCTTCATCCCAGGGTAAAATAGCTCCATGTTAACTTTCATCAAATTCATCTAAAAGTACATCACATGCTCATCCCAATTCCAAAACGAAAGCGCAATTAGACATGGTCACGACTTTCCTGTTATATTCAAAGATACATACACAGAGAGAAGAGAGAGAGAGAGAGAGAGAGAGAGAGAGAGAGAGAGAGAGAGAGAGAGAGAGAGAGAGAGAGTGAGAGAGAGAGAGAGTGAGAATCAACGAAAATGCATCAATTTGAAAACAAATTAACAATTTTTTTTCAGTAATCTGTTCATGCTGATCATGTAAGGAGAAGGAGGAGGAGGAGGAGGAGGAGGTCAGGGCACGTTAAAAGTGGCTGAACAGTGAAAGCAGCGTTAAAAGAAATAGAAAATGCCTAAAACTCAGTTTGCCAAGATTCCCCCCCCCCCCCCCCCCCCCCCCCCACAACGTCTGAACACGTTTCATCGCTGAACCCACACAGATCGGAAAAACAAGTGAAAAATCCCGCAACTCCTGACAGAACCCAGCAAGTCACAGAAATACAAATCTACTTCCATGTCTTCGGCAGCCTGATATTGGTCGTGAAAATAGAAAAAAGGAGACGACGTTGATGATGACGACGACGTTAAAGTAGAGAGATAAAGGAGAGAAGAAAACTTGCAAATTAAAGCAAAAAAAAAAAAAAAAAAATTGCTGCACAACTGCTGCACGAGTATGAATACGTAGGTCGACACACCATAGTCCTAAAATGCACAACATTCGTGTAGTACAAACCCAGTTTTGAGATCAAGTCCAGCAATGGTCAGTCAGTCAGTTCTCCAGAGAGTCAGTGACCACAGAAACGAGAGGCTGGTCAGTGCTGACGGAAGAGTCACAGAACGGCAGTGAGCTTTCAAAGATAGACTGTCGTGATGTGACAAGACCGATCATCGTGACACAGAAGTGACAGCTGGCGAAGATTTGAACGCATTACCAACATGATGTATTTGACATTGGAATGTTTACATTCCTCCCATCTTTATACCGCTGCTACTACTAATCCTCTCTTGGTAGTACTGCTGCTGCTGTTGCTACTGCTGCTGTTACCGCTGCTGCTGCTGCTGCTGCTGCAGCTGCTACTACTACCACTACAACGTCCATTACTACTAATGCTGTTGCTGCTCCTGCTTCTATTTTTTGTACTAATACTACTACCCTTACGAAGAACGGAAAGGAAAAGAGAAGAGCAAAGAAACAACAGCCGTACCAGCCGCCGAGGCGTCGTGGGTAGCGTCGCGGACTCCCGGCTGGGAGGTCATGGGTTCGATTCCCATCAGAGTCATTTGGGATTTTTTCGCCCCGACCGGCTCCTACCCAGAGCTGAGTTTGCTGCGGACTCAGTTGCGAAGACAGGGGCCACACAGTCGAGTTTTATCCACTTAATGGTCTCTGAGAGTGTTGCTCAAACTTCATTACCAACACTGCAGGTGTCTGTATCTCTCGGGCCTGGTTGATTCCGGGATATATTATGAAAGGAAGCGTAGAGTACAGCTCTGTCATGCAGTCTCAGACTGGAATGGAAATCCGTAGCATCATCTTCATCACCTTCATCATTCTCATCGATCAGCATTAAAAAGTCTCAAATTCTGTGGCCCTTCATACTCTGCTCTCATGGTGATCTCAGTTTCGATGTTCTCTCCACCTCTGTGGCTTTGGTTTGATTCGGTCGGGGTCACCGGTATCGGCGAGTCCGTGGGGGCTGTCGTTGGACGGACGTGGTGGTGCCCTTCAGAAGGAGAGCTCACTCACTCCGGCTCCGCGACTAAGCAATTACTGTCGTCAGTAGGGGGGGTAGTGGCTAGTAGTAGTACTTCAGTTTTACGTCTGTTCACATATGTGATATTAGACGAAGAGAGAGAGAGAGAGAGAGAGAGAGAGAGAGAGAGAGAGAGAGAGAGAGAGAGAGAGAGAGAGAGAGCGAGAGAGAGAGAGAGAGATGTATAAATGTCTGACTATTAAAGTGTATGCATAACGTGGTTATCTAAGTGCATATAAATGTCCCTCTAAACACCCCTGCAACATACCTGCAAATAATGTTAAAGTAAAAGTTTAACTGGACTACAAATTAAAGAAAAAAACAACATTGAAGGCAAACTTTAAATCTGAAAAGACATCACACAAAGACATGCCTGATAATGGTGGTAAATGAGCTTGAAGAGGTAAACTGTCAAACAGCAGATGTTTGTTGGTTATTCTTCGTTTTCCACAAATACATTTTGCTTCGTTTGTATATTTAGTTTTGAAGGCATCAAGTTTTAATTTACAAAATATTGAAATGAACTATACAAGAGAAATATCCTCAATATCTTAAAGTTTACACAGATGGTTCAGTATTGTCTAATAATCAGTCATCACAAAAGGTTGAAAAGATATATTCTATCGGAAAAGGCAGATCAATAATTGTCCCCGAAATGATAGCTGTTCTTATGGCGTTGTCACATTTACTTGACTTGCCACAATCAAAATTTAAAGTAGTTATTTGTGTGGATTCAATGTCTGTTCTGCAAACCATACAATTTCCAAATACGAGAGGAAAAAGGGTCAAACTGACCCGAATGTGGTAGCTGGTCCTTTGGGTGAGATTATATATCCCGACAAAAAAGCAGAAGAGCACACAAAACAAAGTGTGAAGTAACGACGATTTATTGCACGACACAAAACAGGACAAGAAATTTTCGGCAAAATGCCTTCCTCAGCGACAAACAAAAAAAAGTACAGACATAAACATGCACAATACTCCCCTTGTGAAGTCACTTGACTTCACAAGGGGAGTATTGTGCATGTTTATGTCTGTACTTTTTTTTGTTTGTCGCTGAGGAAGGCATTTTGCCGAAAATTTCTTGTCCTGTTTTGTGTCGTGCAATAAATCGTCGTTACTTCACACTTTGTTTTGTGTGCTCTTCTGCTTTTTTGTCGTGTTTCAGTAACGCCGCAGTTTGTTTCATTTGCTATATATCCCGACGTTTCGGGTCCTAGGCCCTTCTTCATGAGGAGAAAAGTAAACAATGAAGAAGAGAAGAGAGCAAAACCGAGACAGAGGTAAAACTAAAAACAGGGAGAAGTCATCAAGAAGAAACAAAAAGGGAAAAGGCAAAGAAGGAAAAGGTGAGCATTATTTACAAGGAGAAAGGGATGGTTGAACAGTTTCTTTTTTAAAAAAAGTGTGTGGGGGGAGGGGGTTGGTGGTGGTGTAAGAGAGGGGAAAAGGGGGGTTGTGGTTTACCTAAAGATGAGAAGGTGTAACAGTGTGTGTGCTAGTGTGTGCTATCTTATTCATGTTTTGATATGTAAAGGAACTGATGTCAACTTCTGTTGGATTCCATCGCCTGTGGTATTTGAGATAAT
>CM031611.1:34535005-34537505 GCA_018398815.1 Conus ventricosus | reverse complement strand
GTATATTGCATTATGTATTATGATTTTTTCTCCATCCTACTCTGTAAAACATGCATACTGCATCATGTATTATAATTTTTTTTCTCATATATATAACATATATTATATCCCTTTCTCCCTCATACTCAAAGAAACAAGATACACTGCATCATGTATTTTATCATTTCTCCTTTCTACTCTAAAAAACAATGTGCACTGCATTATGGATGATATATTTTTTCTATCTCCCTCTAGCTCTGTGAAACAATATACATTGCATCATGTATATTTTGTTTATTCTTCTTCCGATTCTGTGAAAAGAAAATGCATATTGCTTTCATTTGATTTTCATTCTCCTTCCGACCCAAGAAGACAGTGAACGTTGCATTTATGCTTTATTTACTTTCTCCTTCCTGTTCTTTGAAGCAATGTACGTCGCATTATACCTTATTCTGTAACTCCTTTTCACTCAGTGAAGCAATGCACACTGCATCATGCATTATTCCGAAGGAGTGTCTGAGGGAGGTTTGGGAGGGTCAGGGTCTCCCAAAGCCCCCTCTCCTAGGTCATGTCCGACAAGATAGACGGACTGTTTTGTAACAAGCTCCACCCTTCGGTCTCTTGAAACAACGAATATAGAATAAGGCCATAATGATGATGATGATGATGATGATGATGATGACGGTAATGATGATGATGATGATGATGACGACGACGACGTTGTTGATGATGATGATGATGATGATGATGACTGATGATGATGATGATGATGATGATGATGATGATAATGACGTTGATGATGATGATGATGATGATGATGATGATAATGACGTTGATGATGATAATGACGTTGATGATGATGATGATGATGATGATGATAAAGATATCATCATCATCATCATCATCATTATTATTATTATTTTAGTTATTACTATTTTTATCATTTCTGAACAATGGATAAGTTCCAGTGTGTGTGTGTGTGTGTGTGTGTGTGCGTGTGCGTGCGCGCGCGCGTGCGCGTGCTGTGACGAGTCACTTGACAGGTCCACCCGATCGGTCCAAGCCCGATCTTGTATAAACTGTGCAAACCCCCAACGACAGAATAGATTTCAAATCTATGCGAAGCCCCCCCCCCCCCCCCCTCCCCCTCCACCAGTCCTTGTTTTTTCTCTCTGATATAGCGAAAGTATCGCACGACCAGTTCATGTGACGTCGTTACAATGTCGCCTGTCGTACCCCCCTCACTCCCTCCCTCTTCCCACCGTCAGTCTCTTTGAAACCACCATATAACCGGCTTAGCAACATGTGTTACCCAATAAGATGATGTCAGTTTCACTGTCTATCGCCCGTCTCACCCCCCCCCCCCCCCCAGTCCCTGCCGCTCTCTCCACCCCCACCCCACCCCCACCCCCACCTTTCACTTGACACGAAAGCACCCCACCTTCTCCTCGTTTTCCCCGTTTTCCCCTCCCTCTCCATCCCCCCCCCCCCCTTTAATATTCACCCATCCACTAGTGGGCCGCCAGCTGCATGAGGTTTAGCATTCGTTCTACAGATGTGTGCATAGATTATCCTACATCGATTAAGTTCACGCAACTGCAGTTTTCCTAGTTTGTGACTGGTCGAATCCACTATTGGGGGAGGGAATTGACAGACAATTCCCCTCCCTCTCAATGTCTTGAGTGACAACCTGTCTCCAAGGATTGATCTAGAATACCCACTCTAGCGTTCCAAACAGCAGACACATAGTGTCGGAACTTCACGGATTCCTGACCACCAGCTGTAGCTCAGAACTAAGTGACCAGACGGAGGCCAGGACAGGAGGAAAGGTAATCTCCTCCAGATATTGACTCAGTCTTGAGTCCTGATTAACCCCAGAAATGTAAGCTGAGCCTGTGTTTTTACATTTTGAATCTATGCATTGATTATATGTATGCCATGTGATTTAACCATGTAACTTGGTGCTAATACTTGGTGACATTTTTCAAGATGATGAATGATTGTTCTGTGTAGTAGTTTGCTTGCCACCATGTGGTGAAAGCTATCACCATGTGGTTATGATTTTTTTGTTAACAATCTGACCACTGTTCTTTGCGTTCAACCCGACTTTTGCCAGTATGCAATTCTATCTGTTAAGATGATAATTGAGTGGTAAACTTAGATCAGAAAAACAGTATGCCTGTACTATGTGAAAACTGCTAAGTTGATTTATAAGTACTGGTGATTGTTGGAATGATTTGTAGTGCATGACTTTAAGTCTACACCACATGTGTACTTGGGCTAAGGGTAATCCAAGTTAATGTAATTTAACTGATAAGAAACATGGAATAGTTATTTAACTGAAACTGTTTAGCATTGCATTACTGTCTCCTACCCTCTTGTAAGCTCACTCAGCCTCTAAACAAAAGTGGAGATTGATGATTATAATAGAAACTCTACAATAGGGCAATCATTTGTTGGCCGAGTTCTCACACCTCTTCTGAAAGGTAGAGGGCCAATGTGTGAACTCGACAAGCCAGAC
>CM031611.1:34512505-34525005 GCA_018398815.1 Conus ventricosus | reverse complement strand
CATTACAAAATCTCATCAATTTTCCATTGGCATAATCATTTATAATCTATAATTGTTGTTTACTTTATCTAAATATTGTTTGCACTAACTTACAAATAAGTTTTGTTGATACGTGACAATTTCTAATGTTAAAAGACGCTTCTTTTAAGGTATTTCAGTGGAATTGTCGATCTATTATAACCTCCCTTGACAATTAGTACAAAAACTTGAAGAGGAAAACTATAATGTATTGCCTTACAATCCTAAACACACATAGAAATAATTTACCTAAATCGCTGGCTATTATTTCCCCCAATTGTTCAACAGGGGAACACTAATAAACAAAATCAACACAGCCCATTTACATCAAGGAAGGAGAGAACTACACCTCCTGTGCAAGTCCCGTTCCACCAGACACACCTGACTCCTATTCCTGCGCAGTCAGGGTTCAGGTAAACACTAACATCGTGTTAACTATAGTGTCAGTCTATCTACCACGGGACCTAACGAGCACAATCTGAATGGTTGCGATCTTTTCATTTAGACTAGATGAGAACAATAGATATCTTTTAACTGGAGATTTTAATGCTCATTCCCGTTTTGGGAAAAGGACTGCCAGTTGATTACTAGTAACCGTTTTATTGAAAATCTCGTCGACTCGTCCTTATATCTTTTGAATGACGGGAGAATAACACGTGTTCCTGACAACCCTAAGCACAAGCCAAGTGCAATAGATCTAACTTTAGTATCTCCAGATCTAGCACCACTTTGTGATTGGCAAACCCTCGATGACACACTAAATAGTGATCATATTCCAATCATTACTACCTTCGAAACTACAAGGCTTGAATCAATAGATTTGACAAAGGAAAAAGTCCCAAAATATAATTATAAATTAGCTAACTGGGGTAAAATTCACGGAATTACTAAAAACTTTCTTCGTCGACACAAAAGAACTTGATACAAAAACTATTGACGACCTATATGATCGGTTTCAGAATGCTATGCTTTCTGCCGCGAATCAGTCAATACCTATGATAAAACCTGTTAAATCAAGTTCAAAAAAGCACACAGGTAATGTCTGGTGGAATGAGTCGTGTGAAAAAGAGAAAAAGAAGAAAAACATCAAACTGAGAGAATATTTACGAATAAAGGAGAACGCGCGCTGAAAAGTTTCTTGAGAAAAAAGAGCCAAAAATCATTTTAATTACATCACAGCACAAGCAAAACAACAATATTGGTCTAACTTTGTAAAAATGAAATATCCAATCATAAAGATTCCAAAAAGTGTGGGAAAAGTTAAGAACAATGAAAATGGAGTAAACTTGCCAAGGTGTCTGTCAAGCTCCCAAACTCGGATTTCCCATCTAATCTTGAAAAGGCCGAAGCTTTTGTTGACATATTCGCCAAAAATGGCAGCAAAGATAGTTTATCAACAGAAAATAGATTGCACAGAGAGCTTCACCGAGAACAATCCAGACCCTGTTTGCAAACCACTATATGAATGCTCCCATAACAGTTCAAGAAGTAGAAAAATGTCTTGCTAATCTTGGAACCAAAAAACATCAGTGGGCTTAGATGGTATCTCCAATGAAATGCTACGTCATGTCCCACCTAATGTTAAACGCTTTATCTCGGTCTTCATTCAAAAATGCTGGAAAATGGTAATTTGCCTTCATTATGGAAGCATTCTATCATAGTTCCTATAAATAAACAAGGAAAACCTCGAAGTAACATAAACAGCTACCGTCCAATTGCCTTAACGTCGCATACATGCAAACTAATGGAAAGAATTGTCCTAAACAGATTGCTGTACTTTTGTAATAAACATCAAATTATTCCCTATAAATCAAGCTGGTTTTTCAGAAAGGCAGATCAGCAACGGAACATCTAGTGAAACTCACTACACATGTTAAACAGCAATCGCAAGACGTAAAAACATCTTGGCAACTTTCTTTGACATAAGGAAAGCGTATGAACAAGTGTGGCATAAACGACTTTTGTATAAACGAGAACTATTGGAATAAATGGAACCATGTATGATTATGTCAAAGCTTTCCTTCAAAGTAGAATTATTCAATCAAGATAGAGCATACATATTCCTCCACTAGAACACTGGAAATGGGTCTTCCCCAAGGATCAGTATTATCTCCAATCCTGTTTAATATCCTAATTGCAGACATAACCAAAGGCTCATCCAAAGACGTAGTTTTAGTACAGTTTGCTGATGACATATGTTTGTGGATGAAAGTCACTATGAAAAGAAAAACCCCATTAAGATTCTTAAATTATATAAAGATCAAATATCAACATGAATTAAACAATATCAGTAGTTTCTTACATGAAAATGGATTGACACTGTCGGCAGAAAAAACAAATCTAATGCTTTTTAACTCTGGATATGACCCAGACAAACTTCCACAATTTACCCTGAATGGATCGGTCTTACAATACGTCAAATCTGTTAAATTCTTAGGAGTATATTTAACATCAAAACTTTCATGGAACCAACATATTGATCATATTTTGAATAAAGCAAGAAAAAGTTTAAACTTTCTAAAGATCAAAGCAAAACAAAAAATGGGGACAAGATACAGAGAGTTTAAACACTCCTCTTCAAGCTCTTGTGCGGTCTAGATTGATTTATGCTCAAGAAGTATCTTCAGCGCTCCACAGCAACTACTTAATAAGTTACAAAGTGTATGACTGCAAAGCATATAACTTGCCTCTTGGAGTTCCCACCACATACCTGCAACATTGGGACACTATGAAATTGGAATTTTAACGTGTGAACGAGGTTTTCGAAAGTGTCCTCGCACCAAATTTGTTTTTTAAAGACTTTTCCACAAAAAAGTTTCTGTACAAATGAAGTATCTTTAAATTTAAATTCAGATACAGGATTTGCTAAAAAGAGCAAAGACAAAAATCAAGCAAAATCTATTCAGTCATACACATCTTACTCTTCTGAAAAAAACAAACAATAAACCAAGTAAAATAGCTGTCAATCCAGTCCTCTCCTCCACCCATTCCCAAATGGGAACAAACCAAAGCAAATTATGACCACAAACTATATAAACTGAACAAAACGATTCCACCATATCTTGTAAAAAAATTATGTAAATTCTTATATTTGGAGATCAATATAAGGATTCATCTGCAAATTTTTACAGATGGTACAGTGTTAGATGACCATAGAGCAGAGCAGCTTTTATAATACCAAAATTAAAAGTGGAGGAATTATATCATCTTGGCAACAACACGTTGTTCAATCATTTACTTGCAGAATTAGTTTGCTGTTCTAATGTCCCTAAATATGTTATTAAAGTCTTCCATAGACAATTGTCAACTTTTATTGTGCAGTGATTCAAAGTCAGCCCCTTTCTGCCTTACAGTCCTCTAAATCCACAGATCCGCAGTGAGACTATTACAAGAAATTAATAGACGTGACACATCTCCCTATCGAATGAAAAGAAAAATGTGACTTTCTGTTGGGTGCCCTCACATTGTGGAATTTCAACAAATTAGAAAGTTGATCAAGCTGCTCGGAGAGCAGCTCGCAACATTGAAGTAACGACTCCTGAAACATTCCGCTTACGACCTATCAGAATGTTTATCCTTTAATTACAAGAGCAATTCCTTTAACAGTTTTCAAGAGGTTATGGAAGACACAGATAGCCATATTACACAACTGTAACAGCAACGAAATCCCGACTTCCACCCCACAACTCAATTAGACAAATTTGAAAATACGACAGATAGAGAGGTTAGTAACTTTAATTCATAGGATGCGCTTAAATCACTTCGAACCAAATACAAGTAAAAATTGTTTACATGCATGTGTGGGGAGCTCATCAGCGTACGTCACGCTGCTATCTAGATTGTCCAAGAGTAAAGATATAAGTGCTCAAAGCTGGTTCAATATATTTTCACATAATAGATCGACTTCCACAGACTACAAAAATTTAAATAATTATGCTTTACTGTGTTCTGATAAGCCCACAGCTATTACGTAGTCCAGTAGGAATTTGTCTTTAACTTTCAACCACCCCTCAAACAACACACAAAAAAAATTACTTACTTACTTACCTTACATACTTACACACACACACACACACCCACACACACACACCCAACACCAACACACCCCACAACACACACAACACAAGCGCGCAACCGACAACACTCATGCATCTAAAATCCACAGAGCCGCGCGAATGTGCGCTCACACACACACACACGCCCAAAAACGCACGCAAAACGCACGCAGCACGCACGCACGCACACACACACACACACACACACACACACACACACACACACACAACACACACACCACACTATTACACAATCCGTCTGAAATCACTTTAATGGGAAGACGTTAAAACGAAGAACCACAACAACACACACGTGCACACACACACACACACCACCACACACACACACACAACACACACACACACACATACACGTGCACACACCACGTGCACACACACACACACACACACACACACACACACACACACACACACACACACACATGTGCACACACACATATTCACACAACTACAGAATACAGACAACAGACAGGCAAGACACTCACACAGCGCGCGCACGTCACATCCGCCTGACATTCTCTCCTCCCCCTTTTACCCCCCCTCTCTCTCTCTCTCTCTCTAGTCGTATGATATGTATTATGTGAACGAGCGTAGAATGAGATACTGTTTTACTACTACCGTTACTACAGGCTACCACATGTTACTACTTCAACAACAACTACATACATCCTCTGCTACTTACTGCTGCTGCTGCTGCAGTTACAACTACTAATACTATCTACTTCACTACTACTACTACTAGACCACTCCCTCTCCCTCCTCCTCGTACAACAGCAACACAACAACTACTACTACTACTAAGCTAATACACACACACGCACAAAATGTACACACATACAACGCACGCTTGTTCACTTAGTACACGTGAAACACATCAACATACAAAAAGGCAAGCAAACAAAAAACATGAGAGAGAGAGAGAGAGAGAAAGGAGAAGAGAGAGAAGAGAGAGAGAGAGAGAGAGAGAGAGAGAGAGAGAGAGAGGGAGAGAGAGAGAGACAGACAGACAGAGACAGAGACCGCAACCAACCCTGATCGTCAAAGCCTTTGTTATACTCATGCCCAATCACCATGCCGATACGACCAAACATCAAGGCCCTGTGTGACGTCCATAAGTATAACGTCAACATCCCGAGAGAGGAACGTGTTCTTCAATATTTAATGTCTAAACACATCGGTTGATTTTTAGACAACCAAAAATAAATAAATAAACAAGGTAGAAAAGGAGGAAGGGAGGGGAGGGGTGGAATAGACAGACAACTTGAAAAAAAAAAAAAGGAGATAAAGAGATAGAGAAAGCAGGGAGAAAGAAAAAAGATAAGAAGTATAAAATGGAAAACGGAAAAAGAGAAAAAGGAGGATCAGAATGGGAATCGGTAGAAAAAATGTTAACAGAAAAAAATTGCAACCTATAACATAACTAGAATAACATTTTTGAAAATCAAATGACGCTAAAGGTAACAGTATAATAAACATTTAAACGTGAAATAGAATTATTAAAGGATTCAAAAAATGGTACTCTGAAAAAGTCCTAAAACAATGTCACAAATCAGAAGGGGTTTTCCTAAAACCTCCTTCAGGGACTTTTCCGAAAAAGTAGCATATAGTTTTCATTTTTCTACAATGAATAAAATGGCAATGGTAAACATTTAATATCAAACATGCTAACTGCAATATCAACGTACAGATCAAGTCATGATAACTCCACTTCAGACAGAGCATTTGTTCCACGACATAAAAAGAACAAAAGATTCCAATCAGGACATTCACCTATTGACTGCTTACTCATCTGATCAATTATGGTCAATTTATTAGCTTCGAAAAGTTAAAGTTATCTCTAGTCATGGAATGGTTCAACAGGCAAATAAAGAAACTCACAAAATGTTACTTACATTGGAAAGTCTTCCCCATAAAATGGCGGCTGCAAAATTCCGGCAGGAATGCTGGGAACAGAAAAACACATACCTGACGTTCAGGAGCCTCACATTCAAAACGTAGCACAAGCACTGGATAACTTCAATTTAAAAATGTAACATCTTTCCTAAAATATTTAGATCGAACGAAATGACATTGATGCCAGTTTTTTGTTTTTTGTTTTTTTGTTTTTCGTTGGTATGGCACTTCTAGAATTTTGGGGGATGTTTTTAAATCATGTTCACTTCATGATGGAAAGTTGATATGACAAAAAAAAGCTGGTTGATGATGAATAAGAGTGAAAAGTAGGGAGCGTCTTAACCATTGGTTTGCAAGAAATATATCAATTGTATCAACACCGACAAACAAAACACATCATTTGAAAAGACACATTGGAAATCATGCTTTTCATTTTTCAAGGATCACCGAGAATTTTTAAGGCTATTTAAATGCAATGGGTACCAACAACAACAACAAAATTGCACAAATATAGCCAAAGGAGTATCAAAAACAAACAATAGACTAATAGGCCTATGAAAAGTAAACAGACATATGCTCCTCACTTAATACTGTACTGTAAGGGGAAAACAGTCACCCATCTCCTTTCGCTCTCTTTCTCATTTGTGAGCGCGTGCGCGCGGACACACACACACACACATGCGCGCCCGCGCACACACGTAAACACACACACACACGCACGCACACAACACACACACACACACACACACACACACACACACACACACACACACACAACACACACACACACACACTTACACACACATACATGCGCGCGCGCGTGCACACGCTTGCCTGCTTGCAATCTGATGATACACATACGCCAGCAGTCTCCTCCATATTGGACCTACACACACTACAGATATAAAGGTGACTTACTGATCGAGTTTTTCGATGGAGAGTAGTAGGCATTCACAGTGGAGGCAGAACCACTCCAACTGAAATTAGGAGGATGGCAAATATGACAAAATTCACATCAACTAGAAACCGAAACCGCACACACAGACTATTTTCAACACAGCGCCTAAGAAAGATCCAACTCTTTTAGATTTTCCTGTTCATGCGTTAATCTTTTTTTTTTGTTTGTTTTTGTTTTGTAATGCTGCACCAGAAGAAACAAGCAGAGGCGAAATGAAAAAAAAAGGCGACTTCCAGACTTTTCGGTCGGTATAGTTTCTTCACATTACCCACGAGCCACTCGGAACTACGATCCGCAACACACACACACACACACACACACACACACACACACACACACACACACACACACACACACACACACAAAACACACTCGCGCGCGCACATAACACACACACACACACACACACACACACACACACACACACACACACACACACACACATGTGTATATATACTACATACTACGGTATTGCACACCAGCCTTTTTCTGGGATAGCATTCTTCTTAAAACCGAAAAGGCAGAGGAGTTAAATTACCACTTTCCGCGGTCACTGAGGAGAAACAATCAGTTTCGAAATACCGGTATCTGACCAGGAGTTACATGTTAGTGAGATTGTCTCCCCCTTGGAGACTATAAGCTTGCTGAAGGCTCATTTTAAGAAGCATTTATTATTCCCCATCCACCTTCTCAAGCACATACTGTTAGGCAGAATTAACTACCACTGCATATATGAATGCTTATCTCCCCCTATTTCTTCAATCTAAGAGCAAGTTTTGTTTCATAATTGAATATATATATATATATAATATATATATATATATATATATATATAATATATATATATATATATATATAAAATTAGGAATAGAGTTTGTTTAGAACTTACCGCCAATGACATTGACAAACAAAGCACATGACAAGACACGATGCATTTCAACCACTTGGGTCTTCTTCAGGCGAAAAAATAAATCACATTTAACATGTGGGACAGTACGAACAAAGAACGAAAAAAGAAGAAAGAAAAATGACTTATCCGTTTTCTTACATGTGGTCGGTGGGCGGAAATAACATGGGGCCAGGGGATTATGGGAGAGGAAACGGAGGGGGGGGGGGGGGGGGGGGTTGCGTCGGGGGAGGTGTGTGTGTGTGATATGATAGGGTTGTGTGTCTAGTTTATTGGGATGGTGTGGTATCTTTGTGATGGTAGTGGTAGTGGTGGATTGATAGTAATGGTAAGGGGAAAGAAGGGGGGGGGGGGGGGGGGGGAGGAAAACTGAGGGGGAGGAAGAAAAAAAAAAAAGGAATTTAAGGGGAAGGATAAAACAAAATTAGGATTAAATAGATGGAGGGTTGCTGTAACTACTGTATGAAGTGAGTGAAGGGGATGTGGTGGTGGTGTATGTATTGTGTGTGTATGTGTGTGTGTTGGTAGGGGATATTGCCAACTGATGTGGAAGTGGTGGGTATGTGTGTTTGGTTATTGTTGGATGTTGATGCCTTGGGGGTGTAGTGTGCCCAGTTTGGCAATGAGATGGGATTCTTGAGTTGTGCGTTCAAAGCTGTCACTCTGTGACTGCCAGAGTGCCATGACTTTGACATGGTCGATGTTTGTGTTGGGTGTGGTTGAAGTGTAGGGCGACGGGTTTGGGTCGGTGGTGGCGGATATCAGCCAGGTGTTCAAGATGCGTGTTTCAAGTGTGCGTGACGTTTCCCCTATGTAGATTTTGCCACACAGCTGGCAGTGGATGGCATATATAATGTTGCGGCTCTGACATGAGAATGTGCGTTTGACTGTGAAGGAGTCTTTGGGGCCCTGTAAGATGGTGTCTGGTTTGGTGAGGGGGCAGATTTTGCAGTTGGTTTAGAGCAGGGGTGAGTACCTGGTGGTGTAGCTGTAGTTCTGTTCAAACTGGACCGCACAAGGAGGTCTTTGAGGTGACAAAAACCTCAAAGACCTCCTCGTGCGGTCCAGTTTGAACAGAACTACAGCTACACCACCAGGTACTTACCCCTGCTCTAAACCCAACTGCAAAATCTGCCCCCTCACCAAACCAGACACCATCTTACAGGGCCCCAAAGACTCCTTCACAGTCAAACGCACATTCTCATGTCAGAGCCGCAACATTATATATGCCATCCACTGCCAGCTGTGTGGCAAAATCTACATAGGGGAAACGTCACGCACACTTGAAACACGCATCTCTGAACACCTGGCTGATATCCGCCACCACCGACCCAAACCCGTCGCCCTACACTTCAACCACACCCAACACAACATCGACCATGTCAAAGTCATGGCACTCTGGCAGTCACAGAGTGACAGCTTTGAACGCACAACTCAAGAATCCCATCTCATTGCCAAACTGGGCACACTACACCCCAAGGCATCAACATCCAACAATAACCAAACACACATACCCACCACTTCCACATCAGTTGGCAATATCCCCTACCAACACACACACATACACACACACATACATACACCACCACCACATCCCCTTCACTCACTTCATACAGTAGTTACAGCAACCCTCCATCTATTTAATCCTAATTTTGTTTTATCCTTCCCCTTAAATTCCTTTTTTTTTTTTCCCCTCCCCCTCAGTTTCTCTCCCCCGCCCCCTTCTTTCCCCTTACCATTACTATCAATCCACCACTACCACTACCATCACAAAGATACCACACCATCCCAATAAACTAGACACACAACCCTATCATATCACACACACACACACCTCCCCCGACGCAACCCCCCCCCCCCCCCCCCTCCGTTTCCTCTCCCATAATCCCCCTGGCCCCATGTTATTTCCGCCCACCGACCACATGTAAGAAAACGGATAAGTCATTTTTCTTTCTTCTTTTTTCGTTCTTTGTTCGTACTGTCCCACATGTTAAATGTGATTTATTTTTCGCCTGAAGAAGACCCAAGTGGTTGAAATGCATCGTGTCTTGTCATGTGCTTTGTTTGTCAATGTCATTGGCGGTAAGTTCTAAACAAACTCTATTCCTAATTTTGCTTCGTTCGCCGCCACCAGTCACTCCATTTTGAAATATATATATATATATATATATATATATATATATATATATATATATATATATATATATATATAATATATATATGTGTGTGTGTGTGTGTGTGTGTGTGTGTGTGTGTGTGGAGAGAGAGAGAGAGAGAGAGAGAGAGAGAGAGAGAGAGAGAGAGAGAGAGAGAGAGAGAGAAAATAAATTCATATTGGTTGCAGCCACGCCGATCACGGTGAAAAGAGACGGGATGATGAGGAGGGGCATGGAAGAGGGAGGGATAAAGACTGAACTACACAGAGAGAGAGAGAGAGAGAGAGAGAGAGAGAGAGACAGACAGACAGACAGACAGACAGACAGGGACAGAGACAAGCACTACTCACTCTCCTCTGCTGGGAGTCTGGTCCAGCCTCCGGGCATTGTTGATGGCATTGGAGCGAGATGTTTCCAGGCCGTTCTGGAAGTAGGCGTCTGGCTGATAGTCCACCTGAAAGGACACGCCACACCGCTCAACACCTGCCCGGGTTTAACAACGGGTCAGTTCTCTGTTTTTTTACCCAAGTTACTTGATAATGTAAGCTCTGTCGCTGTCTGTCTGACTGTCGTATCAGAGGAAAAAAACAACAAATAATCAAATATCAGAGAGAGAGAGAGAGAGAGAGAGAGAGAGAAAGAAAGAAAGAGAGAGAGAGAGAGAGAGAGAGAGAGAGAAAGAAAGAGAGAGAGTGAGAGAGAGAGAGAGAGAGAGAGAGAGAGAGAGAGAGAGAGAGAGAGAGAGATAATATTACACATGTTCAGGGAGGCTCGGTATAAATTTAAAAAAAACTGAATCGCAAAAACAGCGTCAGAAAATGAAAGGAAAATGCGACAGTGTACTAATATATATACATAGATATACATACACCTTTGGAATTATTTTTCGTGTTTTCCTTTTTTTTTCTTTTGAGAGAGAGAGAGAGCGCGAGAGAGAGCGAGAGAGAGAGAGAGAGAGAGAGAGAGAGAGAGAGAGAGAGAGAGAGAGAGAGAGAGAGCGCCTACGCATATTGACAAACAAAAAGACACACAGAAATACAAGAAAGCGACACAGTTTTTCAGAATCCACGACTCACATTTTCATAAAACATCTCCAGCACCGTGTCGTTGAACTGGTAGTCTGGATAGCCGATTTTCTCAATGATTGCATCAGCCTGGATTACAGGGAATGATCAATACAAATAAACCACGCTTATGTGAGTATCCTTCATTTATGTCCACAAACATTCATTTACATTGACAAAAATATTTTACCATAAGATCTTTAAAACATAGTGTGCTTTCTCGTTTTTGCATGGATTTTAACTATCAGATATCTTTAAGCTACAATTTCATTAACATAATTAGCTTATATTTTTATGTACATATGGTATCACTATAACATATTTTGAAAGAATGAAAGAATGATCACAGTTTATTAATGATCACAGTTTATTAATGATCACAGTTTATTAATGATCACAGTTTATTAACGATCACAGTTTATTAATGATCACAGTTTATTTTTTCATTTTCCAAACTTGAGGACAAAACAACAAACAAATACGCAAAACATATCTGATATTATTTGCCTTTAAGTGTATAGTGATAAAACATATCTGATATTATTTGCCTTTAAGTGTATAGTGATAAAACATATCTGATATTATTTGCCTTTAAGTGTATAGTGATTTAGTGTTCTTCTGATATTATTTGCCTTTAAGTGTATAGTGATTTAGTGTTCTGATATTATTTGCCTTTAAGTGTATAGTGATTTAGTGTTCTTCTGATATTATTTGCCTTTAAGTGTATAGTGATTTAGTGTTCTGATATTATTTGCCTTTAAGTGTATAGTGATAAAACATATCTGATATTATTTGCCTTTAAGTGTATAGTGATAAAACATATCTGATATTATTTGCCTTTAAGTGTATAGTGACAAAACATATCTGATATTATTTGCCTTTAAGTGTATAGTGATTTAGTGTTCTGATATTATTTGCCTTTAAGTGTATAGTGATTTAGTGTTCTGATATTATTTGCCTTTAAGTGTATAGTGATTTAGTGTTCTTCTGATATTATTTGCCTTTAAGTGTATAGTGATTTAGTGTTCTTCTGATATTATTTGCCTTTAAGTGTATAGTGATTTAGTGTTCTTCTGATATTATTTGCCTTTAAGTGTATAGTGATTTAGTGTTCTTCTGATATTATTTGCCTTTAAGTGTATAGTGATTTAGTGTTCTTCTGATATTATTTGCCTTTAAGTGTATAGTGATTTAGTGTTCTTCTGATATTATTTGCCTTTAAGTGTATAGTGATTTAGTGTTCTTCTGATATTATTTGCCTTTAAGTGTATAGTGATTTAGTGTTCTTCTGATATTATTTGCCTTTAAGTGTATAGTGATTTAGTGTTCTTCTGATATTATTTGCCTTTAAGTGTATAGTGACTTAGTGTTCTTCTGATATTATTTGCCTTTAAGTGTATAGTGATTTAGTGTTCTTCTGATATTATT
>CM031611.1:34502505-34505005 GCA_018398815.1 Conus ventricosus | reverse complement strand
GGGTGTTACCAAGCAATGGTTATGGAGGTTACTGCCAGCTCAGAGTGCACATGTTCCAAACTGTTGATCTGGGCTACATGTGGGTAGATAATCCAAACCAGTCCCAAATGGAGTACGGAAGAAACAGTTATATTGGAACACTGAAACGACGGTCTAACGTCTCGTAAGTAACAGGTCTCAAGATTCTAACATTTTTCACTTCAGTGATACAAAGTTCGTAACAAACAGAACCACCTGTTGAAAACTGTGATCTTGCGTTCGGCTCGAATTAAATGACTGAACACCACCGTCCCCCCCCCCCCCCCCTCCCCCTCTCCCAAACCAAATACTCATCCAACCACCCCATCCATCAATCTTAAGAAAAACGAAAAAAACAAACAAACAAACGAACAAACAAACAACCGCCCAAGCAAATCAGCCAGCCAACTGGCCTAACTAACTACCCATCCAAAACCAACCCGGTACACAGGAGGAAAAACAATACAGAGTGACGTACCTTGTGCTTGGCAGCGGAAGTGAAGTATGTGCTGACGTACAGCTGTCCTACGGCGGTGGGCATGTAGCGGCTGTCCATGCTGTCCACGCAGCTCTTCCAGCGGGCACGGGTCTGGGTCACTCCGAACAGCACCTGTCAGCAAGGCCATTGTGTCGCCAGGGCTGGAACTAGGGAGGGGAGACGTTGTTGCAGGGTGGTGGTGGCGGTGGTGAATTTGTGCGGGGTAAGCGTGATACCGTGGGTAATGTTTCAAAATTACAAAGCGTGAAAGGCGTGTGTCCCTTTAATTTAGAACATTGTTCTTTTTTTTCAAGAAATCTAGTGTGTTCATTAAAACGGAATGTACTGACTAAAAATATGTTGTATTCAATAAAGATAGTGGGTTGATTAAAACATGGTGTGTTTAGTGAAGCATAGTATGTTTGTTAAAACACAATATATCGAGGTCAATAAGAAAGCATAATGTGTTGAGTGAAAAAAGAAAAGAAATAAGGTGTTCAGTGAAACATAGTGTGTTCACAGAAACAAGGTATGTTCAGTAAAACATCGTGTGTTCGGTTAAAATCAGTGTGTTCAGTGAAACCTGGTGCGCGGAATAAAAAAAAAAGTGGTGTGTTTAGTTAAAAGTAGTGTGTTCAGTGAAATATGGTGCGTTGAATAGAACATAGTGTGTTCAGTTAAAAGTAGAGTCTTCATGAAAACATGAGGACGACGATGACAATAATAATAATAAAGAGATAGATAATGATGATGATACTGAGTAAACATGGTGTTTTGAGTAAAACAACTTTTGATGTGTAAGACAGTTTAGAATCGTGGAAAAAAGTGTGTGTTTAGTGTTGAGTTAAACAGTATGTATTACGTTTTGAGTCAAAAGGAGTGTGTGTTGAGTTTTGAGTGTGTTAAGTTTTGAGTTGAAGAGCGTATGTTGAGTGAAAGTTTGTGCTAAGTTAAAAAAAGTTATTCAGTGAACTGTGGTATTCCCAGTAAAACAAGGTGTGTTCATTTCTTGGCCTTGTTCTTCACGCTCTTCTCGTCAGAAGGATTGTTTTCATGGTGGTTTTGATGTGACAATCACAGTAATCAATATGTGGGGGAAAAGAAATTATGTCTTCTTCCTCAGTGTTTCTTTTTTTAGGTGCTTCTTCCTAAGTTGGTCGAAATGACGATTATGATGACGATGATGATGATGATGATGATGATGATGATGATGATGATGATGATGATGATGACGACGACGACGACGAGACGACGATGATGATTGATGATGATGGTAACGACGGGGATGACGACGACAACGACGTCGACGACGACGACGATAATGATGATGATTGTGATGACGATGATCGTGACGTCGATGATGATGATGGAGGTGGTTCTGGTGGTGATGGTGGTGATGTTGGTGGCAGTGATGATGATGATGATGATGATGATGATGATGATGGTGATGGTTATAATGATCATGATGATGATAATGGAAATGGTAATGAAATGATCATGAAGGTGGTGGTGGTGACGATGATCATGAAGATGATATTGATGATAATGAAGATGATGATGATGATGATGATGATGATGATGATGACGATGACGATGACGACGATAGTAATGATGATGACGACGACGTCGATAAATATGATGATAATGATGATGATAATGATGATGATGATGATGATGAAGATGATGATGATGTGATAGTGATAGTGATGATAGTGATGACAGTGATGATGATAACGATGACGATGTTGACAACAATCGCCAACAATGCATGAGGTCCACTCACCTTTCTCAGATCTTTGTTCAGTTCACGGATTTCCTGGGACAGGTAACCCGCATACCCTCCGATGATCCGCATCAGCAAGTAGTTGGCAACGGTGCTGCCAGAAAAGACGAAAGACTGTGCCACACAGCGATCACAGTAGAGAAGAAGCTCTACGATGAGCTGGACAGCAAAGGTCATTGAAGAGAAAGCACCCCTCCCCCCTCACCCCTCCCCTTCATCCC
>CM031611.1:34494482-34496505 GCA_018398815.1 Conus ventricosus | reverse complement strand
GAGTGGAACACTTTTGACCATGGACGACAACAACAAACAGACAGCACCAACGCATTTCTTCGTTCACATTGTAAAGTACTCCTGCTCTATAAGAACTGGGAGTACAAAAACAACAGCTTAAAACGTATGGTGATCAAATAGAATGGATGCAGAAACTGTATAAAACTAACATTCTTCAGTGTCACACCTCGTGAACTTCAACAGATTGTTTTTCCCAAACAAAAAAAGTGGGAATCCCTTATCAAAGACAGCTGGAAGAGGAAGGCGTCGGAGGGGGTGTCTGATCTTTTTGATATATTATAGGCGCGGTACAGGGAGAAGATGGGCAGAGGGGAAGGTTGGTAAAGAGTTGACAGTTATAAAACGAAATCAGCAGATTTAAAGGGAAAGAGGAGGAGATGAGAAGGAGAAGGAGAAGGAGGAGAAGGAGGAAGACGAGAGAAGGAGAAGAAGAATGAAAAGAAGAGAGGGGGAAGGAGGAAAGACGGGGGAAGGAGAAGAAGAATGAAAAGAAGAGGAGGAGTAGGAGGAGGAGGAGGAAGATTAAGAGGAGGGGGAGGGAGAGGAGAGAAGGAAGATAAAGGAGAAGAAGCGAAAGAGAAGAAGGAACGAGAAGTATAGGAAAGGAGGAGGAGGAAGGGGAAGATAAGTAAAAGAGGACGAAGTGTTGGTTGGGGATGCACGTAACCTGAGATGATACGTTCCAAAAACGTGAAGTGGGGGGGGTGGGGGGGGGGGTGTATGTGTAGGTGGTGGTTAACGTATGCTTACGCCATTGCACGGGTTTACCAACAATGGTTATGGAGGTTAGCCTCAGGTCAGATGTCAAATTTCAAAACTGTTGCTGGGCTACTGTGTGGATAATAATCCAAACCAGTCCCAAATGGAGTACGGAAAAAACAGTTATATTGGAACACTGAAACGACGGTCTAACGTCTCGTAAGTAACAGGTCTCAAGATTCTAACATTTTTCACTTCAGTGATACAAAGTTCGTAACAAACAGAACCACCTGTTGAAAACTGTGATCTTTGCGTTCGGCTCGAATTAAATGACTGAACACCACCGTCCCCCCCCCCCCCCCTCCTCCCCCTCTCCCAAACCAAATACTCATCCAACCACCCCATCCATCAATCTTAAGAAAACGAAAAAAACAAACAAACAAACGAACAAACAAACAACCGCCCAAGCAAATCAGCCAGCCAACTGGCCTAACTAACTACCCATCCAAAACCAACCCGGTACACAGGAGGAAAAACAATACAGAGTGACGTACCTTGTGCTTGGCAGCGGAAGTGAAGTATGTGCTGACGTACAGCTGTCCTACGGCGGTGGGCATGTAGCGGCTGTCCATGCTGTCCACGCAGCTCTTCCAGCGGGCACGGGTCTGGGTCACTCCGAACAGCACCTGTCAGCAAGGCCATTGTGTCGCCAGGGCTGGAACTAGGGAGGGAGACGTTGTTGCAGGGTGGTGGTGGCGGTGGTGAATTTGTGCGGGGTAAGCGTGATACCGTGGGTAATGTTTCAAAAATTACAAAGCGTGAAAGGCGTGGTCCTTTAATTTAGAACATTGTTCTTTTTTTTCAAGAAATCTAGTGTGTTCATTAAACGGAATGTACTGACTAAAAATATGTTGTATTCAATAAAGATAGTGGGTTGATTAAAACATGGTGTGTTTAGTGAAGCATAGTATGTTTGTTAAAACACAATATATCGAGGTCAATAAGAAAGCATAATGTGTTGAGTGAAAAAAGAAAGAAATAAGGTGTTCAGTGAAACATAGTGTGTTTCACAGAAACAAGGTATGTTCAGTAAAACATCGTGTGTTCGGTTAAAATCAGTGTGTTCAGTGAAACCTGGTGCGCGGAATAAAAAAAAAAAGTGGTGTGTTTAGTTAAAAGTAGTGTGTTCAGTGAAAATATGGTGCGTTGAATAGAACATAGTGTGTTCAGTTAAAAGTAGAGTCTTCATGAAAACATGAGGACGACGATGACAATAATAATAATAAAGAGATAGATAATGATG
>CM031611.1:34474482-34486982 GCA_018398815.1 Conus ventricosus | reverse complement strand
TTACCATAAGAGCTTCATATAGTAAAGCCATCAAATGGCTATCTTTATTTCAAAAAGTTCTATATAAGAAATAATAAAATTCTTAAAGAAAAGGAAGCCCACTTTAGACATCATTTCGGGTTAAATGGACCAGGGTGTGGTAAATATTGGGCCACGGGCCTATATTAACCGACACGCATTAGTCATAAGACACCTACGGTCTCAACACATCATAAACTAAACTTAAAAAGTAAATGATTATCCTTAATTGTCAGAACAGAAACACAAACATAATAGAGTCTAAAAGCTAATACAAGACCAAATCGCAGAACAGATACTTTCAATTGTCTTGCTTTAATTGCAGTGCTTCTAGGGCACTTAAAATCACGAATTTACAAACGAGTCAAAGTAACCCATTTTAGTCACAAGTAACCCAAAAGTTTCAGACGCCATAATGCAGAGCTTCAGGCATCATTTGGCTTTGTTTTACTGCAGTCCTTTTAAGGCATTCAAAGCTCCAAGGAAGCCGTGATTTGAAATCAATTAACATAGTATTTGGTTGAAAGGATAATCCATTTCTTTTCTAAAGCTTTTATCTAGTTTAATGAAACAAACAACGCAGAAAAAAAAGCAGAACGTGACGTTCAAAATGGGTTTTCTTCATTACGCTCGTTTTAAAGGCACCTAAGGCCTAAATATATCATGTTCAAAATGTGAAACAACACATTTATATAAAGTTTTTTTGTTTTGGATGGCTTCTTGAAAGAAGACAAACGAATTAATGTTCGAAAACAAAAAGAAACATTCAAAGCACCGTCAATATTTGGATATGTTTCTTCAAAAATATAGGGGATGCCTCATACGTGCATGCATGCATGCATGCGCACACACACACACACACACACACACACACACACACACACACACACACACACACACACACACTCACACACACACACACACACACCGCGCGGGGCACACACACACACACACACACACACACACACACACACACACACACACACACCACACACACATACACACACATCAGGCTCTATCAATAATTACTGATCACTGAAAAAAAAACAACCGCTATCAACTTCTAATGAAGTGGGTATAAACTGATCACAGTAGGCTTAATGAGCTACTGACCCAACTTAGCCCATCAGGGGGAGCTCATCTTATCCATTTTAACCATGGTCGTTAAAAATCCTCTACCATGACAGCACATCAAAATATTACTCTGATGTTTGTTTCAAGGGCGTTTATAATATGTTAGAATTCGTTGAAACAGAAAGCAAACAATTCCTATTATTTTAGCCATGTCTTTGATTTAACAGAACCATAGAGGTAAAGAATAAGTACAAAATGTTTCTAATGCTTACTGTGGTATCCTTTCCCGCGACCAGCCATGGTTTTCTAGCAGAGGAAGTTATGCATGCTGACAATGTAGCACACAAAAGATCTGAACTTATCTCGTCATAGTTTTCTCAAATTAGCACCAGCCCAATTTATCTACGGGCCCGCATTAACCAATCTTCCCTTACAGGTAACAAACGAAAGTAACTAACCTTTCAAGAAGGCCCCCACATTTCTGGACAAGACACATTACTTCTAACTAAAGGCTAAAAACATCTTTCATTGGGAGAATTGTTTATTGCAGCCTAGTTGGTTATACTTTTTTTTTTTAACAAGGGGTCCATTTCTGCTTACTTTTAAAAGAGTGAGTAGAGCTCTCTGCATTGGTCATTTTTACTTACTCTTTCATAGAAAGGAAAACTGTGTAGGCCCTTTTAAATGAGTCACAATTAGCCCTTTGTGAATTATCATCATCATCATCATCATCATCATCATCATCATCATCACAAATAACAAGATGCTCTGCGATCTGTGATTTTATGATTCAGCCAGCACACACACACACACACACACACACACACACACACACACACACACACACACACACACGCACGCACGCACGCACGCACGCAAAGCACGCACGCACGCACGCACGCACGCACGCACGCACGCACGCACGCACGCACGCACGCACGCACGCACGCACACACACACACAAAACCACACACACACACACACATACACACACACTGCCGACAAAGCTGGATCTTGAACCTCTGAAGTCTTGCGGTAGAAGACAGAATCGAACTTTTCAAAAGATGAAGTTCCTTTTGACCAAGATGAAAGACATGTGTTCGTTTTGTGATGCCGCGAAGTTAAGAAGTAAAAAGGTCACATAGTCCAATAAGGTCGAAGCGGGTAAATAGCTAATGACGAAAATTTATCAAATATCATTGTCATAATTATTTCTCTTTGTTCGTCGTACACTATTTAGGCCTATTAATAATGAGCAGTCCAAAAGCTGCAACTTGTAATAAGTATACTATAATGCCATGGAACTACTACATATCATTTTTTTGTTTTGTTTTTTGTTTTGTTTTCTTCTTTAAAATAAGATTCAAATCAGAAATTCGGAGATATTTGAGGTAGAAGGAAAGGAGTTTTAAGTGTTGGTGTAGCATGTAATGAATTAGGATATCCATAATATAAGAATGCGGCTATTATACGATTTTGTGTCTCTCGTTTTCTTCCCATGACTATCCATATGTCTTCCCATGATTATCCGTATTGACATTCACATAGCCCTGTTACCCTATTATGTAATATTATGGGGATAATTATATGATTTGTTTTCCCCCGGCTTTGACCTCCTCTCTGCCCCATCCATCTCTGACCTATCATACCTCCTTCAACGGTTTGTGTCCCTCCTGTATCTCTGACCTATCATACCTCCTTCAACGGTTTGTGTCCCTCCTGTACTGTAAGGGAGTGCATGAGTGAGAAATGTATGTGTGTGTGTGTTTGTGTGCGTGTGTGCCCAGGCATGCGTATGTACATGCGTGTGTGCGTAGTCTCTCTCTCTCTCTTTTCTCTCTCTCTCTCTCTATCTCTCTCTCTCTCTTTTCCTCTCTCTCTCTCTCTCTCCGTCTCTCCCTCTCTCTCTCTCTCACACACACACACACACACACACACACACACACACACACACACACACACACACACACACGTGGAACACATAAACGCGCATGGGGGAAATACACCAACAAACTCAAACACGCATAAACATATCTGCAAAGACATTGTTGCGTAACTTGCAGGGTTTGTGGGAGAAGTCTTATGGGTTCTATTCAATTGTCTAGGGAAAGAGTATCGTCCCACGAGAAGATGTTCAGAGTGGCGGGGTATGTAAAGTGATAGCTGGGGTATCCTAGGAGAGAGAGAGAGAGAGAGAGAGAGAGAGAGAGAGAGAGAGAGAGAGAGAGAGAGAGAGAATATGAGAGAGAAAGAGGGAGGGATAGAGAGAGAGAATGAGAGAGAGCGGGGAGGAAGAGAGAGACAGAGAAATGAAAGAGAGAGAGGGAGGGAGGGAGAGGAAGGGAGAGAGAGAATGAGAGAGAGAGAGAAGAGAGAGAGAGAGAAGAAAAGGGAGGGAGAGAGAGATTGCGTGATTATGGACAAATGAATCACCACTTTTTTTGGACATGAATGCAGTTGTTTCAGGCTCCAAACACGCACACGCACACACACGCACACACACACACACACACACACACACACACACACACACACACACACACACACACTGTCACGCTCTCTCCACATACACGCACACTTGCTTGCACGTCCAGAGAGAGAGGAGAGAGAGAGAGAGAGAGAAAAGAGAGAGAAGAGAGAGAGAGAGAGAGAGACAAAGAGGGGGGGAGGGGAGGGGAGGGAAAGGCAGAGACCAACTGACAGACAGTTTGATGGACAGAGTGAAACTAAAAGAGTCAATCAGATAGGGGAGGGCGATACATAGAGAGAATGAGCGAGGGAGAAAAACAAATAGAGACAGAAAGATAGACCGACAGTCAAGCAGACACAAATAAAATATAGACAGAAAGACCCAAAGGGGCAACGGATACGTAAAACCATGAGAGAGGGAGGTGGGGACAGAGTTGGGGCAGAGACCGAACATGTCTTCGACGTCGTATTTTTACGAAAAATACTGTCTCAGAGCGACAACTTTTCTACGGCAGCAATTTTTTTACATGAAATGCTGTCGCTGCGACATGATTTAATTTTAGGAAGCGACACGATTTTATGGACATTTCTCGTGAAATCCTGTCGCGCTAACCAATTTTTATGAAATTATGTCGCTCAGCGATAAGTTTTCATGAACCAGCTGCAGTATTTCCCGGGAAATACTGTCGCTGCGACAAAGATTTTATGAGCGACAGTATTATATACGACACCGGCGGTAATTTTCCGGCTGGTAGTTCTGCTACAAAGATGGTGTCCTTCAACAGGAGAAGTTTATGGTCACGGCCGGTCCAGTTTGGCTCATGTATTAGGACCAAGATCGCCCGAGTTCAATGTATCTATTTATAGCCGCGCCGACCGCCAGGGGCCATATCAGAACTTTCATTTCGTCAAAATGAATTCTGTGCTCAGATGCATGAAAAAAAATCTGTATAACAGATTTCCCCAAACATACAAACACTCTTTTAAAGTGTTTCTTCCATGACGATAAAAGCATTATCAGATGAAAAACTCTTTTGGCAACTCAAAAATCGCATCAGGTAGAACATCTCCTACCAAGGTTTTCGTGAAGTCTGCTGTGAAATGCTTATGTCTGGTGTGTGAGTCCCAACGGTGCAGGAACGTGGTTTTTTTTTTTTATACTTGTCAAAGGAGTGTGACTTGTTATCCTCCTTTGTATAGTTTACCCTTTGTTTAAACACTTGTCAAAGGAACATGGCTCACTACTCTTGTCAGTATAGTATGCCCTTTTTAGCAGCTGTCAAAGGAGTATGGCCTGTTACTCTTGTCAGTATTGTGCGCCCCCCCCCCCCCTTTTTTTTTTTAAACATTTGTCAAAGGAGTATGCCTTATTATTTTAGTCAATATAATGTACCTTTTTCTTTTAAACACTTACGAAAGGAGTATGACTTGTTATCCTCCTCATTATTGTAAGTCCTTTTTAAAAAAAAACATTTTGTCAAAGGAGTATGGCTTGCTGCTCTTGTCAGTATAGTATACCCGTTTTAACACTTGTCAGAGGAGTATGGCTCACCCCTCTTGTCAGTATAGTATTCCCGTTTTAACACCTGTAAAAGGAGTATGGCTCGTCCTATTGTCAGTATAGTATACCCGTTTTAACATCTGTCAGAGGAGAGTGGCCCGATCTCTTGTCAGTATAGTATACCCGTTTTAACACCTGTAAGAGGAGTATGGCTCGTCCTATTGTCAGTATAGTATACCCGTTTTAACACCTGTCAGAGGAGAGTGGCCCGACCTCTTGTCAGTATAGTATACCCGTTTTAACACCTGTCAGAGGAGTATGGATCGCATACTTATAGTATACCCGTTCAGAGGAGTATGGCTCGCCCCTCTTGTCAGCATCGTATGCCCTTTCTAAACATTTGTCAAAAGGGTATGGGTTGCAACTCTTGTCAGAGTAGAATGCCCTTTGGAAAATGTTTGTCAAAGGAGTATGGGTTGTTGCTCTTGTCAGTATAGTAGGCTATTTTAAAATATTTGTCAAAGGAGAGTGTCGTATTACTTTGGTTAGTAGTGTGTACCATTTTTCTTTCAAACACTTGTCAAAGGAGTGTGGCTTGTTACCCTCGTCAGTATATGATGCCCTTTTTTTTTTAATCACTTCTCAAAAGAGTCCAGCTTGTTACCCTAGTCAGTACAGAATGTTTTTTTTTAACGATTGTCAACACGCTGGGGGCCGGAATAGCTCAGTTGGTAGAGCGCCGGACTCGTAATCCAAGGGTTGCGGGTTCGAATTTCCGCCGGGCCGTTTCGGTTCAGGGGATTTTTCTCTCGGAGTTAACATTAGTTCTGACTCCATTTCCCATACAGTCCTTCGAATGAGACTAACCGAGGTTCTGCGTGTGAACGCACGCATAATATCTTGCACACATGTAAAATCCCATCACCAACTTTCGGAAGAGAAGGCCAGTTTGGCCGTTGGTATGGATGACACGTTTCACATAGCATGCACCTTCCCCGAAGATGGAGTATGGCTGCCTTAACGGCGGGATAAAAAACGGTCGTGCACACAAAACTCCACTTCCTTTGTAGGGCAGAAGGGATTAATACTTGCCTGTCCATATAGGGAGTGTCCGCAGGAGTAACAGCCCACGTACGCAGAAGAAGAAGAAGAAGAAGAAGAAGAAGAAGAAGTCAACCCGGTGTGGCTTGTTACTCTCTTCATTTTCCTTTTTTCAGACACTTCCCAAAGTACTGTGACCAGTTGTTCTCACCAGATAGTATCACGCCTTTTCTTTAAAAACATTTACCATCATCACGGACGTTTGTTCACAATATAACTCTGCTCACTGAAGAGCAGTCAAGAGAAAGTAACTCACCCAGATGATGAACTGTGACGAGTTTTGGTCGTCCTGGTTGACACCGATGTCCACGAGGGGAGACAACTCCAGCAGACTCAAGTTGGCAAGCAGAGACTCCAGTTCAATGGAAGGCTGGAAGGAGGCTGGTGACGTCAGAGGCCACGTGCCCAGCTGGTCTACCAGTGTTTTGAGAGGTTCTGCGCCTTTCTCGTTCAGTTTTTCTGAAGACGTAACATGAATCAGAGGATCTGAATGAATGAGGGAATGAGTTGAGAGGATGAGCAAGAACAAACACGAAGGATGGGATATGAGTCCCCAGATTCTGAGCACAAGAAAGACGAAACTAAGCAGAAGAGGAGGGAGAGGAAGGGGAGGAGCAGGAGAAGATACGAGAACGAGGACGGAGGATAGGAGGAGAAAGGCGGAGGAGAAGGAGGAAGAAAAGGTAGGAAGAATTAAAAAAACAACAACTGAGAAGCTGGGAACGGTGGGGTTTAGCAGGGGAACCAATACTGAGAAGTGGTTAAGGACAGAAAAGAAGGGGGGAAGCTACACAATGAGAAATAGGATGACTGTTTCGGTTTCAGTTTTATCAGGTGGAATCAAGGAGTGCAGACTAGTCCATATACGCTGCACCACATCTGGTGAATCACGAGAACACAGATCACAGGGATGATTTAATAAAAGTAAATTTTAAATAATCAAAAAGGAGGGTAATATGGACAAGGCTTCGCATGTGCTTGACCTGCATATTAAAATCCCAGCGCGCTGGCCGGGCCTAGATAACATTGTGTTATTACCACAGGTGTGTGTGGGGGGAGCGGGAGGGGGTTATTAGGGAGTGGGGGGCGTTCGCGCGCTTCTCTGTGCGTGTACATGCGTGCGTGTGAGTGTCCATGTAAATGCGTATGTGTGCGCATGCTTGGGCGTGTGGCTGCACACGAGTGTCTGAACATGTCTATGTGTGTGCGTTTGTATGTATGCATGTGTGTGTGGACGGCTGTGCAGATGGTGGTTTATATGATGATTGATGTAGGGAATGAATGTATTAAAAATAAAGATGAACATTGATATGAAAATGAATGAATGAAAATAAGGATTATGGTGAAGGGAAGTGGGAAAGGATTCACAGCAAATCAGAAATCATTGTAATGATGAGATAAAAGTGATAGTAATAATAATAATATAATATAACAACAATTACAATAATGAAGAAGAAAGAGAAGAAGAAGAAGAAGAAGAAGAAGAAGAAGAAGAAGAAGAAGAAGAACAACAACAACAACAACAACAACAACAACAAGAACAAGAACAACAACAACAACAAAAAATGACAATGATTAAATAATAAAACCAGTCGCTGTGGTGCGGTGGTTAGAGTCGCGGATTTGCGGGCTTGAAGGTTTTGGGTTCAATTCCCATCAGATACATTTATTTTAGGGATACTTCAACCGCGGCTGGCTTCTGCCCACAGTTGAGAGTGCTATGGGCTCGTATACAAGACTCGAACCACACAGTCAACTTTCATCCACAAAATGAGTACATCTCAGAGAACGTTGCCCAAGTTTCCTTGCTCAACACTGCGGGTGTCTGTACCTCCCGGACCTGGTTGACAGCCAGGATATGTTAGGAAAAGAAGCGCTGAGACCAGCCCTGTCGTGCAGTCTCCGACCAGCTCGGAACGCCATAGCGGCATCTTTGCCGTCCCTAACCTCACTGATGAGCTGATATCAGCCCTGTCGTGCAGTCTCCGACCAGCTCGGAACTCCTTAGCGGCATCTTTACCGTCCGTAACCTCACTGATCAGTATCTAAGAAAGATCTCAAACTCTGTGGCCCTTCATGCCCTGCTGTCGTTGGGACTTTCAATTTTGATATCCTCTGTACGCCCGTGTCTATGGTGAGACGTGACGAAGTCATCCGTATTGGCAAGTTCATGGTGACTGTTGCAGGACGGACGTGGTGGCGTTCTCCTCAGTGGGACGCTTACTCACGGTGGCTCCGCGATTGAGCAATTATTGTCGCCATTGGGGGAAGGGGGTGGGGAGGGAGAGGAGGTGGTGGCAGGTGTCGCCTTGTGTCTGTTGGATCAGAACAAGCACCGCTGGCCATCATCCAAGTGACTTGGCAGCAGTGCAGTGTCTTCTCTGTTGGGTTGCCTCATGACGACTTGATACTGATTGCCTCTGTGGACATCCAGCGCCGAGGCTGCCACGGGACGCACGTGGGTGAGACTGTGTGGTCAGAATGGAGTCAGAGTGGTCTGGAAGTGATGATGGCATTGGGTGCCACAGAAGATATGACAGATTTAAAAAAAACAATTAGTAATGACGATAACAGCGATAAAAAAGATAATTATAGCACAGATAATGGCTGTAATCATTTGATAATGAAATAGTAAGAAAGGCGATAACGATGCTGATACATGACGGTGGAGCGCACAACATACTCTTTACTTTAAGATCTTAATGATTTTGCATGATGACGATGCACACAACGTACTTATTACCTTTTGATCTTAATGATGCTGGTGAATGATGGTGACGCACATAGTTTGCTCCTTACCTTCATCTATACAAGACTGATACATGTTCTTGGCTTTCCTGATGGAGTTGCTCTCCTGGGCACTGTCATAGGGCTTCTCCAGGAGGCCTGAAAGGGACACAACCCTTGTCGTTAGAAACAGGAAAGACGCGCAGATCAGTGCATGCGTTGGCGTCACTTGTGGCTGTACGTAGGATTCTCACTGTGGCGATAATTTCTTTGTCTGTCTCTGTATGTCGAGGTCTCATTCTGTCTGTAATAGCTTCCCTGCTCGTTCGGGCTTAAACCATGTTTTCATTCTAATTTATCATGCATACATACAAATTTGTACTCAGTCCTAAACCAACGCGCTCATACATTACCTGTATCCACCCATCCAAAGACAGGCAACACACCAGCTCGATCACTTTTACATGCTAGCCTCTGAACTACCCAGCCATGAAGCATCCATCAATCCATCCATCCATGCATCCACCCATCTATCTATCCATCCATCCATCCATCCACCCATCCATTCATCCATCTATTCATCCTTCCATCCGTCAACCCAGCACCACTCATACATCAGAGACACAGTCAACTGAGCACGCTTCAATAACACAGTCACTCACCCATGCTATTAACAAACAAACTCAACCAATCCATTCCCACCTCTCCATTTTACCTGCATTCTATACACTCCAGCAATCGAGCTTTCGTAGTTTTCGGGAAAATAACACGCAGTCTTATAGACTAACAGCGTCAAACTTAGTCAACATGACCTTTTTTTTTGTCTAATCCTATTTCAGGGGATATCAGGGCTTTTGACAGAGGCGGTGCTTTGTTGTCTGGCATGCTGTTTTCTAGCCGGCCCGGTGCGCGGACATCAGAGGCCCTCGTCCATCTCCTGAATCTCTCACGTGCTGGATTCTAGCACCCCACCCCGGGACACCCTTATGCTCCTAAAGTAATCCACGTGGGATGAGAGGAGGGGGTTGAGGGAAGGGTTAACATAGCGCAAGTGCCTATCTTCGACGCAGTCACTAGTTAAGGCAGAAAAGGTCTCACATGACCTACAACGGCCAGGTGTTTACGAGCAGACCTAGCACTCCACCTGAAACATTTTCACCCAGAAACGGGCAGCCGCTCCAGACTAAGTACGCCTAAGATGCGGCGGAGCCCTCAGGCAGCGTGTGAGTATTAACCATGGCAACGAAAAGAAAGCTGAAATGGTATAGACATGTGGCAAAATCCAACAATCTCTCCAAGACCATCCTCAAGGGAAAGGTCCGGGAGAGGAAAGAACAGGGCAGACAGAGAAAGAGGGGGACAGATGTGCTGTGTGGACCGGAAAGACCTTTGGCCTTGTCCACAACTCATGGAAGTGGTAGAGACGTTTGGTGCAGTGATCATGATCGTGGTGCGCCCCCCTCCCCTCCCCCCCCCCCCCCCCCCCCCCCCCCCCCCCCCCCCCCCCTCCGCTCCTCTGCGGCCTGGTGGGTTAGAGGACCAGTGATTACGAAGTAAATTTCATCCTACACCTCAAATAACTGTATAAACAGTATATGAGAGTTATGTTTCTGGTGTCCATTCAATTTTTTCCGTCATCAGATTGTCTGGAATTATTTTTTTATTTATTTATTTCACGTGCAAAAGTAACATTCTCTCAGACTCTCAGAAACCAACCGTTATATACCACAGACAGTATATCCAGTTCCTCACCTCGGAGTTCCAGCTTCACGGTATCTCTGAGCTGGGAGACCCTGGAGTAGCCGGACTCGCTTTCCGGAATGCTGTGGGTCCGGACCCAGTTGCCGCAGGAGTACTGGTAGAAGTCGTGGCAGGGGTCCACTGTCTTGTCCATGGCCTGCAGCAGCTCGCCAGCTGGTGGTCAGCAGGATGCCGGGTCAGAGGTGCATTTAGCACTGACCATACAGCTACTGACCATACAGCTACTGACCATACAGCTACGTGACTGGCTATTATGACTCAGTGTCCGTTCTCTCTCCTTCCTGCCCCCTCTCCCTGCCCGCCAGAGAAGAGTTTTGTCTGTCTGTCTGTCTGCCCGTCCGTCCGTCCGTCTATCTGTCTGTCTCTGCCCCTCTGTCTCTCTCTGTACGTCTGTCCGTCTGTCTCTGTCTGTCTGTCTGTCTGTCTCTCTCTCTCTCTCTCTCTCTCTCTCTCTCTCTCTCTCTCTCTCTCTGCCTGGTGTCTGCCTGCCTGTCTCTGTCTCTGTCCGTCTGTCTGCCTGCCTGTCTGCCTCTCTCTCTCTCTCTCTCTCTCTCTCTCTCTCTCTCTCACTCGCCACTGTCACTCACACACACTCTTATCCTTTACTCCCTCTTGCTCTGATCTCTGCCTGTTCGGACGCGCAGGCGAGCCCACGTGTTGCACGTGTCTGTGAGCCACTTCGTATTTGAGGCTGTGCTCGGGTGTATGTTCTATGTGAATGTGTTGTAATGCGAAGGTGATGACGCCGCACTGTGGTTAGATCCTCTATTTTTCTTTTCTTTTTTTTCCTTTGTTTTTTTTCTTTACCATGAATAATAGTCAAACTAAATGAAACCATTCTTGGGCAATTACTAAATTTTGCTACGTATGTATCTGGTGGAACTGAGGCATGCGTGTTAGTCAAGACAACGTCTGTGCCTATCATTTATATTTTTAAAACAACTATAACAACAACAATAGCAACGAACAAAGTGCATCAAACAAATGCTTTCCCTCAGAACAATGCAAGTGCAAGACAGGAAACTAGGTCCTGTTATCATCATGAATTCCAAACCGATATTTAAACGATTGGCTGAAACTGTTATATAAAATTGGAAGCGAGTGTGGCATGGGAGAGACAGAGAAAGACAGAGAGAGAGAGAGAGAGTACCTCGAAGCACGCAAGAAGGGGTGATGCAGACGCCAGGAGAATCTTCTGCAAGAAGGGAGAAAAGATTCAGATTAGTCTCTTGTGCGCGCTTGCGCGCTCTCCACACACAAACACAGACACACACACACACACAGACACACACACAGAGACACACACAGACACACACACACACACAGAGACACACACAGACACACACAGACAGACAGACAGACAGACACACACACACACACACACACACACACACACACACACACACACATAGTGTTTGCTCTCTCTCTCTCCCTCTCTCTCCTCTCTCTCTCTCTCTCTCTCTCATTCTCTCTCTCTCTCTCTCTCTCTCTCTCTCTCCTCTCACACACACACACACACACACACACACACACACACACACACACACACACACACACACATACTCAAGGACACGTAAATACACACACATAAAGATTGATACATAGTCATGAACACACACGCGCGCGCACGCACGCACACACACACACACACACACACACACACACACACACACACACACACACACACACACACACACACACACGCGCGCGCGCGCGCGCAAATTAACTGTGGATGATAATGTTTTTTTTTTTAAATCCACTCGACTGAATTGGAACAAAAACCCACTTGCCTGAATCGCAACAGAGAGAAATCGATGACCTTGAATAGAAAGAAAGGTTGAAATAACCA
>CM031611.1:34466982-34469482 GCA_018398815.1 Conus ventricosus | reverse complement strand
AATAAAATAACATAAAAATAGTGCGACTCAGACTGTTGGCCCCTGGAGCAAATTTGGCAACAAGGGGTCGCACTCGATATTCAAGAAGTTAAAAGCAATGGCCAAATTCAGGCCCAGGTAACAGCAAAATATCTGGGGAAGTAAAAATAGAAAATCGTCAATATGCAGATCTCAAAACTGTCGTATCAATTTGTTTTTTAAATGAGATTGCATTTGTGGCAATCTTGATGGCACCCGGCAGTGAGTTCCACAGCCGTACAGAACTGGGATAAAAAGAATGTAAGTGGCTGTCAATATTTGATGCAGGTATGGTATAACATTGACCGCCACTCCTGGTGCTACTTTTATTCAATACTAGTTGTTCCATTGGAATATCAATTACTTTAGCTCTGCCTTTGAAGAACTGAAGCGATCAAAGCTAAGTGAATTTTCGTTGTTTTATTCGTTTATTTATCACCCGACGAAGACCTAAGAGGTCGAAACGCGTTGTGTTTTGTCTTGTGACTCGTTTGTCCACGTTCTCTGGGCGGTTCGCTGACATTTATTTAAGAAGATGTTAAGTTTGGTAAAAGCTCTTCTCTCTTCTAAGGGTTTCCATTCTAATTTCCTCATGTTCTTCCTAGTATTCCCCTTTTCTCTGATGTGGTTCCCTGTTACGAACCGTGCTGCTCTCTTCTGAATCTTTTCGAGGTTATCAATGTCCTTCAGATGGCAAGGATCCCAAACTGAGCAACCATATTCCAGTACTGGTCTAACCAGTGTTTTGTAGCAGTCGTCTTTAACCTTTTGGGGGCAGTCATTGATATTCCTGTATAAGAAAGCTAAGATGTTATTTGCTTTCTTACATACTAAATTGTAATGTTCTTTCCATTTGAGACGACTATCTATAATCACGCCTAAAATATTTTGCAGCATTAGTTTCTTTAAGAATAGTATTATGGATAGAATAATCTGATCTAATTGGTGAGCGTTTGTTACATATACGCAACACTTGGCACTTTTGGGGATGAAATTCCATTTTCCAAGTTCTTTCCCACTCTTGTAAAGCGTTTAGATCTTCTTGTAGAATGCGTGTATCATTCTTGCTTCTGATTGTTCTATATACTAAGCTGTCATCTGCAAAAAGCCTTATAGTAGTTCCAGGAGAGAGATTTCTACTTATGTCATTTATATAAATTAAGAAAAACAAGGGCCCCAGAACAGTTCCCTGTGGTACACCTGACAAGACTGGTTTACAATGGGATGACGACCCTTCCACAACAACTTTCTGCGTTCTCCCAACGAGGAATGATCTAGCCCATTTTAGCAAAGAACCGCCAATGCCGATGTGTTCTAATTTAAGCAGCAGGCCCTCATGGTCAACCTTATCAAAGGCTTTAGAAAAGTCTAATAAAATTGCATCTATTTGCTGTCTGTTGTTAAGACAGTTATTAAAATCATTGAGAGTTGTTATAAGTTGAGTCTCACAACTCCTTCGCTGTCTAAAACCATGCTGGGCGTTATTTAAGAAGTCATATTTGTCAAGATGGTCCATTATGCTACAATATATTATGTGTTCAAGTAGTTTAGCTGATATGGATGTAAGAGATAAGACCGATAAGACAGATAAGACAGATAAGACATGAAAGCGGCGGGAAAATCCACATGAGAAGTTCGGTAGAAAGCAAATAAGACCCCGTGAGAGATAAGGTGTGGAGGGAGAAAAGTGTACTTGAGATGTGAAGTAAATATTCGAATGCTTGTGGTGATTTAACCATCGCTCGCAATTAAAAAAGTAAATGTACATTAGAAAATTTAAGGAGAAAGAAAGGCTTATATTAAGGACTATTCAAAAGGTTAATGTTCATCAGAAAAGTTAAGGAGAAAGAAACGCTTATATTAAGGACTATTCAAAGGGTTAATGTTCATCAGAAAAGTTAAGGAGAAAGAAACGCTTATATTGACTATTCAAAAGATGAATGTACATCAGAATAGTTAATGAGGAAAAAAGGTTACTAAAAGGACTATTCAAAAGGTTAATGTGCATCAGGAAAGTTAATGAGAAAGAAACGCTAACATGATAGACTATGCAAGAAGTTAATGTAAACCAGAAAAAAATGAATAAGGAAGTTAAAAAGAACATCTCTATCTCTTTGCTTTCTCGTTAACTTTAAAATCATAATCGTGCATACTCTGGTACTGAGTTGCACTTTCATCAAAACCAAATTCGGGGTAAGGGAAGGGAGGGGATATTTTTCCCCATACTGACATCGGATATTTTCTTGAGGAATCAGAAAGAATGACATAATTCTAAAGCCCCACCATCACCACCAGACCTGTTATGCTCGTCGAGGAGCCTAAGCATCAAACTGACAAACGTGAAAAGTGCCAATTTTTGTTCATGTCGATGTGTTAATAAGCTGTTACATCGCATTCTTCTGACACATGCTAATGAGCTTTTTAATAACTGTTGAATTTTTTTTTAATAGTCTTTCTGCTTGTCTCTTGTTTCCCCTGAGAA
>CM031611.1:34454482-34461982 GCA_018398815.1 Conus ventricosus | reverse complement strand
TTCTAAAGAATTTATGTTTGGACAGAATAGGGACGCTTGTATAATGATAGAAGTCATAAAAAATTTTCAGCCAAGAAGAGCAATGTACAAGCACAATCTGATGGTTTAAACGCATGTCTGGATGCATAGTCATCAACGGCTTTCAGAAAGGGTCAGCTTAAAATCATACAGACGCAAATGAATCCCTGTCGTTTAATTAAGAACATTTCGTACCATGCATCATTATACTCGCAAAGAGTCAAACATCTTCAACTTACGTTCGTGTTTCATTTCTGATCTACTAAAAGTAACAGCTCTTCGCAAACAACTAAACGAGGCAACGTTAAGAAATCTAAGAAACGTTGTATGAAGCTCAGCGGAACGATCAGAATTGCAACACTTCCTTTAAAAATGATGCAGATGATAGTGACCCAACCATTCTGGGGGACAATTAGCCTTACACAGAGCTTACTGCTCACAAAAATGCATGCAGTTTGACAAATTCAGCAACAAACGTTTGATTATTCAGCTTGTATTTCTTGCCATTAACTGAATTTCATCGTTGAACTTCACATATTGTAAAACAGTGTTATGAATGTACATGGCCATCCTGTCTGATATTGTTCTGCAAACGAAAACGTAAATCTAGCAACTCAGTTTATACTCCCCCCCCCCCCCCCCCCCCCCCGTCTCCCCCCATCCTTTCTGTGTATAAAGTAGAAACGCTCATATTGCTGTTCAAGAAATTAATTAAAGCATCTACAGCTACTGATAACATGCCTGTACTTATGCTAACTCTTGTGTTAAATTGTAGAGTCTCTCACAAACATAATTCATGCGATCTTTTATTGACTTATTTGTTAATATCTTCTTTTGAGCGTTCAAAAACGCCCGAGTAATCCTCCTTCAAAGCAAGATTTTTTTTCAGAGCCAGATAATTTCAGGCAATTTGCCAGTACCTGGAGAACAATAAATCCACATCAATTTGAAATCCGACACGATTACTCTTGCAGCACAGCCATAAGCCTATCGCGAATGTGTGACGCAGAGAGAATTTAAGTGCAAACTTACCGATAGTTTTTGACAGGAGGTTTTTTTTGTTTGTTTTGTTTTTTAATCTGAAAATATATTTTACCTTGTAAATCATTCTACACTTGTAGTGAAACTGCATTTGAGGAACAGCAATGAGACCTTTGAATAGCTCCTTCCAGTATCTTAAAGGGGTCCTCACCCCTAAATAGCATGTTTGGGTTGTTCAAAAGTATGATCGAGCGTGTTTCGATGTACGTGTTATTTTCCTTCTGGAACTCACTTCTATCCGTGTTTCGGGTCGTGCAAGTAGCCAAATCGTGACTCGTCACGAAGATTGCCGAGCACAGTACGGAAAGAGACGAGAGTCGGTGATTCCGCAAGTGACGTATAAATGCCAAAACTACCGTGAATGAAAGACATGTCCCTAAAAGCTTTCGCTATGAGGACGTAAAACTCAACTATTTTCCGGCGATAATGGCAGGTGCTCCCAGCTACGAGTCAAGTTCCAACGAAGAGAACATCGAACGTGAAATTTCACTAACGTGTATGGAGTTCAGCCTTACCAGTTTGAACCTACAGCTAGCTCCTTGTACAGTACCACCTCCCTCGCCATCAGACGCTTGTGTTTCTTTCCAGGCAGTTCGACATTATTTTTATAGGTTGACCATATTATGTACATGTACACACATGCGCACGACACAGATAGTACATGATATACACATGCACATACATACACATCTGTTCACACACACACACACACACACACACACACACACACACACACACACACACACACACACATTACCGTAGTATGTAAATAACTTTAAAATGATTATGTGATACACCACATTTTCCTTCAGAAGTTTAGATCTATCAGATAATGCCTTTTCCTTTGAACAGGAGTTTGTCAGCTACTGCATCATCACACTAATTCTCTTCCCTGCTGTAGAAATCTTTTTTAATAGCTGTTCACTTTCAGCACACCCCCCCCCCCCCCCCCCCCCACACACCACACACAAACACACACACACTTTTTTTACATTTTCCATTTTCAATGTCACTCCCTCCACTTAAATTCTGAAGTTTCACAATGACAATTAGAATCTGAGGGGTCTTTTACAATATATTGCAGTCAAAGATTCTGACTGTTATTTTAAAAACTGATGTGTGACGTGCTGTACATCAGATCTAAGCTGCAGATCTAAGCTCATTATTCTCTTACTCACCAGGGCAGTTTATAGCATACAGACATACCACAACTGCATATATCTTAAAATGCACACTGTCACCAACCTGTATCCAAATACTGATGAATAATTCACTTACTAAAGCATATGGTTGATGGGCGGAAACTTGAACTTGCAGGGGTGCCTGATGTTCAGCAATGTCCTGAAAAATAAACACCCAAACTATTATTCACTGGAGTCCAACAAGCTGTTATTTGTGGACATGGACACTTTCTTGTTAATAAGAATCATACCTTCAGTTTTGTTGGAAACAGCAACAGCAGGGGAAAAAAATTAATCACAAACATGCAACAGTTTCAGTGACAGCAGGCAATGTGACTGACTGACTGTCACTATGACTCTGGCATGTGTGACTGAAAGTAACAATGTATGTTTCAGTTTGATGCCAACACTCTACAAAAACCAACAACTATCTTTACAACCAACCATGCACCGAGAATGAAATGAAACACAAAAAGATCAACCACTCATTCCACAAACCTTACCTTCTTCACGTCTCTGAGTTTGGCTCTCTTGCTCCTGACAGAATCCGTGTCACTGTTGCGTTTGAGGCTTGCACTTGCAGCCGGCGAATGAACAGAGAGTGCTTTAATACATTTTTCTGTTATTATAGTTGGCACAGCATCCTCTTTCAGCTGTCTTCGGACCCGAATTCCAGCTTCCACCTTTACTTTCCAGGTATGTTGGTCTTGGAAACTGCTCTTCAAAGTGACGACAGCAAATGCCATGATAACTGTCCCGAAGAACAACATCTTTCCTCGTTGTGGTGACAACATTTCTCCACAATCGCCTAAACTAGCTGTAAGCACCTGGAAAAGCATGAACGCTTACTCTTTGCTTATTTCCTGATGAAATTCCGCAACCAGACACAGCACACATTCGCCCCATCTCACTTCAGCCGAACACGAAGAATGACTTGGCTTTTCTACGTCATCAATCGGGAAACCCCCCTTTTATCGAAATCGAGGCTCTCGTTCCTGTTTTAACCCCCTGGCTTTCCCGGTCCGCAAGAAATGCTGCTCTCACTGCAAGATGAGAGCACAGGCGGCTGATTCGGGCTGGGTTTCGCAATACGACCACATACCAAAACCGTGTATTTGGTCAAAATAGATTTGTAAAAATGGGTGAGAACCCCTTTAAAGCGCTTTATCACATCCATTGAAAACACTCACACTTAAACGCCACGGCTTTGCACACCCCAGTTATCTTAATCCTCCCCCCCCCCTCCCACCCTCCTCGCTCTCCTGCTCGCGCCACCCACCCTGTCCCCACCCCCCTGTCCCCTCCCTCCGTCACCGCGCTCAGTGTAGGCCTTGCCCATCGTTATCACCCCCCCTCACCCTTAAATCTCTTTCCAAGTCTTCTCTCCTTCCGCCCCTGAACCCCCCCCCCCCCCCCCCCCCCCCCCCCTCCTCTCCTCCCTTCCACGTTTTCTGTCTCCCACCGTCTGTACACACAGACTACCGACAAGTCACCCTGCAGGCCTGTCTTAAACTGCGTCTCTCAGTCCACACACACACACACACACCACCACCACCACCACCACCACCCCGCTGCACTGCCTCCGCCGCCGCCACCTTCCATATACTCTGTTAGCCTTCACCTCATTGGTCATCGAGTGCAATCAATTTTGGATCCAGGTTGGGGTAAAAAAACAAACAAAAAAAACAACGAAGCACGGGAAAGCAAATCAGCAAGAACGTTGGTTGTGCCTGAAATTGGTTAACAGTAAATTTGAAGCCTTGATGCCCGTCTGAGCAGGCGACTGTTTATAGTCCTATATATACTCCCCGCAACAAGTTAAGGAACGCCCTACGTTTTTTGTACCTTCTTAAATGAAATGAGTAAAAAAGGCCAGGCCGCCCATTTTGGAAAAAAATGCAGCAGAACGGTACTTGAAACATTGCTCGACACACCGGTATGATTCCTGTACTCACCACTCTGCCACTGAATGCCTCGCCAGCGGCGGGACATTCGTGCAAATGAGGAAATTGCACTGACCGTGGAACAAGCCCCTGCTGACCAGACCGGGCATGTGCAGCGATTCGGCAGGTTGCACGTGCAAGCACTGACAACTGTGAACACTGATCCGCACAAACTGCACCAAAATGGGTATCAGAAAGGGCATTAAAAACGACACAACCAGACATGCCTCCAAGAAGATGACTGAGTGCATTGGAATGCGGGCGCGCTCTGGCGTGGCTAGCAGAGGGTGTGTCTTTACGAGAGGTGGGCAGACGTCTTCAGGTGTCGGCCTCAGTCATTCACAGACTCAATGAACGTTATGCGACAACAGGCAGGACGGAAGAACGGGCGCGCACTGGACGTCCTCGTTGCACATGTCGACGGGATGACCGATTTCTCTACCTGTCAACTTTACGGGACAGAACAGTCACAACACCCATGCTGAGACGTCGCCTCATGCAAGCAGCAAATGTCAATGTCAGCGTTTCCACTGTCCGCAACCGCCTTCATGAATTTGACCTCCAGTCTCGTCGGCCAGCCATCCGCATTCCACTGACTCAGGGTCACCGACAGGCCCGCCTGGCGTGGTGCCGCCTCCATCAGCATTGGAACAGGCAGCAGTGGTCGAGGATCCTCTTTACCGATGAGTCACGTTTCACTGTCTCATTCAATGATGGCAGGAGACGAGTCTGGCGCAGACAAGGAGAACGATTCACTGCCGCCACCATTCGTGAGGTCGAACGTTATGGAGGTGGTTCGGTAATGGTGTGGGGTGGTTTTCATCTCCATGGCAGAACCCCCCTGTACGTCATCCAGGATCTTTGACTGGTCAGCGTTATCGGGATGAGATCGTCCGCCCCATTGTGCAGCCAGCTCTCCAGGCCATGGGTCCTGGTGCGACTCTCCAGGACGACAACGCCCCTCCTCATCGAGCCCACGTGGTACGAGACTTCTTCCAGCAGCAGGGGATCCAACGCATGGAATGGCCATCGCGCTCTCCAGACCTGGCACCGATAGAGCACCTGTGGGACGTCCTGGTAGACGAGTTGCTGACAACCACCCTCCGCCCGCTGATGTGGCCCAGCTGACCCAGTTCCTGCAGCAGGAATGGCAGGCCATCCCGCAACAGACCCTTACAACCCTGGTTCATTCCATGCGGCGTCGGTGCAGAGCATGTGTGGCTCAGAATGGCGGCCACACCCACTATTGACTGCTGCTGACTTTTCAAATGGGGGTGTCTCTTTTTTATTACTGATTGTTCAACGACGTGTGAAGGGCTTTCATTGAAATTGTAGCCACAGGTGGCTGAATGACTGGGCGAAACATTCGAGTAAACTGTTTTCCTCTGTCTGTATTAAAACACATTTAACAGCAATTTATGTAAGCGTTCCTTAACTTGTTGCGGGGAGTGTACCTAAGAAAGGTTAAATGCCTATGATCTGTTTGCATTATAAGTTTCAAGGCCCCACTTAATAGCCACACACACACACGCTCAACAAAAGATTACTTTCCTTGAGCCAGAGAAAACATTTTACCGGCGTACCGGACAGAAAGTAACAAATCATCTTTCTCTTGTAGGAGACATTTCCCCATACCTTTGCGACTAGCATCTGAAACGTAGCACACAGTCCTCTGAAAGGTTGGGAAGCAAATACTATTTCACACAACCGTTCCGTTTTTTAATGTACGGCTGCTTTCTCTTTCCATGATGACGGTTGCGCTTTTGGTGAGGAAGATTATAGTATCAACTGTTTTTCTTTGGTATATGCGCAAGACTTTGAAACAGAAATTACCAAAGACAGAATGTGATTACCTATGTGGATAGGATAAAATAACCCCATCAAATATACTAAGATCTCACCAATGCTAAAACTAGGATCGAGCAACACAGAAGAAGAAATCCTATCCTATTCTATGCATTTTGACAGTGGGACTCCGTCCGATAACTAGGATAGAACAAGTAAGAGTTATGGTCCGTGCGCTCTTATCGTGAACTTGCTGACTCTGGTGGTATGATAGAGGTTGACCTCTGGATTTTTTAGACACTACGGTGGAGGTGATGACTTGAATTTCTTTCTTTGTCCTTTCTTTCCTTCTTTTCTCCAGTCTTTCTATCTGTCGCTTTCATTTCTGTCCTTTTTTCGTCCCCTCTTTCATTGTTTTTCTTGCGTTTTTCTTTTGTCTTCCACTCTTTCTTCCTTCCTTCCTTTCTTCCTTCCTTCCTTTTCTATGTTTTTTGTTAGTTTAGTGTTCGTATGTTCCTCCTTTATTTCTTTCGCTTTTCCCTCTTTCCGTTCTTCCTTTCTTTCCTACCTTCTTTTTTATCGACATTTCTTCCTTTTTTTCTTTCTTCCTTTCCATGGTTATTTTTGGATCACTCTCACTGTGTTGCACTGAGCCGAATTAAGGTTTTGGCGTGGTTCGCTGCTGTAGCCAAAAAAAGAGAGAACAAAACAAGATCCGCGTGGCAATCAAGGTTCATTGGTTCATAAGGGTGGGAGTTAGTTCATTTTATGCAGCAGAAAGAAACAAACTGCACCGCATCTCAGAACAAGGCGGAAGACAACAAAAAAAAACAACAACAGAAAACAAAAGTGCAACATAACGCTTGTTTGATACAGAATGCGAAACAGATGAGTGTCTTTTCGATAAAAAAATGTCTTTTTGAGACGTCCAAGACAACAGACATAAACCGTAGCTAATTTCAGTCGGGGCGATCTCGTGATCTGCGCGGCCCTGTTCTATGCGATTTCGATGTCTTGTTGTTTGAACACAGATGAAGTCCATCAGTAGCTCTCAGCACAGGACGCCGCAACCCGATACAGCTTCTATCAGCCCAACGGGCGAAAACAGATGATCATTGTCCGTGTGAGGACAGAGCACAGCCGCCTGCAGGACCGCTCGTACAGACGCTTCCCCATTGCACCGTTTCCTCTTCGCTTCTGTGAAGCTGCAGACCCAATCAAGGTGCACGTTCTCAAAGTTTGTGAGGCCTTGGGGGCTGAGAAAGGAGGCATCACCAATACGAAACGCTCTGGAAAAAGAAGCTGTACTGTTCAGCAGAGTCTAAAGAGGATTACCCATGTCCTCCTGACGACCACTCTCCAAGAAATATGCCACTACAGAGAAAGAAAAATATTCACAATTATCCAGATAATTTGCGTAAACACAGCTCAATGTTAGGCGATAGCCATGCTGGGACAGCATTTCTAATTTCAGCTTTTAAAGTAAAAAGAACTTACTATTTTGGGGATAAAACACGTTGCCTTTTCAGCTG
>CM031611.1:34446982-34449482 GCA_018398815.1 Conus ventricosus | reverse complement strand
TCCTTGGGCCACAGTCTGTCTTTGCACCAAGTATCGTGAAAACCGGTTTGACAGATTTGATGTCATTTCATTGGACGAATCTTGAATCTGCCCTTTAATCCGGATCGGTACAACGGATCCGTCTTGGGGCCACATTCATTTTTTTTTCTTCTGTCTTTTATGTTAGGTTACAGCGCTTTAGTAGTTTTTTTGCGTGTTAAGTTGCAGTTTTAATCATGACAGCTCGACAGATTACGCAGAGCCTTTGCAAGGCTGTCAAACGTATACAAGGAAAACAAAACCGTGACAAAACAACACAAGTCAGAATATGGCGCGCACGCACGCTCACGCACGCACGCACGCACACACACACACACACACACACACACACACACACACACACACACACACACACACACACACACACACACACACACACACATACACACACACACACACACACACACACACACACACACACACACACACACACACACACACACACACACACACAACGCCTATTGTGAAAGAGAAACAAACTACAAAAGAGGTTATGACATGGTACTTAAAACTACTGACATTTTACGGCATACAAAGTAAGGCTGCGCTAAGAACGTCAGGTGTATCTCTAAAGTTTTCGCTCCCCGCTTTAAACAGATCGTAGAAAACACTCATTTGTTTTTAGAGAGGCGTGTGTGTGTGTGTGTGTGTGTGTGTGTGTGTGTGTGTGTGTGTGTGTGTGTGTGTGTGTGCGTTGTGTGGTGTGTGTGTGTGTGTGTGTGTGTGTGTGTGTGTGTGTGTGTGTGTGTGTGCGCGCGCACGCGTGCGTGTGTGTATAAAAATTACTCTCTCTCTCTCCTCTCTCTCTCTCTCTCTCTCTCTCTCTCTTCTCTCTCTCTCTCTCTCTCTCTCTCTCTCTCTCTCTCTCTCTCTCTCTCTCTCTCTCTCTCTCTCTCTCTCAGACCATTTGGGCAAATAGACATCGCAGAATGAACAGCTAGTATCCACTCCAGCGCGTGCGTACGATTTCCACCACCTCATAGCCTCACAACAACAACAACAAAATGATATGTCAAAAACTGCCATCAGATTTTCTATTTCAAAAATGCATGAGTTTGCGGAACAAAAATAGAAGACTGGTCCCCAAAAGTGGTCATTAAAGGGATTCATTTTTTTTAACACCAAGAGAGTGATGGAAAAGAGGAAGTTAGTATTACAGACCTTCCAGAGGTCGAGGGAGCTATTTGTACTGAAAGATCCCACAGTTTCCCCATGGGGACAGCTGGTGCGTAGTCTTACTGATAGAGGGACATCTGAGTAAAACAGTCACAGGTTAAAAAACATGATTTCCGTGGCAGACAGGATGGAAAAAGGAAGAAGGGAAACAAAGAATGAAAGAAAATATACAGACACATGAAAATAAAGCAATAAAATAAAAACAAATAAAACAAAAAAGGAAAAAGGAAAGAACAAGGTAGGCTGATTTTTTTTTCCTTTTCTCTTGTTCTTGTTCTTCCTCTTCTTGTACTTCTTGATCTTGTTTTTGCTCTTGTTCTTGTTCGTTTTGCTATTGTTCTTGTTCTTTTTGTTCTTGTTCTCGTTCTCGTTCTCGTTCTCCTTCTTCTTCTTCTTCTTCTTCTTCTTCTTCTTCTTCTTCTTCTTCTTCTTCTCTTCTTCTCCTCCTCCTCCTCCTCCTCCTCCTCCTCCTCCTCCTCCTTCTTCTTTTTCTTCTTCTTCTTCTTCTTCTTCTTCCTCACTCTTTATTAGGACTACAGGACTGTCACCTCCATGCTACTGCCAGGCAGGACACGTGGCCGGAGCCAGTGGCTCTGAGGGCCAAGCTCTGCGGGGACCTGGCGGACCTTCGGAGGACAGCCAACTTCTTGCGGGCAACTGGCACCACCATCTGAGTATTAAGAAGAAGACTCTGCATCAGTCATGTTGGTACCACATTGAAGAACTACCGGGCTGATCTGACAAAATCAAAAGCTGCAGCTGATATCTGTTCCTTTGCAAAAGCAAAGCGTTTTTCGTTTGTTTGTTTGTTTTTGGTTTCATCATACGTCTTTTTTTAAAAATAATAATGATAATGAATACTTATATAGCGCCTATTCTCGGCTAGAGACCAAACTCTAAGCGCTTTACAATCAAAACTCATTTACGCAACGGGCTGCCTACCTGGGAAGTGCCGACTGAAGAGCTGCCAGCTGGCGCTTCATTCAGTCGTTTCCCGTGTCATCCAGTCAATACCGTTCAATATCGTTCACTCAATTTCCTTACTGCTTCATTCTTTCCATTTCTCACGCAGGGTGCATGCTATGTGTAACGTGTCATCCATACCAACGGCCAAACTGGCCTACTCTTCCGAAAGTTGGTGATGGGATTTTACGTGTGTGCAAGATGTTATGCGTGCGTTCATACACGGAACTTCGGTTTATAGTCTCACTCGAAGGACTGTATGGGAAATGGAGACAGAACCAATGTTAACTCCGAGGGAAAAATCCCCCTGTACCCCTGGAGA
>CM031611.1:34419482-34431982 GCA_018398815.1 Conus ventricosus | reverse complement strand
ATGTAATAATAGACAGCTCCATCACTACCCATGCCAAGGGGAATATAGATCAGGATGGCTAAAACCCAAATACTGATGCAGATGACTTTTGTACGGCACCAGGTGAAAAGTCGCCTATACAGTGAGAAATGGCACAAGGCGAAGTAACGGTTCAACGTGATGGCCAGCAGGGTTAAGATGCACACCTGTAACAAAGGGAACGTGCACATATCAATTCATACTCCTATCTTGTTTCTTTTTCAAATCATGTAACACTTCACTCACTGTAAACAGATTAAAATACCCATTCAACTTCCACTACCTCTCTTCACCCCCACCCCACCCCCAACCCTTTTCTCGTCTAACCATGGTCCTGCGCAGTCAAAGCGTATAAAAGACGTAAAGCAATCCTTGTATACAGCGCTAACTGGCCAGGAAGAGAGTAGAAGACATGTAAGCAAAACTGCACAGGCAGCCTGAAGTGAGGGAGGTGGGCTGCACACTGCGGACATTCCTTTCTTTCCCGTCCCCGTGGATAGACATGAGATTACAACAAATTATGGTGTGTGTGTGTGTGTTTTTAAGGAAGGGACCGATATGGAGCACCCCCCCACCCCCCCACCCCACACACACACACCCTTTCAAAAAATCTGATTCATAAACACGATCACTTTTAGTTAGTGTTGACCTTAGGGAATTTTTGTGATGAGTTTGTTAAAACGGCTGCAAACTCTGGCTTGCAGTTAAGTGCTTATGATCATTGGAACCATTTTAGGCCAGATTCGAACTTTCCGAGGTGAATGGTCTCTAAGAGTTAAAAGCCTTGATTAATGAGTGTGAACCCCTGCACTATCACAGGGGGGTAAAACGTGAAAAGACGGATAATACAAGTGGCATTGGCACTGTGCAGGTCAGAAACCAGCCTAGGGAATCGGTATGTTTAGGATACCCTGATGTTAAAGTCGAACTCAGAGCCAAACAATTTCATTTGCCGTTGCCTTTATGTCTTCCATGCTGCCGTAACAGCAAGTCAATGAAGGTCAGCCATTTGCCACACGAATGTACATATGGCCAGTTAAGTGGAGAGCAAACCATGCAGCCATTGTTTTGATATGCAATGGAAGAACACTCAGGAGAAGACATGGCGAAGTAATAGTACAACCCTAAGGTATTCAGCGCGGTAAGGGTCGGTTTACTTCATCTCTTTCTCCCTCTCCTCTCTCTCTCTCTCTCTCTCTCTCTCTCTCTCTCTCTCTCTCTCTCTCTCTCTCTCTTTCTCCCTGTCTGTCTGCCTGTCTGTCTTTTTGTCTCTCATTGTCTCAGTCTCTATGACTCTCTCTCTCTCTCTCTCTTTCTCTCTCGCTCTGATGGAGGATAGGGAATTCGAGAAAGGATATCACGGAGACGGTGATGGCAGTGTAAACTGCTAGTGTGCTCAATTTTCGTATCAAATCAACAAAACAGTGGACTTTTGTTTTACTTTAAGATTAAAAAAAAGAATTGTTTCATAGTTAAAATTAACAACAACCAACAACAACAAAAAATACAACTCAAGCTGCTGTCAACAAGAAAATGTTCGTGAGGAACTCAACATTGGAATATTGTTGCAATGTTGAGCCACCGATGTGTCTAAGCTGGGTACATCTTTAATTCAGACTTGAAAAGATGTTAGTCCGTTTCACGAACACTGTATGAAATTATGGACACACATACATGCACACATGCGAAGATAGATAGAAACATTCGCGCGCACGTGAAGACATTGAGAAGGAGAAAAAAAAAGCAAGACGAAGCAGTGCGTACCCCGGACATCACATTGATGATCATCCCGTTCATCTTGCAGTGTGCCTGGTTCACCACAGGTGGTACCCTAAAATCATGTCCAGGACGAAAAAGGTCATCGAGTACCCCGAGGTCACACAGTCCGCCGGGGCCTGAATGACTACAAATAGATCATGCGGGTTTTTCCTTCGCCGATAACGACCTGTCAGAACGGTGATCAGAAGGCAGTTGCCAAGGACACCAGACAAGATCATGATGCTGCCGACTGTTGCGAATATTGCACGTGCAGCATTGCTCAGGCTTTGTCCGACGAATGGTGACGACAGGAGAGCGTCTGTGTCGTTTGTTGTGTTATTCATCATGACGATTGACCGGGCAATTGGTTTTAGTCAACAAAATGGCGCACATTCATAGATCTCGTTACAATCATAACCACAGTTTTAGGCCAACAAATGCTCATACGTTGTGTTGTAAGACACCGGAAATCAAGTTCACAGAGGGTATGTTTTTTAAACTTGTGTCTTCTGGGTCAGTATTAAGAAGGAACACCACGGGGACAACGACCGTCGATTCAGCACCCCCCTGCACTCTACAAACTGACAGATTGGACCGAAGCCTCTCTCAGCATCAGGACCTTCGGTACAATAATGGTAAGGCTGTTGCATGTAATTCTCTTCCTACGGGAAAGGAGAGCAGTTTCATCTTGCAAAACACAATGAAAACCTCCACACTGTTGGCATAACTTCTGAAGAGGATGCTTCTGCTGTGGAAATGGCGTCATTGACAATCTGTTTCCGCCACATTTTACAGAAAGGTTCACTTGTCTGGACTGGGTTTTCTTTCTCATTGTTACAAGGGCTGTTCTCGGATTGTGTGGGTGTGGGGGGTGGAGTGCGGGTGGGAGTGGGGTCGGATGGGATGGTGGTGTACTGCGTGTGTGTGAGTGCGGATGTGGGGTGTCTCCTTGCTTGTTCTGTGTGCTCGGTGTTGTCATTTCTGCCAGGCCACTTTTTTTTTTTAATGGTAAAATGTGTTTCTTCTTTTTTTCTGTCTTCTTTCTTTTATTCACAAACGGGCCATGAGGGGGGTGGGAGGCATGGAAACAATACAAAAAATACAATCAATATTCAAGTACTTAGGGCGTCATGAGGCCACATCAAGGAAATACACTAATTTCACGATCAATCTGCCAAAGCACAGTAACAATCGCTTTACAGTCTCTGGTCTATATAAGTTTATGGTACCATGAACATTAGTTCAAATAATAATAAATTTTACAGTTTATAAGACATGAATACCAAGCTTTTCTTTATAATAAGAACTTTGCTCACAAATTTAAATGATGACTGTGTAGTGATTATCATATTTTGTGCAAGATTTCCTTTTCAGCCCCACTGTCATCAGATCATAATAAAGAAGTTAGTGATAGCTAGGTTGCTTCTAAACGAAGATCTCCATTGCAACCAGCACTCGTATCACATGTTTGTTTGTTTGTTTGTTTTTGACAATGAAGTTTTTTCCTTAATCTGTAATAATAAAAGGTATATACGATTCCCACAATTTTTCAAATCGTGTCAGGCAATTAATTTTGGCTATATATTCTTCAATTTTAAACTTCCTGATAGTCGTTTCCTAAATACACCGCACATTGGAACACATTTGTTTTGTTTACATTGAAAAATAAAACCATTTTGCAAACAGAATCATTCTTTCAAATGCTTCGTCATTTTCAATCTGTTTATCAGTACCTAAAATTACGGAAATTTCGGTCAAATTTAACGTCATTATTGCATTTTTCATTAATTTCATTGATGAGTTTAGTCCAGAATGATTTGATCATATTACAACCCCAAAATAAGTGTCTTATAGATTCCTTTTCTGTGTGGCAAAAAGTACAAGAATTATCGTCAACCACACCCATTTCTTTCAATATAATATTTGTACCAAGAATTGATGTACGATCCTCATTTGAAACCATTTCAATTTCACTTCATAAATTTTGTGTATCTTTTTGAAAACATTTTTGCCAAATTATTTCGCCTTCCAATGTATTATTCCATTTTTTACAACAGTAGGAGCTGGGCTATCGTCTATTAATATGCGATAATAAAGGTTCATACCTTACAACTCGATAAAATCGTTTTCAGGGCGCATGGCAGGTCAGACTTGCTATTATTTTCTAAAACGATATTATATTTAATCATATATTGTCGAATACATGATATATATCCACCGTACGTCAAAAAGTCAATGCTGACCTGGAAACGACGGTTGAACTCGGCTAAAAACAAATTCTTCCGTCTATATTCACAAAATCTGCAATGCAAGGAACGCCATTTGCTGTCCAGTTTCGTTGATTGAATAACTTTCTTTCCACGTTTAAAGCGTTCATTGTACAGGAATGGTTCGGCTAGTAAATCTGTAACTTGTTTTAGGTTGTACTTTCTTCCAAAACAGATGGTATGCACTGAAAACATGTTTCCAAAATAGGTTATCCGTTTTTTTAAGATTAACACACAATGGTCCATACATATCTAGTTTATTTAATATGGGATATAACTCGATACAAATACTTTTCCAGTTATGCTTAGAAATAATACAATTTTCGTATCCATGTGATTTTAGCAGACATTAAATATGTCTTAACTTCAGGTACATTCAAAACCACCATCTTTACACTTTTAACTGTTGTCTTCCTATTAATTCTGTCTTGTTTTCCATTCCACACAAATCTGAAACACGCTTTCTGGAGATCTGCCATGAAATCATCAGGTGGGTTAGGCAACAAAATCCCACAGATGTATCAGTTTTGAAAAGAATCAAAGATTTCAGAACAGCCACCCTTCCCAGCGGGTAATATTCTCTTGGACCAAATTTTAAACAAAGCTATCACTTCTTCATATTTATCATTATAATTAATTGCCTCGCAATGCTTTAGTCGTTTTGTTAGCCAAATTCCCAGTATCTTAAATCTGTCTGAGTTCCAGTTTATTTTTCAGATGTGGTAAATACCTTTTAGTTGATTTTCTCATGGATCCTAAGCCATATTGCTTGAGTTTATCTACATTGATGTGTAATCCAGAGTACTGTCCAAATATTTCCACCGTTTGCATACTTTGTTCAAAAGATTTTCTGTCTCCTATGTTTATTAACTGAGTGTCATCAGCGTACGAGAAATTTTATGGTCTGTTTCATTAATAAAAATCCCCTTTATATCTTTGTTTTCACGAATCATTATTGCCATTATCTCAGCACATAAAATAAATAAATAGGGAGAGATGGGGTCCCCTTGTCTACATCCGCGTTGGACAGTCAACCATTCCGTTACCTGACCATTGACTAATAACAGTCGACTTTGTGTTTTTATAAAATGTTTGAATCCACCTTAAACGTCTCAGAAACCCCAAAGCTCTAAGAACTTTATACAATAAATTCCCACATTTAAAGAATCAAATGCTTCTCAAAATCTAAACAAATCAATACCCCCGTAAGGATTTATCTTTCAAATAGTGAATTAAATCATAAATAAGCCTTACATTATCACCAATATAACGGTTTGCCATAAAGCCTGTTTGATCCTCGTGAATGACTGAAGGTAAATACGGTTTTAATTCTATTGGCAAAACAGGATGAACCAATATTTATATATAACATTAAGTAAGGAAATGGTCTCCAATTTTTATAATTGTTTAGGTTTGTCGTCCTTTGGTATGCAGACTATTATTCCTTCTCTCTGGGTAGGGAGAGTTTCACCATCTTTCAAAACTATCATTAATGCTCTCACAATAAAAGGGCCAAGGTCTTTCCAAAAGAATTAAAGAATCAGCATTGAATCCATCAGTCCCTGGACTTTTATGATTTGCCATATTTTTCAAAGCAAATGCTGCCTCATCAAGTGTAATGTCACCTTCCAGTGATTGTGCTTCATCTAGTGTTAATTTAGGTACATCATTAAATTAAATTCTCAATTTGACATCTTTCACTTTTCTTTCAGAATAAAAGTGTTTGAAAAAAAGAATGCACTTCCCTTCGTATTTCACATTGGTCTTGCAACACATTCCCATCTTTATCCACAAGATTAGTCATTGTTTTGCTCACATAATTCCTTTTCTCTAGTGAACAAAAATACGGTGTGATCTTTTCCCCTTCTGCAATCCATCTGGCCCTAGATCTTATCATTACTCCTTCCATTTTCTTTTTACGCAATGCTTCGAGTTCATCATTTTTATGTTTTAATAATTTTCAGATCTTCAATCAGTTTTACGTTCAATTTTCTCTAAACGCTGTATGCTTTAATACAAGCATCTTCCCTTTGTGATCGACTTTCTTTTTCATGGTAGCGAAAGCAATGGTTTTGGCACGGATTTTCATCAGCAGAAAGTCCAGAAAAATTTTGTCCGAAACGGTACACTGAATAATTAAATGCTGAATTATTTTCTAACATATTTTCGTTCGTGTCTGCGACTGCATACTCTCTTATGACAGAATAAATGATTTCCTTAGTTTCCTTGACATATTGACTATCCCTTAAAAGTGAACTGTTAAACTTCCAAAACGTATTTTGTTTTTTCAGTTTTAACCAAATTTGAGTTGCAAATAAACCATTGAATGGTCTGTCCTGTAACCCGGGTGAATGTCTATTTTATCTACATACCAGATTAGGTAGTCGGATAAAAGAAAAAAATCAAGTCTACTCTGCTTAAGCGGATTGGGTTTTCTCCATGTGTAACGCTTAGCGTCAGGGTTTTCGTCTCGCCAAATATCTGTCAATTCTAACTCCGACATCATTGCTTCTACTTGTTCCTTTGCTTTAGGATTATTTATTTGCTTGTAATTGTAATAATCTATTCTTGATCCAGAACCAAATTCCAATCGCCAACCGCAATTACATTTTTGTCATTGTATTTTTTAATTAGAACTGTTAAATGTTTATAGAAGCTGGGATCATCCTTATTGGGACCGTATACATTTACCAGAATGATTTTTGTGTTCATGGTTCTAAAACATACAATAATATAATTACCATTGTCATCTCTTACAAACTCATCGATCGTGAATTCAAAATTGTTGTTAAACATGACCGCTACACCTCTAGAGTTTAATTTATATGAGGCAAAATAACATTTATACCCCCATTCCGAATAAACATATTTTTCCAATTTAGATTCTAAGTGGGTATCTTGTAGGCAATATATCGAGAACTGTTTCTGCCTCAAAAAATGAAAAACATCCCTTCTTTTCTGTGTATCCCCAATCCTTGACAGTTTTGTGAAACTATTTTAACTGTGTCCAACATTGGCCTGTAACAGAGTTACCCTTGTGCTGACATGAACACTGTATACACTACAAATAATCCAGACACTGTACAATGAAAAAAGCATACGCCAGGCTTCCATCCAAGACGCACGGCCTCCCTCCTCGCCATCAGCTCAACACACAAGAAAAGAACAAAAAAAAAGTACGTACATAAATACGAATGTAAAATGACGTAGTACATTATGAAAAAGTACCAAAAAATCATATTTTAAGTTGACAGCCCTCCCTGGACAGATACCCGACATGTAAGTAAAATCAAAAACAAGGAAGTCCAAACAGAATGTTCATCAGTGCAAATCTCTTAGCCATTCGATATATAGGCTGTCTTATAATTACATTCTGTCGATTCGCTGTTCGATCCACATGCATAGAATGGTATTTATCAACACTTGGTTAGGTTGAACTGAATGAATGTGAAAAAAGGCAATATCCACGTTTATCCCCACAGGCCCCTCCGCGTGAACCACAAAAAAAGCAAGTCACTCCAAACCGCCATTTACTCAGGAGTATGACACCTAAGGAAATTGTCTCCTCGCATCCACATGGATGACCCCGCGGAGGCAAACACAGACACTGCTGAAATATCTCTAGAAAAGCAATCCTTATGTATCTGTTCTATCGATCATAGACAAAGATAGAAAAACGGCAGAAAGCGCACTTAGTAGATAGTTGTATAGTGGGAAGATAGGTGGTGGAAATAGAGAGGGGGTGGAGAAAAAGGAGAGAGGAGGGAAGGACCGGGAGATGGGGGTGTGAAGGGCCGGGTGGTGAGTATGGAAAGGATTGGAAAAGAGAACGTGAACAGAGGGCAGGGAGGGATAGGTAGGGGGAAAAAATAAGGAAAGGGAAAGGGTTCTGAGAGAAAAACCTTGAAGGAATGAATTTAAAAACAGTCATCCAATCAGCATTAAAGAGAACGATGGTGAGGGGAAAAAAACAAAAGGGGGGGGGGGGATTACACACAACTCGGTGTCTACATATACACACTAAACTATATAATTAACTACAACTGTAATGGAAATTTGAAACATTTGCATAAATGCGCTGATGCAATCACACATACCTACCCCCCCCCCCCCCCCCCCACCCGCATCACCACCATCACCAAACATCACCGCAATTTCTTCCTGCAGCAAAGTTGAGGAATTTTCGAGCAGAAACACGAAAAGATGGGAAAATGGCAGATTGAGAAAAAGAGAGATGGAGAAGGGGAGCAGACAGACGGATGGACTGATAGACAGAGTCAGAAACAGACAGAGAGAGAGAGAGAGGGGGGGGAGAGAGGGAGGGGGGGGGAGGACGGAAGCCGAGGAGGCTTGAGGGCTGGGTAAATGCCGTACAAGGGGATATGCATGGGAGGGGGGAGGGGGTAGGGTGGGGGGGGGGGGGGGAGGCGCAACCCTGAAATCAACGGGTCAACTAAAACTTGAAGGGGTTCCAATAAGAATAGTCAATGACAGAGGTACAAAATCGAGGTATGCAGTTGAACAACATATCCTATCTCCAAAATTCTTCTAAAAGACCAATCACACAAAAATAGACAGACAACGCCCTATTCATTCGGATAGTTAAAATCTACGCAATATGTCATGTATGGATGACTAGTCAGACGAGGGTGATGGTAAAAAGAACAAGAAGGAAAGGCACAGAGAGAGAGAGAGAGAGAGAGAGAGAGAGAGAGAGAGAGAGAGAGAGAGAGAACACAACTTACCAAAACCTTATAAATAATATAGTCATAATCCTAAATCTAAATAATATCTGACATACATGGCTAACTGGGCGAAATAAAAATAAATACGAAGGAGGAGAGAGAGTGAGAGGAGACGGGGTAGCTTACCGAAATCTTATATCATTCTGCCAATGGAATTTACCCAATAGATAACATGTGTACTGTATTTGACATTTTAAATTTAAAAAAAAATTAAAAAAATTAAAAAAATCAATAAAGAGAGAAAACGACGAGGAAAAGTAAACAGAAAGGGGAAGTGATAGAAATAAGAGAGAGAGAGAGAGAGAGAGAGAGAGAGAGAGAGAGAGAGAGAGAGAGAGGTTGTCAGAGAGACAGACAGATAGACAGAGACTGAGAGTGAGTGAGAGGTGTCCGAAGAAGGAGAGGGACGCAGAAAGAGTGACTAGAAATCTGTCCACTCGAGCTCAGGATGATATCGATCAGAATAGTTGATGATAAGGAAATTCTAGCATAGAATTCAAGATTTGTTCTCTGATTATAACACTGCTCCTAATACTCGTCCAAAGATAGAACATTGAATAAGGGAACAAAAAGAAAATAGCTCATATCCATTCTTATTCAAACAGATATAAAGCCCTGTTCAATACATGCCACATTGTTTACAAGTCCATGAACGAACTGAGAGCCGGGAAAGGGGTGTAAAGAGAGAGAGAGAGAGAGAGAGAGAGAGAGAGAGAGAGAGAGAGAGAGAGAGAGAGAGAGAGAGAACGAGGCGGAGGAAAATATAAGGTAAGCATCAATCAGACTGAGCTCAGAGGAATATATGCCAAAATAGTTACTGACCACGTCATTCCAGCACAAATATCTAGATATACGGTGTAACAATAACAATGCTCGCCAGTCAGACGAATGACACACTAACATTTCTGCGCAGAAAACCCATTTTCCTCAGGTAATCAGGTTCAGTTCAATATCTTACTTGTACATGATTACCTGGACCTTGAAATGTGAAATGTAAAAAAAAAAACAACAGAGAAAAGAACATGCAGTATGGGAGAGAGAGAGAGAGAGAGAAGAGAGAGAGAGAGAGAGAGAGAAGAGAGAGAGAGAAGGAGAGAGAGAGAGAAGAGAGAGAGAGAGAGAGGTTACCGACAGGCAGACAGATGGACGGTTGAACAGAGACAGGGACAGAAAGACAAAGAAAGAGAGAGATAAAGACAGAAGAACAAAGAAGGGAAGGGAAAGATGCAGAAACAAATGCATAGAGACAACACGAGGCGAAGGATTGAAGGTAAAACTGGATATATCTTAACCTTCCATCAAAACCAGTATGACATGATGCATTAATGTTTAACATGCACTGCTGAACGTAGACCAGTATGACATGATGCATTAATGTTTAACATGCACTGCTGAACGTAGACCAGTATGACATGATGCATTAATGTTTAACATGCACTGCTGAACGTAGACCAGTATGACATGATGCATTAATGTTTAACATGCACTGCTGAACGTAGACCAGTATGACATGATGCATTAAATGTTTAACATGCACTGCTGAACGTAGACCAGTATGACATGATGCATAAATGTTTAACATGCACTGCTGAACGTATTATTTTTCATTGCTACATTAAGTCATTGTGTTATTGCGATTGTAAACAACCTCCTTGGAATGAGCTACATTTTTTGTCCTCTATGTACTTGAACCCCCTCCCTCTCTGCCACTCTCACTCTCTTTCTCCTTCTCTCTCTCTCCCTCTATCTCCTTCCCTTCCCTCTCCCCCTTCTGTCTGTCTGTCTGTCTGCCTGTCCCTCTATCTGTTTCTCTATATATCTTTCTCTGTCTCTCTCTCTCTCTCTCTCTCCTCTCTCTCTCTCTCTCTCTGTGTCCTCTCTCTATCTCTCTCTCTCCGAGCTCTGTCTATTTCTCTCTCTCTCTCTCTCTCTCTCTCCTCCTCTCTCTCTCTCACTCTCTCTCTCTCTCTCACTCTCTCTCTCTCTCTCTCTCTCCTTTCTCCGAGCTCTTCTCCTCTTTTCAATTTTCACATACTGTTCGATTGTTTGTGAAGGTGGCAAATACTGTGCAGTGCTACTCTGCCATGGTTTGTGTACGACGGCTTTCGTTGTTTATTTTGAAAGCACATTTTGGAAGCCGGGATCATCTTGTTTTAACTGATATCACTTTTTCTGGTATCAGCCCACTTCCGTCCTCTCTGCCCCGCTCCCTATTCTTCGCTTTGTTCCTCCCCTTTCTCTACTTCTTTATATCTGCCAGGCCACTTGGTGTTGCAGGTAGCATCCGTGTGGAGTTACGGGCAGCAATTGTTTCATCACGGAGACAAAGGTTACGCTACTTCTTGTTTACTGTTTACTGTTCCCTGCCTCATTTAAAATTGCCTTCCGAGGCAATCAAGAGACAGGTTACAGTTCTGAAACAATGAGGAACATAATCATCTAGGAACATGTACATGTGAGAACTGATCTTTGCGCCATGTGTGAAAAGACCTTGACAGTGTCTTGAAAGATTATCCCCGTGAAAATAGAAAGGCAACTCTAGTTTGTCGCCCCTGCTGACTCACTGCGTTCTAGGTTTGTTGAAGTAGTGGAACAACTCCTGCTCGACTTTTTTTAAAGTAATTTGTAATCCTACATTATTAAATCCATCGAGCGTTTGGAGCGTAGGTCCTCATGGGAGATAAATATGCCAGTCTGCGTGCGAGACCAGATCACAGAGGCAAGATTTTCAGTGCAGAGAGTCGAGTAAGGCTGCGGCACTGGCTGTTCGAGAGAGGAGCGCTTGCGAGAAGAAGATGATGGCTCCCATGTGGTTGAGGAAGTCCGCGCAGAAGTTTTCTGAATCTCTTCTGTGTTAACACCAAGACTGCAAGACTGCGAGTGTCAGTGTCAGTAGGCCTACACTGTAAGAGGATTTCCGATCTGCACAGCCTCTGTTTAACTATATCTGGAGCGTGCTGTTTAAAGTGGTGAGCTCACTTTCTTTTTAACACATAAATTTTTCTTTTTTTTTTCCTTTTTTTTCTGTATACATCCCTCGCCTGGTTATCGGTTTTGGATGTGTGAGACACGCGCATCTGTGTGTAAACTTCCCGAACACAGTCATTTTGGGTTTCATGGAAGCAAAATTAGAATCTACAGGCCCGTAGTATCTGTCTGTGCCTGACGTCATAAGGCGTGACGTGGAAGGGATGCTGGTCCACTGAGAGTTGGTGGCCAGCTGTCTGGAGAGTAGAGTCCTAAACGTGATGGCTCGGACCACACAGTCGTCAAGGTGGTTCCATTCTTCAGCGGTACGATAAAAGAAGAATGTCTGTTCTGATCCGTTGAGCAGGGTTCGCTGATAATACTTCTGCCGCTGCAAAAGTAGGCATGGATTACGTTGCTTGAAACAAAACCTAACATATTGTGGCCAACGAATCAGTCTACTACACGTTCGAAAACAAGCACATTTCTCAAGAGACATAGCAAGCACCACACTCTCAAGGTGTTGCCCCAGGTCTTGAAGAGCGGGAAGGTCCACTTTCTTAAGGAGTATCTGCTCCTGCATAGTGTGCATTTGTAGTCACCAGCGATGAAACTTGCAGCTCTGCTCTGCACTTGTTCCAGCATATCGACGTCCCTCTTGATCTTGGGGTCTAAAAGGACTGCTCTACTCTCAAAGACGGAGCAGACAAGAGGAAGGAACGCGTTGGATTCGCAGCCGGTGGAC
>CM031611.1:34404482-34411982 GCA_018398815.1 Conus ventricosus | reverse complement strand
GGCAATCCACAGGGAGTAATCGATGTCAAGCCGTCAAGAGGCAACTCACCAGCCGAGTCACTTCGATGGTGTTCAGCGGTGCCTCTTCTGATCCAACATATGCAGGTTACTACCTACTAAGCCCCCTACTGACAGCAGTAATTGCTTAGTCGCCGACCCGGCGTGAGTGAGCTCTCCCTCTGGAGAGCTCAATGTTTGTTGACTGTCCATTCTCACTTCCCAAGAAAACATTTCCCCATCAGTTGCTGGCTACGCTTCCTGTAAGCTTCCCTGAAGGAAGGGTTCATCATGCCGTACACCAACCAGTTCACAGAGCTGTTGCACAACATCAGCAGCATTGCCAGAACTCGGACCTCTGAGGACGCAGTGACGATGGAGCGGACGGCAGTGATGATTCCATAGGAGTCATAGTAGCACAAGCCAGGAGGAACACGACGAACAGAGAGCGCACAAAAGCGACTTCCTTGGCGTTCGGTTTCTTGCGCTTCTTTCGTCGTCGGTTTGAGTGCTGGGTAACAGGGGTCCGATGTTTCTGTCCATTCCCCTGGGATGGTGGCCTTCCGTGGGACGTCATTGGTGAATGTGAAGGTGAAGGTCTAGGAACCTCAGATGTCTGCGTTCCTGCCACCGTCCCTGCGCCGTCCTCGTTTGTCTCCCCGCTATTTTCAGGTGCTGCCTTTCCGGTTTTACTGAAATCATCATCGTCTTGGACTCCATCTGGATCTTCGATATCTTCCAGTTGTCTCTGAAGACGCCATTCTACATTGGCGGCAGACAGGGTAGTTTTAACGCACCACTCTTTGCTGTTCTTCCTACCGTTGCTCAAGGGATGCATGGCCTGAGACGTGCTTTCAGTCTCATCATCAGTTCTGCCACCATCACTGTCAGCGCTCTCATCCCTAGACTCCGGAACCTCTGGCTCGTCCAGTTCAGTGGGCGAGTTTTCTCCCTTGTGAAAGATCGGATTCTGTTGCCAATCCTCACTCTGATGTGTCTCTTTATTGATGATTGTGTCTGGGCCTGTTGACACCTCTTTCTCCCCACCCTTTCTTGCCCTTTCCCCCTGCCTACTGAGCACTCTCCCTCTTATGCTTTGATCTTTGCGGCCATACAGAGCATCACTGGCCTTCTTCCAGAATCGGAAAATCGCGAAGTTGCAGTAGCCAATGACAATCATGGGTGTGATGGTGAAGACGACCACAACAGTCGTGGCGTAGGTGAGGAAAGATGTTTTGAAGGTGCACTGGTGAGCGGGGGGACTGTAATGATAGACACCTTCATCGATACCCAGGGCCGGAGGGATGGAGATCAGTATGGACACAGTCCAGATGCTGATGCAGATGACGACTGTACGGGACCAGGTGAAGAGTCGTTTATACAGCCGGGAGTGGCACACGTGGAGGTAACGGTTCACAGAGATGGCCAGCAGGGATAAGATGGCCGCCTGTAACAAGGAAAGATGCACATTTTATACTTCTTTTTCATTGAACACTCTACTCATTCCAAGAAGACAAACATTTCCACCCATCTTCTGCCGTATTCCCTGCCCTTTTAAAGCATCTGAAATAATCAAGCATGTCCCTTTACTCAGCGCAAAGTTGGCTGGGATAAAAATAGAAGACAAGGAATTAATAATGCACAAATAGCTTTGGGATGGGGAGAACCTGAAAATACAGTAAACCATAAATGTTATCGGAGGGGATCCTACAATGTGCACGTTTGTTTATAGCCTAGCATATAAATGCGATCATTTTAATAGTATTCATATCTGCATATTTGTTACAACTACGCATCAAAACAGCGACACATGTCACTCTACAAGTAAAGCTTCAACAAGCATACGCAAAGTTCGGTATGCAACTTAGATTGCACTCAAAATTTCCGACACGAATTACTCACAGTATATTCATCTTACTAAATAAAAGTTGAACTACTGAACCATAGCAGACAGAACTATATAAGACACAGATGGTTCACAGGACACTGTGCATGCAAAACTCAAACTCAACCAGTCAAATCAGAAAGTTCAATATATAGTGATGTCAAGGTCGAACTCTGAGCCAAACACTTTCGTTGGCCGGTCTGACAAGTCAGCCTATGTTTCAGCCTATGTTTACGTTGTCCGCGCAAACCGGACAGTGACTACCCTGGACTTCCCAGTTATTGCACAAACGCATGGCCAGGTTAAAGTGCAACAGCCTCACATCCACGCTCACATTAACCTGAAGTTCCACTACTTAATTGTTCAGCATTATATTGTTTGGTCAATCAGTGGGAGATTGCATCTCTTAGGAGATCCAAGTAAAGGCTGTTCTGTACAATTCTTAGCCACTTACAATGCTTGGGTTATTGAACAGGAGAGCTGACCACTCAGACTGTTCCATATCTTTTGATCTCCCTTGCATCCTTGAATGGGTCCTCAAGCATAGGCTCAAAGATTGTCCCCTATATTTTATACTGTTTGAATAATGCTTTTAGTTTTTCAGCAACTTTTTTCCTCTCCACACGTTTGTTTTGTTCCATTTATTACCCTTCACTGGCTGCTTTGAGGGTGCTGTTGGATTCTTTTTTGAACCCTTGGTGGTGAGAACACCACAGAATTATGGACTGTGGTGTGTCTCTATTTGACACCAAGAGCCCAGATACAATCAGCCGTGTTTCCCTGATGAGTCCGATCCAGCGGACGAAAGGCCTAGGAGCAGGCAATACAAATGAATGTGCCTTCGAGAGGGATTACGATGGTTCACTCAGGCAGCTAGTGAAGGGCTTCTCATATTTATAATATATTCTCCCCAATTTCTTCATTTTCTTTTTACTTATTTATAAGTTCAAATCTTTGCCAAGTCATTACTATAACTATTGAAGAATTGTTAACCTGCACTTGTTTTCTCCCACTACTTAATTGTTCAGCATTAACCTGAAGTTCATGAGAACAACACTCATGAATTTTTTTTTTATCAAGAAATGAAATTAGCCTTAGATGTTCATCGCAGTAAGAGACATTTCAGTTCTTCTCTCGGCATCTTGAAAGTTTGACACTTTATCTTGTATCGCCTGTCTGCCACTTCTCGTAAGTCCGCTCAGTCTAAAACTCATAATTCTCATCCCGTCTTGAGAAAGGACTGAACCTTTGTGAGTAAATTCACAAGAGACACAGCGAATGTCTAAAAATTCACCTCACTCTCTGTCTTTGTGTCTATCTTTGTCTGTCTGTCTCTTTGTTTTCCTGAAATAGGAGGGGTGAGGGGGATGTAACGAGAGGAGCTGTGGACAGAGTGAAACCAGGTTCAATTGTTAGTGTCGTCATATTTCTAACTATACCAGGAAAAGAGTAGAACTTTTGTCTGACTTTGGAATGTTTCAAAGAATTGACATAATTAAAATCTGTTAAAAATACAGTCCAAATTGCTTTTATTTGTCGACAAAAATATGCCCGAGTCGTACAATGTTGAGCCACCCTTGTATCTACACTGGCATGTTTGTTCTGTAGACTTATGAATGCTACACACGACTGTACAAGCTATAGAAAGCAACGTACACCCATAAAAGCATATATGCATAGACAGACAGATAGTCAGACACACACAGGTTCAAGTTCACACGCATGTATGTGCAAAACAAACAAACAAACAAAAGAACAACAAAATAGACAACAGCAACACACACACACACACACACACACACACACACACGTGCACGCACATGCACGCATTCACACTCATCACAGACACACACACACACACACACACACACACACACAACGTATATACAAAACTTACCGCAGATGTAATACAAATGATCATCCCATTCATCACACAGTGTTTCTGGTTCACCACAGGGTGGTACCCTAAAATCATGTCCAGGACAAAAAAGGTCAGCCAGTACCCCAAGGTTATAGAATCTGCGGAGGCCAGACTGGCTATAAAGAGATCATACAAGTGTTGTTTTCTGCGAATACGTCCGAAGATAACAGTGATCAGAAGTCCGTTGCCAAGGACACCACACAAGATCATAATACTGCCGATTGTTGCAAATATTGCACGTGAAGCACTGCTGATGCTTTGTCCAACGAAGGGTGGTGTCCAGAAACTGCCTGTGTCGTTTGTTGTGTTAATCATCATGACCTTTGATTGGGTACTTCGTCTGTGACAATGAAACGGTGCACATTCATAAATCCAGTTAAAGCTACGATCACTGTTTTAGGCTAAAAAAAACACACACACACCCAAATTCGTGCATTTTTCAAGTTCATTGGTTTACGATTTTGATATTTTTCTTACTGAATGAATGAAACCAGTTTTTTTTTCTTCTCAATTTAGCCTTAGGTTGTAGTGCATATATTTTATGCAGGTGGCTGACTCAAAAAGTTTTTATCAAGTTCGCTACATTTTATCTACAACTGAGCACGTTGTTTGCTCTAGTCCCATTTGTATGGTGAATTCCTCGATGAGTGCTCATTGAACTTATTTGCCAAGCTGGGTTTGAGAACAGCCTATCACATGAAGTCCAATCATTTTCAAACTGTTCGTTTTTCAACAGATGAAGGCATTGTTTGTTGTTTAAAGGCAGAAGTTTTTCTAATGCCTTCACAGTTTCAAAGTGCTTTAAGCGATGCATAAAGGATGTTTTTTTCGGTCAGTTTGTCAATGTCAAAACACACGTGTTCAAACTATGTATGTGCGTTCGTATATTCCACCTGCCACACTGCCATTTGACAGTCTCAGCAAAAAATACGCTGAACTCTTGTTGAGATTTTTTCTCTCGTTTTCTTGATGTTTGTTTAAAAGAAACCAGAGCAAGTGAATTAAAAATGGTGTACATTTGTATTGACTCAACTTACGCACACTTACACCTCCTTTTTGTTTGTGTTAACACTGTTTTGCTATGAACCAGAAATTACCCTCATTGAGAGTCCTTTTCATATTTGTCTTTTCCAGGTAGACACCATGAGGAATAGTCACAGGACAACGAGCGTAGATCCACCACCTGTTGTCTGTTACAATCTGACAGACGTCACTGAAGCATCTCACGACTTCCCTTCAGAAAAACTATCAAAATGAAACACCATCTTTGAGGATGCTCACAAGATTTGAAAATGGAAAAAAGAAGATGTCTTTCACTTAACATCATCAGTCCTAAGACCAAAACGATGAGGATTTTTTTTCTTCTATTTCAAAATCTTCTGAGCATCCTCAAAGATAGTTTGCATTGTTGACAGATGATCGGCGGTCAAAAATCATTTCTCTTGTCAAAATGTAACCAAACGAACAAAGCTGACTCTATTGTGATTCTTTAACACCATGTTTACAAGTTTCACACACCACTCAGCTGCCACGTTGCCCCGGAGTTATGGACTGTAAGACAGCACAGATGTCTTTATTACTACAGACATATAATCTTTGTGCTGGCACTCGGGACAGTTTGGTAACAAGTATAGTTCACATGAGGTAAGATTGTTACACACAGCGACAAAAGCAACTCGGCTTCAAAGTGCAGGAATTTGCTGTGTGGCACCGATATGGCTGTTGTATGTTATTTACACAATACGGAAAACGAAGGTAGTTTTATCTCCGAAAAGTGACAACACAACACCGTCGCCGTGGCATCAGTAGAAAACTGTTTCCGCTTTACGCCAATGAAATATCTCTTACATGGGCTGGGTTTCTTTCCAGTGTATAAAGGCTATTTGTGGTGTGGTGTGTGTGTGTGTGTGTGTGTGTGTGTGTGTGTGTGTGTGTGTGTGTGTGTCCATGTGTGTGTGTCCATGTGTGTGTGTGTCCATGTGTGTGTGTGTGTGTGTGTCCATGTGTGTGTGTGTCCATGTGTGTGTGTGTGTGTGTGTGTGTGTGTGTGTGTGTGTGTCCATGTGTGTGTGTGTGTGTGTGTGTGTGTGTGTGTGTGTGTGTGTGTGTGTGTGTGTTCATATGTATGTGATCGCATGCATATGTATGTATGCACCGGCATGTTCGTGTGTAAATGTGCATGTGTGTATGTGCGCACTTGAGCTCGTTGATGTGTGCGTGAATGTGCGTCTTTGTGCGCGCACGCACGCATGTGTGTGTGCGTGCGTGTGTGTGTGTGTGTGCTTGCATGCGTGCGAGAGAGAGAGAGAGAGAGAGAGAGAGAGAGAGAGAGAGAGAGAGAGCATGTGTGTGTGTGTGTGTGTGTGTGTGTGTGTGTGTGTGTGTGTGTGTGTGTGTGTGTGTGTGTGGTTGTGCGCGTGCGCGTGAGTATGTGTGCGTACGTGTGTGGTGTGTGTGTATGTGTGTGGGGGAGGGGGGGGGGGGGGGGGGGAGGGGTGGTGTGGAGTGCATATACTATCCAGCCGACAGCAACACGACAGCACGATTTCCGGCTGCCGCACGCCGCGCACAGCGCTCATTCCCTGCCGACGCACAGATTTGGCCACTTTCTAATTTATTTTTACGGTAGCTCTACAACAACTGACAGTCTTGTGTTAGGTGTCACAGGAAAGAACAAACACTCAACTCCCCTCATCACCAGATCCACTTTGTAATACGATTTCAAGCGCTTCATTCAGCGAGAAATTGCTACCACCTCTTTGCCTGACCGACATTTTTTCTGGCACAGGAAATACGTGCCGCGCACCACGTGGTGGTGCCGTCAGTCTCTTTGTTTGAAAGCTCCTGGGGTCAGTCAAGTTCACAATAGGCCACTGAAAGTATGGTCGACAACTCGTTCCAACATCCCCAAGACTAGTTACAGCGCTTATTTCCCTTGGACCATTTCATGGAAAGTGTAGGAATTTTTTTATGTTCCCGTCGTCTGATCGTGGACAACACGGCAGGTGTACTGCTGTCTCTGTCCGTTACCCAGACTTGGGCGACTCGCCTCAAGGGAGAGAAATCCTGTTACCCACTTTTGAACGACTCGGCTGGTAAAGTGGATCTACATACACGTGATTCTTTTACGCTGTAGTCCCTAAAGTGCGTTTGTGGATGGGTTCAACGTGTGATGTCTCCTTGGTGGCTGGTCATCCACTGTGAAGAAGAATTACAATACAGTTGACATTTCCCAGTGTGGAATTTGCGCAACCATTCGCACAGCCCAGGTTACATAATACCACCACAACCACAACATACACTGCTGTGACTGCAGTCTTGGGCCAAATCATCGTCACAGTTTCAAAACTGCACCGTAACCAAGATCTACGATCAAAGGGCAGGCGGGTAAAATAAGAATTCGTTGGTGTTTCTGCCTTTGTTGGTGTTTCTGCCTTTGTTGGTGTTTCTGCCTTTGTTGGTGTTTCTGCCTTTGTTGGTGTTTCTGCCTTTGTTGGTGTTTCTGCCTTTGCGGAATCCAACCCGTTCTTCAGCAATGTTGGTACCTGCTTGCGGCTGTAATGCATTTAGAGTGATTGAGAGGGGGGGGGGGGGGATCGATTGACTGACAGCATCGCAGAATGGACAGGGAAAACTGCAAGAAACCCAAACCTTGGCACACAACGAACACAGCGGGAGGAACCTTGGTGACCTGTTT
>CM031611.1:34331982-34401982 GCA_018398815.1 Conus ventricosus | reverse complement strand
GTGATGTGTGAACGGTTTTTTTTTTTTTTTTTTTTTTAATGACTGGTGAGTTGATTTTAACGTGGTGACAGCCCTGATGTGGCCCTTTGCGGTCGGCTGGGCTATAAGCAACATTATTATTATTATTATTATTACTAACTTAGACTTATAAGAATAATTATTTTGCTAGAAATATGATAAAGTGAAACATGAAATCATTCGAAATCGTTGCATTAAAATTTAGGAGAATGAATGATTCCGTCAGACGTATATTCCGTGTGTCAGTACAACTCTCCCTCTCTCTCTCTCTCTCTCTCTCTCTCTCTCTCTCGGGGGTGCGTGAATTGAGTTCAGTAGAGACGAACGCATGGTTAATGAGCTCCGGACAAATTCAGTAATTACGGTGGAATCTGAAAGTGTTCGAATCCTAGATTTTGTCTACAGCTTTATGATTGACGATGCCTTCCTCGCAGCTGGATTTCCGCGTCAAATGTGGGTGTTTTCAGCCAGTGTTTATTAACTTTATGTTGAAAAGGGCCAGAAAATATGCTTCCATGTTGTACAGGACACTGAATCTCGGTCGGCGGCGAGCGGTGTTATAGTAGGTTGCCTCCTCACATATTTGTTCTGGGGCAATTTTCTACTTCAATGTGGCGACGTGGAACAGAACCCAGGGCCACGAAAGGACACTTATCGCCAAACTTCTTTGACCAGGGATACCCGTAGTGCCAGCACGGAGAAGACAGGAGAGACCACAACCAGCTCCACTCCGCCTTTCCAACCTGCTCCTGAACCCACCATGCAGAACTTAATGTGTATGCTTCAGACTTTGAATTCCAAATTTGACAGCATGAACGAAGGCATTAAGAACATGAAGGAAGATCTAAGCGACATAAAAGACGATGTGAAGGACATCCGGGAAGCTCACTCTGCACTTCAGGAAGAGGTGAAGTCCTTGAAGAATGAAGTGGATGACCTACGACGGGAAAATGATGAGCTGAAGAGGCGGATGCTGGACACAGAACGAAAGACCGACGATCTGGAAGGGCGCTCAAAGAGGAACAATCTGATCTTCTATGGACTCCCTCGTAAGGAGAATGAGACCCAGACAGACTGTGAAGGACTTATCAACAGTGTGATTGCAAACGAACTCGATTTGACTGGCGACTTCCAGTTTGATCGAGTTCATCGCCTAAACGCTAAGCGTAACTCGCCAATCATCGCCCGCTGCACCTTCTACAAGATAAGGAGAAAATACTTAAAGCTAAAAGTAAACTGAAGGGCAGTGATGTGTTTGTTGGTGAGGACTTTTCCCTTCGGGTAAGAAATATACGAAAGGCTCTCTCTCCATATCTGAAAAAAGCCAGAAGTGAAAACAAGCGGGCCACCATGATTTTTGACCATCTTCTCATAGAGGGGAAAAAGTTTTTTCTTGATGAAGGGCAGAACTTGAGGGAGTTTGAATAGGGGGGTGGCCTGCCCAGATTGATACCGGTAGCGCAGGTAAGGTGGAGACGTGACTACCGTGCGAACCACGCGGCTTTTACGGAGGCCGAAGGCACGCGCGCAGTGAGCGATGAACCGGTCAGTGGTGTAAGGGAGGTGGTTGTAAATAATGAAGAGTTTGAAAATAATATTCTAAGTTCAAATGTTTTTCATGTTAAATGTCATGATATTTGTTCAGATGATTGTGGAACAGACTTGTCAGATTACCGAACAAAAAATATAATTGCATGGACGAAAACAAGGTTGTCGACAAACCATTTCAGGAATTGAAACACACTTTGCCGACGGATGTAAACATAGGTGGATGTAATGAGGGGCATTTCAAAAGGAAAAAGATCTTAAAGAGAAAGGTGTGAGTGGTGAAGATAGTTTGTCTAAGAAACAAGAAATGAATCAAAGTTTAAGATCTCAAAATGGAAAGAAATGTATGAATGGTAATACTGTTGATATTGAAGTTAGTGAAGTCTTTAGAAAATGTGAGGTTTGCTTTTCATTCATACACTGGAATGTAAATGGACTTCTGTCTAAAATAAGAGAGAGAGATTTTATGTCCTATTTGTTTGCTTTTGATGTCATTTGTCTAGTTGAAACTTTTATAGATGATCTTCAATTTGTTACATTCCCAGGTTATACTCTCTTTTCTAAACCTGCCATTAAATTTACCAGAAAAGGAAGAATGTCAGGCGGCATACTTTGTCTTTTCCGAAATGAATTCATGTCTTATATAAAAGAAATCAAGACAGATTGCCCAAATGTTCTTTTGTTTTTGATTGACAAGAGTCTTTTGGTTTATCAACGGATGTCATCTATGCTTGTACTTATGTTCCACCTGCTGGTTCACCTTTTTACATTCATTTTGATATTGAAAATGGCATAAGTGCACTTGAAGTGTGTCTTTTTGATTGTATGACTCAGTTTGATGATGCACATGTGATTGTTTCTGGAGACTTAAATAGCAGAACTTCAAATCTTTCTCCAGATATATTTGACGACAATAATGTACCTTGTGATCAGTTTGACACCCTTTCTGTTTTGGATTGCTATGTAAGAAAATCTGCAGATAATGTACTTAATACTTATGGTAAATGTTTGTTAAATATGTGTACAGCTCTTGGTTTGTGTATTCTTAATGGTTTTTGCAGTGGTAATACTGATAGCAGTTATACATATATATCTGAAACAGGAAACAGTGTTAATGATTATTTCCTAGTCACCAAAGAACTGTTTACCGTCCTTTCTTCTTCATGTAAATTGATTGTATCAGACAGACTAGAATCGGATCACTTACCCATTGAGTTACATTGTAAATTTTCCATGAGAAGCAATATCATGAGTGCTCCTACACCAATGCAAAGACAACAGGTAATTGAAAAGTTTGTGTGGAATGTTGATTTTGAACATGTTTATGTCAGTGCAATGCAGTCTAATGAAACATTATCTTTGCTTGATCATGCAATTAGTTTGATTGATTTTAGTTGCAATGATGCTTTGAACACGTTTAATGAATGTATTAGGAAACAAGCTGATATTATGAAAAAGAAAATCAATTTGACAGTGAGAGATAAGAGTGACTGGTATGATAGAGAATGCAAATTAAGCAAAGCAAAAGCAAAAGATCTGCTCTTAAACTTTAGGAAAACAAGAGATGAAAAGGACAGTCATGCTTATTGTGTTGCTAGAAGAGAATATAAAAACTTGTTAAAAAGAAAAGAAAAACAGTACAATGATATGCTGTTGGAAAAACTTGTCACTAGCGTAAACAGTCAAAGAGAGTTTTGGGAAACTGTGCATACAATATCTTTTAAACGGAAACACGTTCATAATAATTTGACAGTTGAGGACTGGTTTAAGCATTTTAAGAGTTTATTAGAACTAGAGGAAACAAGAGGTACAGTTTTTCTGGATAATGATCAAGATTATTCTGAGGAAGATGGAGAGGAGACGATGGCTATGAATCGCCCTATATCAAGAGAAGAGGTACTGCTTGCAATAAATAGGTTAAAGAATGGTAAAGCTGCTGGTCCAGATGGAATCATTGGGGAAATGTTGAAATATGCGGGAGGTCGGGTTTGTGATTTTTTTGTGAAATTTTTTAATGCATTGTTTGACAAAGGTATTTTTCCAGATAACTGGACTGATTCTATAATACTTCCTTTATTAAAAAAGGTGATGTTAATAATCCCAGTAATTACAGAGGCATATCTTTGTGTGATATCAGCAGTAAAATATATAGTGCAGTTATAAGTAACAGACTTCAAGAATGGGTAGAAGAATATAATTTGACAGGTGAACACCAAGCAGGATTCAAAGAGGATACTCAACAGTTGATCATATGTTTACTTTGTTGGCGCTAATACAAAAAACAGTTTTGTTTCAATCGTAAGTTATATGTTGCCTTTATTGATTTTGAAAAGGCGTTTGATTCAATAGAAAGAAACTTGTTGTGGCCAATCCTTTTGAAAAATGGAATCAAAGGTAAACTGTATCAATGTGTTCGTAGCATGTATGTCAATGTAAAGGCTAGGGTCAGATGTGGTGCTAATCTAACTAATTACATTAACTGTACTCGTGGGGTGAAACAAGGTGATGTATGCAGTCCTGTTTTATTTTCTTTATTCATCAATGAATTGGCACTGGCAGTAATTAGAGGAGGCCGACATGGTGCGACGTTTACGTATGACTACTTTGAGCTGTTCATATTGCTATTGGCTGATGATGTGGCTTTGTTGGCTGAAACAGTCGTTGGTCTACAAACCCAGATAAATAGTTTGCATCGCGCAGCGTCAGCCTTACGTTTAAAGGTAAATATGGATAAAAGTAATGTTGTTGTGTTTAGGAAAGGGGGGCATTTATCTGCATATGAAAAATGGACTTTCAGTGGTATAACTATGCCTGTCGTTAATGCATATAAGTACTTAGGAATTTACTTTTCTACGAGACTTAGTTTTGTAGCAGCTTGTAATAACCTTTCGAGTAGAGCCAAAAATGCTTTGTTATGTATTTTGCAAAAACTCTTTAAGTTAAAAAATAATTCCCTGCATACTTTTCTGAAACTGTTTGACGCACAGATTCAGCCAATAGTACAATACGGTGCCGAGTTATGGGGGTTAGAAAAAGCAGCTCTACAATGCGAAAAGGTCCACTTGTTTGGGCTCAAGAGATTTTTAGGAGTTGAACTGCGGACACCCAATGACCTTGTATACGGCGAAACGAACAGGTACCCTATTTACATAAACTCTGCCATAAAATGTGTTAAGTTTTGGTTAAAATTAACAAGAATGCATGAGAGCAGATTACCATATAAGGCCTATCGTATGTTGTTTGATTTAGATGAACGTGATAAAAGAAACTGGGTGTCAAATGTTCGTTGTAAACTGTATCTGTTTGGATTTGGTTATGTTTGGTTGAATCAAGGCGTTAATGCGACTGGCGATTTTCTCAGAGTCTTTAGAGATAGACTAATTTCGTGCAGGTGGCAGGAATGGAATTTTCATATGGATAACAGTGAAAGATTTATTTATTACAGGTCCTTTTGTACCGTACCTGATGTTAAAATTTATTTACAGCTAAACCTGGACAGGCACTTAAAGTATATAACGACAAGGTTCAGACTTGGTATTTCTGAAATTGCCGAGCATTATTACCGTTATCGTTCTCATAGTGAAGCAGATTTAATATGTCCACTTTGTAGAAAGGATACAGAAAATGATGTGCATTTTGTGTTGTGTTGTCCTGCCTTGCACAAACTAAGGGCTCAGTATATACCAATCAAGTTTTATAAATTCCCAAGCCAGTTTAGATTGGCTCTTCTTATGGCATGTACTCATGAGCAAACTGTTAAAAAATTGTCAATTTATTTATTCAAAGCATTCAAGTTGCGATCGTGTATTCTGTCATAATGCATTATTTCGAATATGTAGTTGTTATGTTTGCGTGCAGTTGCTCAGCTACTAAGATGACTGTAATTAACACGCAATCCCCTTCACGAGGGGCTATGGCCTAAAACGTGAATAAATTGTCTGAGTCTGAGTCTGAGTCTCTCTCTCTCTCTCTCTCTCTCTCTCTCTCTCTCTCTCTCTCTCTCTCTCTCTCTCTTCTTTACTAAATCAGTGAACACATTCCAAAAGCATTTAACTTAAGTACATTTTCAAAACGTATGATCAATACTGTATGTAATCCAAGGAAACTACATTTACCATTATAATGTATCTTTTAAAATGACATTTGTTCCTAAATATCAATGTATTATTCTTAGCTGAAACCACCTAAACTTTACGTCTGTGCCTTAAAAAGGCATGATTCCCTGTGTTGAACGTGTGACAGTTTCTTATCCCATTTTTACAGCATGGACCTCTCGATTTATCATCAATCAGTATGTTGTAATATCAATTTGAGCCTTTGCGGCAAAAAATATCTTACGGCAGAATGAAAGGAGTAAAGTATTTCTATTCTTTTGTGTGGTAATATCAGATTTCCTTATGAATCGATTTATCGCCAAAGTACAACCGGTAAAAGTGAGGATATTACTTTGACATCATATCTCAAAAAATCTCTTTGGGAAAGAATCGTTTTCTTCGGGAAAAATTGTGCGAGATTATAAATAGCCTAATGTTTTTCCAGCATTTTGCAAACAATGACCCCCACCCCCCTCTCAACTTTAAGACCTTTCTCGTAACATACTGTTCTGTGAGTAGATCAGCAGAATTTGCTGGTATAAATTTGTAACTGAAAAAAGGTCTATAAGTTTCCAGGACATTTACACAGAAAGGAGTATATTTTGTCCATTTCCAAACAATCTCCGGACTATGTTTACTAATAAAAGGCTTTTAAGGAAAATTATTGGGTACTCTGTATTTCAGTTTATGGTTTGACCGTTCGGTCATCTGAACCCGAGATAGCTTTAGAGATGTGACGAAAGTTTTTAACTCAAGCAGACCGGTATTTTCATACTGTTTATCTTTATGTGCTGTTTGTTTTCTGATTTGTTCGTTTGTTTTTATCCCAGACAAACTTTAAAACAAATCTGGCATGTTTGAAAGAAAGAAAATATCAGATGCGTTTGACAAACGCAGCCAAGCATTGGTCAGCTTTGAAAGAATAACAGATTTCAATGTTGCTGTTCCACTTAGGGACGTACTCTGGCGTTTTACTCACATCTTAAACAAACATTTTACATGTGCAAGCTTTTGACGCATGATGTCCAGAATTCGAAACTTTAAGGAGTCCAGACGATTTTTAAATGCTCCGTGCAGAGATTTTGACTATTTTCATGCTTCCTGACCAAACTGCACTCCTTTTACCCAAATTTAAGGACCTAAGATATAAACTTCGCGATACTTTTCCCCCAGCATACGTATGTTTATTCTTTGACAATTATATTATGATCAACCTTCGCCCTCATCATGTCATTCAAAGAAAATTGGTATTCTAAGCTTTTCCCAATATGCCATTCAATGATTCATTCATCCATTCATTCTTTCATTATTCCCTAGTTCCCTGATTAGAGCATCCTGCTCGATCCTTTCGCAAAAACCAATAACAATGAAAATAAGTCTGCACAAACATCCAGCATCTTGCTCTTAGTGGTAACAAAAGAAAGAAATATTATAGATAATCAAAACGACTGACCTACTGAAAACATATCATAAAAGAAACAAGGTAAAGACAATCATTCCACTGTATCAGTACAAATACGCAGGCAAATGAAAAACATGACCAAACCAAAATCACAAGTAAACCCAGAAATGCTTCTAATGTCACGCTTCCCCGCCCCTCAACATACACACACATACGCAGGCATATGGGCAAGTACACACCTATGCGTACACACCACACACACACACGCATGCACGCACGCACGAACACAGACACACACACATAATCATCAGCAACAGCAGCAGCTTCACCAGCAGCAGCAGTATCATCATCATCATTATTATCGTCGATGATGATGATGATCATCATCATCATGATCACGATCATGATAATGATGATCCTCAAAAACCAATATTTTGCTTTTCATGAAATCCACTGAATATTCCTTTTTTTTTTTAGTCAAAGCGCACTGTATTCCCATGCACCTTCTTACTGATTATAGAGTCAGAGCACACATTCAAGCTGATACTTCGTTTCTTGTCAATGATATACTTTAATGTTACTTTTATCAACATAACAACATAGCAACCATACACCAAACGAGCACGTACACAATGATTCAGAATCTTTTGATCTCTATGAATTCTACTCTATGTTTACCATTGGTATCCACAGGCAAGACAGCTAGCTCTCTCAATGAACACTCTCAAACTGTACATTTCAGATCATATAACTCAATGGTTATATTTCAGGTCACTGAACACGAGAAAATCTGAATGAGTTTCCTTGCTTGTTCCATGTACCTTATGTCTGCATCCGCACCAGGACTAAGGGAAGCATCATTACTTCGAGGGTGCAAGGCATGTGTTTCACCAAGGCATAAGAGTGCGAGTGCAAGAATGTGCAGGCGTACTTAACTACATGCGAACACTCCAGAGAGCAGGGCAAACGATTGGTTTCAGGACTTGGGATATACTTCGCACAGTTTGTACAGCCCTAGCTACAATTGAACAACAAATGAAAAAAAAGAGTTGTTAACAATGTCGGGAGATGGTTATGTTTTACCATATCCAGGTATCAATATTATAACCAACATCTAACGACCGCTCCGCAAAGAAAAAGGAAAAACAAAAACCGCAAATGAAGGGGAGAGATGGAGTGGGACGGGAGGTGGGGGGGGGGGGGGGGGCATTATATGGTAGGCCACGAGCTGAATGTAAACACAGCCACTGGGTAAGAGTAGCTTCGCTTGTACGCAAAAGGAAAAAGAGGGGGTAGGGTGTGGGTGTGAATCACATTATCCATGATGATGTCCGTCCTGTGTGGCACATCCAGTAACAACCTGTAAGAACCTGCATGCGCTGATCAACGTTGGAAAGCAGCGTGAGGCCATGGAGGACTCCACAGAGACGAAAAAGGAGGGGGGACGGGCCTACGCTCTAGTGGGAAGACAACCCAGGTACTCCCTCATCCACCAGACAGGGCGAACACGTCCATGGACTAATTCTAAAAACGCACTTACATTTAAGGACGAACAACAACGCTCATCAAAACTCTGGACCCAATAATGCCAATTCCTGATACTCCAAGCTGCCTCCAGTCCCCCCCCCCCCCCCCCCCCCCCCAGTTCACGCACCATATACTGTGGGCATATCAAAAAGGAAGTGGGCTCTCCCGGGTCTGCCTAAAAGACGGAACCCTATACCTCCGGAAAGCTGGCGAGGAACCAACCACCCCAAAGGATCTAGTCTTTTAGACTTGATAACTCATATCGAGGGCGAGGACGGAGATCGCATCTGAGGTGTAGACCTTGGTCACGTCATCGTCGGCCTCTAGCGACAATGCTACCGCAGATCATGGTCAGAGTCACCGTCCTGGGAATACCGCGGATCCTGGTCAGAGTCACCGTCCTGGGAATACCGCGGATCCTGGTCAGAGTCACTGTCCTGGGAATACCGCAGATCCTGGTCAGAGTCACCGTCCTGGGAATACCGCGGACAAGGTCTGCAGCAGTGGAATCTTAAACAAAGCTCCACATTTAAGATCACCGAACCACAGACTTGAGGCCTGAATATTACAGGCATGTTTCTCCCCTGCTCAAGCAGGTCAAGATGACTAGCACCGACTGATCTCAGGAGGTCATTCGAGGTTTCGCTGAAGCCATGACCGAGATTGTCGACGTCGAGAGCAGCGCCTGTATGTGGCATGAAAGATCAACACAGACCCTGTCAAGATTTTCCTCTCCATTGGGAGTTGGTAGGAGCAAGCGCCGAGGATCCGGGTCGTACAGAACCCGACAATACTGCCATTGAATCTGATCTCAACATGTTACTCAGTAGCAGCGAAGTCTTGACAAAAACGACTATTCTGGACTTCGGGGAATACCTGGGTTGGTGTTTGGAAGGAAAAGACCGAGACTTCTTTTAACTACCAAGTTTGGAACTCAAGTGCTCATATCGCCTGGTGATGAAGATGTCAGCAGCACGCTCTGGGGACTGAGAGCTGACTGAAACAGCAAAGCTAAGATACTAGCGAGCCAACTAAAAAAAATTTTTTTTAACCCACAGGAGTCCTTCGACGAGGTATCGTTGCTTGCAGCTTCAACCTCTAGAGACCTGCATGAAATTCGTGCGCTGAAAAGGGCAATCAGCAAACTTTACATTGCTGGTCTTGATTAGGTGGAGGGTAGATACGTCTTTCTGCAAAAACCTAGAACTATATAGAAAAGGGCGTCAATAAAGTGAAAGAGGTCCAGAATGTCTCCCTGGTCATGGATGGCGCACAGTGAAAAAATTAAGAGGAGCCACAGGTCGGCTCAGTTGTTTTTTTTCCAGCAAGGTCTGTACAATTTCCTCAAGCAAGTCATTGAAAAGCTGAATGCTCAACCGCGATTTGTAGCAAAAGGGGGACAAAACTAAGCTCCTGAAGACCGGAGAGATTCTGATATGAAACGTTTTTACTGCCAGGAGACTGGTCACAGGAAAACAAATGGCTACAGACGGCACATGACATGTCTGCAGAGCCAGTGTAAGGAAGGAGAGGAGAAAAAAGAACTGAGGCACTCCAGTCAGATTCAGTTCTTTCGTCTTGAGATGGTGCTCTAAGGATCATATCCTTCAGAGATTTTTTTTTCAAAATGCGTCCACCGAAACAATCCTAAGCAGTGGGCATTTGCACTGCTCTGCCACATGCGCCTAGCACTTCACAGACAAAAGTACCTCACCTGCTCAAGTTGGAAAACATTTCTCATGATACTCCTCTGATCATGGGAGTGGGCAGGACAATTTGGGAGAACAGCTCCATATGCCAGAGTGAAGGTGTAACTATGGGTGGAAGATCAAATCATTCCGGAGGATCACCTAAAACAAAGTAATCATCCGAGGATAATCAGAACACTGGGGGCCGTAAGCTGTAAGCCGTTCTAGCCATCCTGAGGAGAGTCCCAAGACACTCCTCTTAAGATCACGTGGGAGCTCTTTATGGACGAGGAATCCTCTGACAAAGGACCAGCGGCTAGGCAGTGTGTTTGAGGACCATGTCACAGTGATATGGGCTGTCTTCTTGATGGCCAGGACACCTCTTTTAGGGAAAAACTGTATCAAAGTGCATGAATTACTTTTAAGCTCACAGCTACAGCCTTAAGCCCCACTGCTGAGATCCGGAATGCTGGAACTCTTCACAAGAACACACCTCCACAACGCCACAGGCCTAGAAAGGCAAATAATGCTTGACCATATTCCGGGGACCCCCCCCCCCCCCCCTCCCTTGATTCCCCCTCCACCCCTAAATGGCAGTAAGCGGTGATTTACTGTGTGGAAGCACATCGTTATTCGAAGGTTCATACTTTCATTCACCATCTGCCTTGGCATCTTTGATGAAAGACGACAGCCCATATTACAGGCGGTATTTCAGAGGCAAACACAGGCACTGCAGCAAGCGATGGCTTGACTATCCGGACCTCATGAAAACTGGGATAAGCTGGTGGAAACCATTACTCAGAACTTGGTTGTCTGACAGCTGTATAAGACAACTGTCAAAACAGGCAACGCCTTGACACCCCAAACCATCCAAAAGGTGCAGGTTCCAATCCTGGCAGTGCCAAAGTGTTTTTAACAGCAGTAGGACATCTAAGAGTCATGACCTGAATGTGGCCTAGCTTCCATAGAGTACTAGTAGTTCAAGGGGAAAACATTTGAATGAGGGGCGCGCAGGGGTGAGTGAGTAGGGTGTATCTTCTCTGAAGACCTTCTGCTGTAGAGCCTTTCTTTCTATTAACACAAGACGGGACAGTTTTGTTACAAAACGTTCTGTACCTTTAAGAGTAGCCTTCCAAATGTGCATATTTTCAGTGAGTCTGCAAATCGAGTTTATAATTTAACTTACTCCTTGCACTTCACTTGAAGCAGAAAAATATTCGTCTGAATGGCCATATGAGTCGAGTTGGAAATAAAACTCAACTGGTGCCCCTCCCCCCCCCAAAAAAAAAAAAATAAAAAAAATAAATAAATAAAAATTAAAAAAAATAATAATAATAATAATAAAACATAAATAAACAAACTTGGACTCTACCTGAATGTCGCTTTCGTAATCAGTTTCCTAGATGCTGGTGCTCGTTTGGCAGGATGAGCATTTCCATTCGTTTCATCCCACCAGTCAGGGGACGTTAGTTTTTATGGTACGTGGAAAACCATTACAACTATGCAGAATTACAAAGGATGTCCGTTCTGACCTGTAGTCCACACAGACAACCTTTATCTTGTTTGTATCGAAGACTATGAGAAATAAAACAGAACTGAATCAGAAACGAGGTTGCCTCCGTCTTGTACTTTTGTCTCTTTCTCTTTTATGTTTATATGTACAGCATTCGGGCCACGTAAATCACTGAATTCTATTAACTTCCACACAATTTGTGCCTGCTTTGACTGTAATTCACTCATTGTTCGATTTTACCGGGTCTCATGGTTGAAAAACCAGTCAAGTTCACTGAGAAGTGAGCTGATAATACCTGAGGGAAGCTTCAGACAGTCCTTTGAGGGTTAGAAAAGGAACCAGATCATATGAATGTGCCTTCATTTATTCACACACACACACACACACACACACACAATGTCTCGTGTCTTTGTACTTTTGCCACTAATACACGCACACTGGCTGAGCTATCTGTAGACTTTCTAAACAGTGACTGCTTCGTTCTCCAAAATAAGCGTGGAGCACTGACAAAAACACACAATGGGAGTCTTGTGGAGTCACAAAAATCTGTTCGTCTGTAGAAGAGAAGTGATGCATGTCTCCCTTGGCTTTCCTTGCTCGCACAGGCACTAGAATGACCCGGTGAGGGTGAAAAGCTAATGACTGTAATCTTGAGCGTTTTCCCCACTATCTTTGATTACTTTGTGTTTGTCTGTCTCTCTGTCTGTCTATTTTATTCCCTTTGGCCCTTCACTACAAACTCTCATGACGATCTGTTCATTGGCCCCTTCTCTACTTTCCTGCTCACTAGAACATTGCCCACAATGTTTATTGATGGTCCACTTATTTCTCGCGATAACATTCCCCCCATCGGTTGCACGCTGCTTTTTCTAAACCCTTTCCTCAAGGACGGGGTTATCACGCAATACACCACCAAATTCACACAGTTGTGTGACAACAGCGTCAAGGTTCCACTTGTTCTGATCTCCGTTTGAATAGTGACGATGGAGCAGACTGCGGTAACGATGCCATTAAGGGTTTAGATATAACACAACAAACAGAGATTGCTCGAAAAGACACCTTCTTAGACATAACACAACAAACAGAGATTGCTAAAAAATACACCTTCCTTGGTGTTTGTTTGTTTGTTTGTTTGTTTGTTTGACTTTGGCTTTCTTTGTCGTCGCTGTGAGTTCTTGGTGTTTGGAGTCGGATGTATCTGCAATTCCACTCATTTGGCACCCTTCCCACAATGTTTGTTGACTGTCTAGGCTTTCTTGGGAAAACATGTTTTCTTCAGTTGCCGAAGGCGTTTTTTGTACGCTCTCCTGAAGCTAGGGTCGGTCACGCCATACACCAACCAGTTGACTGAGCTGTTGGACAACAACAGTAAGGTCATTGTTATTCTGACCTCCACTGGAATACTGACGAGACTGTTGGCTGCAGTGATGATGCCAAAAGGGGCTGAAGTGATACAAGTGACGACGAACACGATGAACAGAGTGCGCACAAAAGCCATTTCCTTGGCAGTTGACTTCATTCGTTGTCGCCTGAAGGATTGGGAAGCGACCGGCAGATTTTTCAGTCGGTCCCATGCGATTGACCAATATTTAGAGGATACCAGTGACGTCGTCTCTGGAGTCGGCTCTGCTCTCGTCGTCACAATGGTTTGTATCGTCATTCGTCTTGAACTTCGATACGGTAGATTTCTGGTGGACTCAGGATCCATGTCCTCTTCTTCTGTGTGTTTTTTAAAACACCGTCCTGGAAGGAGGGCAGACAGAGTTTCCTTAAGTTAAAGCTCCACACATCGTTTCCTATCCTGTTGCTCAAGGACGGCCCAGCCTGAGACATGCTTTGTCTCCTGCCTGAAAAGTCTGACTTGCCCCGTTCACTGGACGGCTTTACTTCCTTGTGAGGCATTGGAATCTGTTGCCCACTGTCCAACTGATCTCCTTCTTTATCAATAACTATCTCTGGAACTACTGAAGCCAATATCTGCCTTCTTCGCAGACTGTCTGCTAGCCTATCTAATAGTCTTTTCTTTATTTTGTGATCTGTATGGCTATACACAGCGTCACTGGTCTTCCTCCAGAAGTTGAAAATGGCGCAGTGACAGTAACCAATGACTATCATAGGAGCAATGGAGAAGATTACAACTATAGTCGTAGCATAACTTTTTTTTTTTTTTTTTTTTTTTTTTTTTTTTTTTTTTTTTTTTTTTTTTTTTTTCCTTCTTTTCTTTTTTTTTTCCCTTTTTTTTGTCCCCAAACCCACTCTTCAACCAGCTTTGTCTGTTTGTTTTCTTAAAAAAGGACACATTTTTGCGATTTTTAGTATTTGCATTTGATCAAATTGTCGGGGTTTTTTAAATTTCTATTTGGGGTGTACTGGCACTTCAGCTTGAATATGTGTTTAAACCGAAAACCCTTAAATGAAGCAAAGGTTTAATAAACTTTTCCCAGTTTTCTCCAACGACTGAAAAAAAGAATACAACAACAACAACAACAATAAAATAATAAAAAAAATTAATAATAATTTAATAAAAAATTAATAAAAAAGGGTCGGCTTATAGAATTTTAAAAATTCACATAAACAAGAGAGGTTTTTATGGCGACTGAGAAAGTAGTTATATTTTAAAAATTTTCCCTTTCCATGTTTTTCTAAATTAATTTCCGGTAACCATCCTTGAAGGGGGGAAAAAAGAATGCAAGGACATCCTAGGAAAGATGCAAAATTTAACGGGAGATTTAGACGAGGGTACATTGATCTGGGAAATTGGTCTTTTCCCCAAAGAGCCCCTTAGCAAAAAGGGGGTTTAAAAGGGGATTTGAGGAAACCCAAGAAGGAGAAAATAAGTGTGTGTGGGGGAGGGGGGGGGGGGTGGGGGTGGGGTGGGGGGGGGAGGTGGTGTCAGTGTATGTTTATGATTTGTTAGTGGGGTTGTGTTGTGTTGGTGTGTGTGGTGTGGTGGTTGTGGGGGTTTGTTGTGCTGTGGGGGTTATGGTGTGTAAAGGAGGAGAGAGAGGAGAGGAGTGTTTGTGTTGTATGGTTGTTTGGGTGTGTTGCGTGCGGGGTGCGTGCGTGCGTGCGTGCGTGGTGCGTGGCGCGCGCGCGTGGAAAAGGTTTTTGTGCAGGGAGGGGGTTGTGCAGTGTACTTGGGGGGCACCATAAAAATACAGCTCTGGAATGAACAGATTATAAGCAAGGGCCTTTTTAAATTTTGGAACAAATTTATGCATACACGACAGGAAATATAGGCGAAAAAAAGGATAAACAAAACCAATCCCACGAAAAAAACAATGGCTACCTGTGGTTTTTGTTATACTTTGTCTTTTTTTTGGAAGAGTACACTCCAGTACCCAATTATACAAAGGTGTTTCTAACCGTTATTTTTAAATTACGCAATGTAAATTGATGAACTTTTCTCGTTCTATGTGTTGATCGAGATCATTGTAATGCTATCAATTTTTAGTTTTACTTTTTGCTTTTAATGGAATTTTCCCATAATTTTTATGGTTAACGTTTTTGTGTTTTTTTAAATTTATATCATCTTGCGGACCCCAAAAGGGTTTCGTCAAAAGGACAGTTTTAAGGATTTACCGATTCTCGTAAAAATATTTTTACAAAATTCCAAAATTTGTTGAGGGAGGACAGTAAAAAAAAAAATGTTCGAAAAAGTCGTTTTTGTACTTATCCACTTTTTGTTTCCGATACTTTCATTTTTTGCAAAGAATTTTAGTAGGGAAATGTTTGGTTTTTTTTCCCATTGTGTTCATTCAACCTATTCTTTTGTCGTTTTGGTTTTTAGCCATACGAGATTTTTTTTCAAAGTTAAGTTTTCTACCCAAAAAATTTTGCATTTGGTTAGGAAAGTTGGATTCCTTTGCCCCAGAAAACTTTTTATCTCTTTGGTTTTGTTTTGAATGAGGGGCTTCCCCAGACAGAGTAAACATTGTAAAGAGGAATATTTTTTGTCATTTTCCTTCCCCAAGATAATGGGAAAAGCGTTTCGCAGTGCATTTTTTCAAAATAGTATTTGCAACGAATTTAAAAAACTGTCTCTATTCTTTTAAGATTAAAAAATCTATTTTCATCAATGTGCACATGTCTCAAAACTGTATCCCCTTTTCATTCCATTCTTGAAAATTAATTATTCCCTTTAAAATATAAAATTTATTATAGAATAACATTTGACTAAAAAGGTACTGGGTTTACTTTTCAAATTTTGGGTTTTTTCTTTTATTATTCAGAAAATGGTGACTCATTGCCCCAAATTCTTTGTCTATTAGTTAATTTGCTGTAGTGTTTTTGCTTACGTTAATTTTTAAATTGCTATCATTTTTTTTATTTTTTTAAGTGCCACCTGGGGAATTTACCCCATTTTTATTTTTGCAGAGAACAATTTCCCTGCCCATTGCAAAACATACTTTTTTAAAGACCCAAAATTTTTACCATTTTTAAACCTCCAAAATTAAAATTGATTCCATTACTTTCCTTTTAACTTTTTCAAATGTTTTCCGTTATGTGTTTTTTTTCCCAAAAAAATTTTTTAAATAACTCGAATTTATTCTCTCAGGCTTAAAGGGAAAACCCAATAGATGCATTACAAAAACTAATGACTAATAAAAAAAGTTTAATTCAGAATTTTTGCCACAATCTGATTTTCCGTTTACTCAGTTTTTTTTATTTTTTAGGGTTTAAACTTGCCTTCCAGTTCTCTTCGAGTTCTTAGCCTTTTATCTTTTTGAAAAAAATTCCCAAGTTTTTAATTTTTTCTACTATAGAAAAAGGCAATTTTTTCTTTTTTCTCCTCCCCTTCTTATACTTTAGTCTTTTCTTTTTAATTTTAAGCCCCAGAGAATCCCCAAAATGCTTTAAAAAATTTTTAAAGGGTTTTCAATCTATCATTTTTGCTTCTAAGTAAGGGGGTATCTTGCGAGTTTTTTTTTCTTTAGTAACGTCGTTTGGGCCCTTTTGGGACTTGGATCCCGTTATTTGCTTTTTCTGATTTTGCAGCCGAGCTCCACACAAAAAACGAAGTAATGGGGAAAAGGGACACCCCCTCCCTTATACACAAGTTACATCAAATGGCTCGATAACCAACCCCATGGTTGAGCAGCTTTGGTTACCTCTTCAAAACTTGACCCCCGGAATCGGCCCAATCCTAATATTTGAATAATGTGAAGATTTTTTTGTAGGAACAAAGGCTTTTCATAATCTATAGAATAAGTCCCCCCGCCTTTCCAGTTTTTTTTAAAAAAGTGATGACATCATCAATTGGTTTGGCATGTTGATATTTCCCCCTTTATGTAGCCACTGATCTTCGTTGACTAAGTTATGGATGATTTTCCCAGTCTTTCTGGAGTGCCTTTGCCAAAATTTTTAATCAAAAATTGTAAGGAAGGGGTCTCCAGTTATTAAAGGTTTCCCCCTATCCAGTCTTTACTTTATGAAAAGGGTTTTAATTTCCCTTCCCCCGTTGTGTAAATGAGAGTTCCCTCTGTTTAAGGACAAAAAAAGAGTTAGTGACAACATTACCTAATTTTGCCAAAATGTTTTATAAACTGGGTTGTTAAGCCATGCTTCCGGAAAGGGGAACATTTTTATCTTCTTTGAGCAGATGTCTTTCTTCAAGTCACAAAACCTTCATATTACGCTCATTTTCTTCTTCTGTCTTAATTTACATTTTCAATAAAAAATGTCGCAGCTTCTTTACTTTGCGTTCGTTTTAGTATACAATGTTATAAATCCGTTTGTTCTTTCTTATTTCTCTTTGATCTGTATATTTTACTGTTTTTTACCATCTTGTAATAAAAAATTTTTCTACTTGTGCCTTTTAAACCACAAAATATTTTTTTAACTTTTCTCCTTCTTCTATCCATTTAAGCCACATCTTACCTGGGCAACCCCTAGTTTTGTAAGCCTGCAAAATCTCTAATTTTTTTTTTACTTTCAAAAATTTTTATTAATATTTTTGTTTTTGGGTCTTGGGAAGTCTTTTTTTTCTTTTTTAATGGACTGCAAAAATTTTTTGATCGTTCTTTTTTACACGCAGATCTTTCCCAAAATCTTACAAAAATTTTGATTTCAACTTACAATTTTCCCCTTTTTTCTAAATTTATTCAGATTTTGTTGTCTGAAAGAAAAGTATCTAACATGGTATTTATTTTTGTACAAACAAACATTTTTTGGAAAATATTATTAAACTCCCTATCCGGTCTCGATGAAATCATTCTCGTTTTTTCAAGGGAAAAAGCCTTTGACGGAATTTGGGAAAAAAAAAATGTCACCTAGTACGAAACGCAAATGTGTCGAAACAAAAATAAACTAATCTTCGCGCAAGTAGGGTTCGACGAATCCATGAACATCTTTTTCTTTCGATTTATAAAACTCCAGGAATTTTTAATCTAATGTATCAAAACCGTTTTAAAATGGAGTTTTCGTTCTGGCGTGGGGGGGACCGACCTAGTCGAGTCACTGTTCAGTGCAATTAAAAAGCCAAGAATAATTAAATTTTTTTGTTCTATAGAATTAAAAAAATTTTCAACTTTCGATAAATATTATTTTTTCCCTTTTTTGGTTGGGTGCTTTTAACATTGGCAACCATTTTTATAGTTTCTTTTTCCTGAAATGACTAGGGGTTTGTCTTGTCAAGCTCCCAAATTTTCTTTTCCATAAAAATGTTTTTAAAAACAAAATCTTCCCTCTGCTTTTTTGTACCCTCATTTAAAAAAAAATTTTCTCCACCCCCTTGTTTTTTTCCCCTTCCCTTTTCTCCTTTTGTTTTTTAAAGCATTCCCGTAAGCAAATAACATCAAAAGTTTTTTTTTTAAAATTGCAAACAAAGAATTCTTTTAAACCTGTTTTTTAAACCCTAACATTTAGGAAAAAAATATTAATTTTTCCAGGATTTAAAACCTAGTTTATTTTATTAATATCAAAATTTCATAGGTAAAAAACTGTTCAAAACTCTGGGGCCCCTAATACATTTCCGGGGCATTATCCGTTGGGAGACTTGTGGTAAACCCGGCTATTCCCCCGACGCTGACGCGGGCTCTGACTCAGAGTCCCCAAAAATCCGTCGCAAAAGAAACCCCCATTACGGCCAGCGCCGGGGTTTCTCTGCTCCCTCTCCCGGGCTGGCGTGTCTGGACAGGGGCCGTTGGGGGTACGGACTGTTGCGGGGAGAGCGGTCCATTGAGGGTTTGGGGGTGGTTGGCGGGGGAGGGGGGGGCCCTTGTCTTTTCCTGTTGCAACTTTTGTGCGTTTTGTTTTTTCCCGGTGTTTGATTGCTTTTGCCCCAGCCTTTTACCACCGTGGTTTGTCGATCGTTTGTTTCGTTGTTCATCCGTTATTTGTCGTCCGCTGTAAGTTTGTCCACATTGCATTCAGGTCCCTCTTTTTGTCCCGTTTGCCCGCACTGTCTGCACACAATCTCACCCCATTGCGAGACATTGGTTGGGTTTAAAACAGCGTGAACAAAATTTCCTTTTTTTTGCGTTTTTGCTCTCTGTGGAACAGTTGGCTGAAAAATATTTATTTTAACGAATTTGCAAGAGGGGGGGGGAAATGTTATGAACACAATCCGACCGTTTCAAAACGGGCAACCTGTTGTCTGCATCCGAGCCTTCCAAAATTTATATCAGATCTCAGTTCCACCCGCTTTACCGGGGGTGCTCAATTTCTGAGTGGGAGGATGGGAAGTTTGGGTCCACAATTTTGTAGTTGGCTTTCCTCACCGTACGCCCTGTGAATGTAGGGGGTTGGTATAGTACCCGCAGGTTGTGTCCTATCCGCGACCCTGGAAGGTTTTTTCATCTCCGTGCCTCCTTGGGGGCGGGGGTTTTGATAGCTAAAACTGCCGTATTCGTGCTCCCATAAGGAGCCTGGGCCCCAACCCTTTCCCCCGCCAAGCATACTTTAAGACGACGGCCGATTTTTGTTGGTCCGGAGTTTTTCGATTTTAAAAGACGGGACTGTAGTCGAAAAATTTTCATTCCGGCGATAAAAAGGAACGTCAGAAAAAAAAAGACCCCGACCGCTTTAAAGCGAAAAGGAAAAAAACGTGCGATGAGTTCACAGCTTTGATTGGATGGGAGAGCGAAACAAAAAAGTTGCACTCGTGAGCGCACCCCCGAATCAGTCGACATAATGAAGTATTCTGATTTGAAGCCGCAAAAAATTTAAAGGCACGATTTAAAATCATACTTGTTCAAAACAAAAATTTCCGGGGGGGCAAGCCCAAAAGGGCACAATCCAATGCTGATGCAGGGTTTACCTGTGCTAGACCCGGGAGATTGTTTATACAGCCGGGAAAGGGCACACGTTTGGTGTAAAGGGTTCCCCGAGTTGGCCTCAGGGATAAGGGCCCCCTGTCGAAAAGGAAAGACAAACATTTAATTCATACTTTTTTCAATATCTCAAACTCATCGCGAAAAGATCAAAAATTATCTTCCCCGGGGGCCCCTCCCTACCCCCTCCACCTTTTTCCCACTCGCACCACTGAAGCGTCAAATATTAAGCCTTCTTATCATTATCCAAAAGATCAGGGGCAAAAAAAAGACAACATTTACATTTCAAAAATGCCAGGTCAGGGGGGGGCAGGTGGGGTAGAATAAAAATAAAAATAATAGATCAATTTTATGCCAGGGTGGGAGTCAAGCTGAGATGTGTTAGTTTAATTGACATTTAAACACTTATTCTTTTAAAAAGTACTGTGTTTTAAAAGAGATTTTTTTTTAACGATTGACGTCAAAATTTGGCTGGACATTGACCGGAAATTTAAAACACGTGATCTTCGAAAACCCCAAATTTTGTCAGACTCAAATTTTCAAGGTGGGCGCCTCCCAAATTAGGTTTTCTGCCCTTTGTTTTGCTCCTATCCTTGGCGGGTGCTAGTTCATAAATGTGATACCCCAAAAACCACCGCAGGTGCAAGACCATGCCCTTGTATAGGAGACTACTCTGCGCCCGGAAAAAAATGATGGTAATTTTGGATAGGGTACAAAACCATTTTCTGCCATATATTTGTGGGGGGTTATCCCCGGGCCCCGGAAACCCTTCCAAAAGTAATTAGAAAACACGTCGATTTAGAATTTAAATTGATCCGTGGGGTTTTCCCGCCGCCTGTGTGCAGCCTGCTCATACTTGCAGCCGCTCAGACGTTGCAGCCCGCTCTACGTTGGGAGCCTGCTCAGTACGTGCAGCCTCTCAGTACGTTTCAGCAGATTGTTTTTACTGACGCGCGTGTCATTTTGCTTTGCTGTCTTGTGCCCCAAAATTTTCACCTTATCTTTTTTCTCTCCTTTTTGCTGTCCCCCTTTTTGGCCACCTCAGTGGCAGTGCGCCTGCCGCCTTCCCACACCCCCTCCACAGCCATGCCTGGCGGCCCCGCCCCCGGCCCCCGGCCCCGGGAATCCACGGAAGCATCAATGTCAATCGTCAAAAGGCAAACCCCCGGAGGAACATGCCTCTGCCCCGTCACTTCGGTTTTAAGTGGGCTTTTCTGATCCCAAAATACGCGAACCTATTCTAAACTCCCTACTGACGAAAAAATTGTTTAGTCGCAGCCAGCGGAGTGAGCTTCCCCCCGGAGGGGGCCCCCACGTCCGTCCGAGACAACCCTCAGGGCCCCCAACCGGGGACCCCCCGGAACCAAACCCAAAGGGCCGCTGGGAGGTCGAAATTGGGTCACCTGAAGCATGCAGAGGACCACAGAATTTGAGACTTTTTAAATGTGTCGATGAAATGGGTGATAAAGTATGCGCGGATTTCCATTTGGTCTGAGACTGTGCGGGCGTACCTACGCTTCCTTTCAAAAATATCCCCCGGCGTCAACCAGGCCCGGAGATACAGAACCTGCAGTGTTGGGCAGGAAATTTGAGCAACACTCTCAGAGATGCATCCATTAAGTGGATGAAACTCGACTGTGTGGTCCCAGTCTTCCCAGCTGAGCCGGTAGCAAACTCAGCTCTGGGTAGGAGCCGGTCGGGGCAGAAAAATCCCACATGACTCTGATGGGGATCGAACCTGCGACCTCCCAGCCGGGAGTCCGCGACGCCAACCACTTCGCCACGGCGGCTGGTACTCTTAACTTTTTTGTCGCCATCTTGTGTCATGGCTGTTAGCTATCGTTTGTGTACAACTTGATTGTACACTGACAGTGTAAATGTGGAAGATGTCTAGTACCAAAAATAAAATGTCCAACGCAGGGTGTGATCAGGAAGAGACAGGCATGCTACAGTTCTGAAAGAAAATTAATGCGTCAGCTGATTGCAAATTAAATGTTGATGACAAAAAGCAGTTTGATTATCTGATAAGATAGCATGCTACAGTTCTGAAAGAAAATTAATGCGTCAGCTGATTGCAGAATTAAATGTTGATGACAAAAAGCAGTTGATTATCTGATAAGATAGCATGCTACAGTTCTGAAAGAAAATTAATGCGTCAGCTGATTGCAGAATTAAATGTTGATGACAAAAAGCAGTTTGATTATCTGATAAGATAGCATGCTATAGTTCTCAAAGAAAATTAATGCGTCAGCTGATTGCAGAATTAAATGTTGATGACAAAAAGCAGTTTGATTATCTGATAAGATAGCAGGTAAACAGTGATGGGAAGGAGGCACAGACTGATACCAGAAAGAAAATGAAAAAGGAGCAAGAAGGAAACAAAGTGGAAGTCATATGCAAAGACGATGATGGCGAGTTCACAGAAAGAAAAAGGAAAGTTGCACGATTCCCCTACATTAAACTAAAATGAGGACGATGGTCTCCTGAGAGACATCAAGCTTGATTTCAGAGACGATAAACAGCTTGGGGAAAACCTTGGGGATTGCCTTGCCAAAATATTTAATGGTAGATTTGCCAACAAAGTTGGGGATAATGACTTGCAGAAAAGAATAGATGCAAGAAAACGGTTTTCAAAATGTCAAGCCAAGACAGTCCCCAAAATGATCTCGGAAAATTGTTGGCATGTTCCCAGCCATGTGCGCAAAGCTGACCTCAACATCACGAGAAAGCCGCGAGCATGAAGCATGCAGGCGCTGTGCCAGCAGAGCGTGTGAATGAACAGCTCCCATAGACAGACCAGCCCTCATATTGCTGTGGCATGCAGCTCAGGAAATCTCTCTGCGCAGGCGTAGTGCATTCAAGCCCCATTGCAACAACGCAATGGCCCGCATGTGCGAAGCAAATTCAAGTGTGGCTGTGACGGACAACTTATTCGGAGGTGATGTGGCTGCAACAGTAAAAGACATGAAAGAGATGGACAGACTATGGGCTAGTCAATCTGAGATTCCTGATAACATGGAAACCGGATGGAGGAAAAGGTCCCTTTCGTAGAAACAACAAAACAGAGCCACCTCCTCAAATTCAAACAGAAATTCAAGGGATACAACAAACGCAGCTTCCAGTTTGTCAACAAAGTCGTCACACTGACTCCCAAACGCAGTAGGTCAAGAGGTGACTTACACACAATTTGGAAGCTGGAAGGATTCAACAATTTCAGAAGACATGGAGAGAATTTACTAGTTATCCTGAGATTTTGGACTCAGCCGCCAAACGAAGGAATAAACAAATTATAAACAGACGCAACACGTTTCGACCTGTTGGTTCTCCTTCAGGCGGACAAATAACATTCAAAACATTAGAAACAAAAGACAAATAAAAGTTATCTACCTCTTCGATCTGGTGCAAACTGTGACGATGGTGCAAAATCATGCATGGTGTGCTCAAAACTGTCACTCTGTGACTGCAGGAATGCCAGGACTTAGACATGATTGACGTTTTGTTGTTGATGGTTGAACTGCAGAACTACTGATTGGGGTAGGTGATGGCTGATGTCAGCCAGGTGTGTAAGTGTCAGGGATGTCTCACCTACATAGATCCTACCGCACAGTTCACAGTGGATAGCATATACCATGATGCGGCTCTGACAGGAAAATGTTTGAGCTTTGGGGCCATGCAGGTGGTGTCTCGCTTGGCGAGAGGACAGATTTGGCAGTTGGGTTTTCAGGAGGTAAAGCATATGACTTAGGTGTGGTAACTTTGTTCAGTGTGGAGCGCACACGCAAGTGTTTTTGTCACGCCTGTATGTAACCGTAGGTCCGGTCTCATAAGCAGGTTTACGATCTTTTGCTAAGGAAAAGAGCTAAAGAACCACAGTACACAAGAGTCTGTATTTTGATGGTTCACCACCCCAGTGGAAATGAGAAATGGCCAGACCACATTTAAGGAAAAGCTCTGTGTCGCTCCCGTCAAGGATAATATGCTGTCAGGGCATGATCTGCCGCACTACTGGGGCGATGCTCATGACATATGATCCAAGACCCTATTGATAAGGAACAAGATTCCGCTGATCATGAGAGTGGACAAGACCATTGGGGATGAACAACCCGGGTTTGCAGATTTAAGATTTAAATACCTCTGGGAGTTCAAGTTGTTCAGGAGGCCCACCTGAAAAAAACTATCGGCCAGGAATACTCAGGACAGTGGGGTATTGGGCATTCTAGCTGGCCTGATGATGGTCCCAAGACAGGCCTGTTAGGATGGGGAATCCTCTGACAAATGGCCAGTGAACCAGGAAGAGTGATCCAGAGCCATGTCCCAGTGACATAGGCTATCTTTCTGATGGCCGGCACCCCCCTTTTAGGCAAAAGCTATCTGGATCAAAGTACATGGATTACTTGAAAAAGCACACAAGCTCAACCCCCACAGCTGAGATCTAGGAATCCAGAACTCCTCACAAAAACAGAGAGAGAGAGAGAGAGAGAGAGAGAGAGAGAGACAGAGACAGAGACAGAGACAGAGAGACGGAGAGAGATTGGGTGGGTGTGGTCTCCCTTCCTTCTCCTCTCTCTACAGTTCATAGATTTGTGCTTCCCGTGTATATTTCTTTCCGGTTTGGTTTTATCCTCTGTCCTTAAAGTATTCAACATTAATGAAATTCGTTGGGTAACTTATTTTTCTGTAACTTTTTCTCTCTTTCATCAGCTTCATTTATTCTCTTACGTGTTTCATGCGCCCTGTTGCATAAACTTATTTATCTTACTTTATTGCTTATTTCATATACTTATCAGCTGAGTCATTCCGTTCGGCGCTTTGCCGGGTTGTTCTTCTTGACAGTTTGTGGGGGTAAAGGGTTTTGGCAATGGTGAGCCGTTGGGTGCAGGCAAACCCAGAAGGCGAAGGTCCCCTGTCGTTAGTTTCCCCTGTGCCGTATTGACCCCTGTTCCAGCCCAGTCTTTGTAGGCATCTGGGCCGACTTTGGCGTTGAAGTCCCCCTTTAAACTATGATGATGTCTTTTTTAGGGGCTTTTCTGATGGTGTCTTCTACTTTCTCGTAGAATTCTTCCACCGCCTGATCTTCGTGGCTGGTATTTGGGAGCATACACCGTATGATGTTGATGTTCTTTGGTTTTTTGGCTGACACACGAATGCTGATGATTCTGCTGTTAACAGGTGGCAGCTCAAGATGATCCAGTGATTTCTTTGCGTACGATGAAAGCTACGCCTTTTCATGTAGTGACTCTTCGCCACTGTACCACATCTTGTGTCCTTCCTCTGTGTTTTTGCTTCTCCAAAGCCTGTCCATCTTACTTCCGACATACCCACAATGTCCCATTGGTAACGTCTCAGCTCGTGCTCCAGTTCTTTTACTTGCCGGCACTGATGGAGTGTACGAACATTTCAGGTTCCAATGGAAAATTTTCTCAGTTGGCAGCTGTATATGTCTTTGCCCCAGTAGCTGACTTTCACTTCCACCCTGGTGCTTGTCAGTGGGAAGCGCGGTCGTTGTAACCCGGGCCCCGGGCCGATCCGGTATTTGCTGGCTATGGTTGTATCTCTCATGACTTTTCTGGGGGCTTAGGTTAATCCTTGGTGGCGCCAATCCCCTCCAGTCTCCAACTGTGACAGGTAGACGGGCTACAGCTTACCAGTAGCAGACCATTTGTCTGACCTGACCAGTCAAGAAGAACAACCTGGCATGCGCCGAACGGAATGACTCATAACCAGATCGACTTGTCCTCACTCCGCGGCGCTTCAAATCAAGCATCAATAAAGCAAAGACGAGGACATACCCCGGAGCTGATATAGGCAGCGACCCACAAACTCGTGCTGCTCACAATGAAGATCAAATTGAAGAAAAAGTACCAAGCTGCGCAGCCACGCATCAAGTTGCCCGGGAAAGAAGCTAAAAGACCCAGAGTAGAAGAGGCATCCAGGCACAGCTCGGGGGGCGGTTCGCAGCACTAAACCCTCCGGGACAATGACATCAACCGACCTCACAAACACTTCAATGAGGCAGTCTGCGAAACAGCAGAGGAGGTACTTGGGCGACAGAGGAAGAAACACCAAGCATGGATCTCAAACGACACCCTTGACCTCTGCGACAAAAGAAATCACTGAAGAATACGAAAAATTCCAGCCCTGAACAAGCCGCACAGTATCGAAAACCAACAACCTTGTAAAGAAGGAAATGATTGAAGCCAAAGACAAGGGATCAAAAATCATGCGAGAACACGAGAAAGGCATGAAAAAGGGAAACAGCAAACATGCCTTCACCACACTGAAAAACCTCACCAAGACCAGCAAAACAGTTCGTCAGTCATCGAGGATACCTCAGCGAGCTGCTGACAGAAAGCCCCCGCTTTTGAACAGATGGACCCCAGTACTGCCAAGAACCTTTACAACTACCCTATACAGCCTGACGACAGTCTGTTTGGGGGACTCAACACCATCAAGGGGAAATCCTCACCACTACCAGTGATGAGAGAAGAAGTGGAAGAAGCCATCGCAGCCTTCCGCAGGAAATCACCTGGACAGACAATAAATTTCCCGCAGAGCTGCTCAAAACATGGGGGGAAGGAATTGGTCACTCTAGTAACATCGATTTGTCAAAGATTGGGAGACAAAACAGTGGCCCACAGAAAGGACTCCATCACTCATCATCCCCTGCCCAAAAAGGGAAATCTACGCCCAAAGCCAGAACTACAGAACAATAAGTCTCATTAGCCACACCAGTAAAATCATGCTCAGGGGCATCTTGAATCGACTGAAGAAAGAGGCGGAAGAACACCTGGCGGAAGAACCAGCTGGGTTCAGGCAGGCAGAAGCACAGTAGAACAGATCTTCACCTGCCGGATACTGATGGAGAACCTCTACAAAATCAGAGAGACCTGTTTCCACAACTTCATTGACTTTGGAAAGCGTTTTTACAGGGTGTGGCACAAGGTCTGTGGCAGGTGCTCAGAAAGTTTGGCATAAGGAGGGTCTCGTCCAACCATCCAGGCGCTGTAAAACACCGCCAGCAGCGCAGCCTCCTCAACAACCGATAGGGGACTACTTCAAGACCACAGTTGGGTCCGTCAAGGCTGCCTGTATCTCCCGTACTGTTTTAATCTTTTCCTGGAAAACATCATGCGTGAAACCCTCCATGACTTCCACTCCACTGCTCCATCGAGGAAGAACCATCAATAATCTGAGGTTCGCAGATGACATCGACCTGATGGGGGGCAGCAACGAAGAACTACAAGACCTGACAAAGAGACTGAAGAAAGGGCAGTGCATATGGAATGGAAGGAGCACAGAAAAAACAAACCAACACCCATGCTGAAATCTACATGACGGACAACAAACTTGAAAAGTGGGCGCTTTCCAATACCTTTGGGGCCACTCTCACCAAAGACGGTCGCTCTACAACAGAAATCAAGACCAACTAGCGATCGCAACAGCAGCAATGGCAAAGCTAAACAAGATTTTGGAAGAGCAGGAGATCAGCTTTCCTACAAAGATGAAGCTGTACAAATCCTGGTGCTGTCCATCCTGCTGTATGGCTGCCCAAAGCTGGAAACCCTGGAAAAAGCAGAGACCACCAAGAGAATCCAGACGTTTGAAACAAATGCTTCGGCGCTTGCTCGGGGTCTCTTGGCAAGACCGGAAGACAAACGACCTTGTGAAAGGGGCCAATAACATCACTTGCAGGCCCCCCAAGAACCCCCCTTGGGAACAGTCAAGAAGAGGAAGCTGTCGTGTTTGGGCATGCATACGCCACAATTTACTGCCCAAAACAGTCATCCAGGGCACGCTAGAAGGCGGCAGACGAAGGGGACGACAAACCAAATGCTGGATGGACAACTTTAAAGAATGGACCAGGAATGGATGGCCCCCCGCTGATGCACAGGCAGAGGACAGGCCGGATGGGGGTGCCGGCTTCGAGAGTGTCTCTCATCTCTCCTCTACGCCCATCAGGCAAGAGAATGATGATGAGATCAGCTACGAATTTACTCTGTTATCTTTTTTATTGATTTTGTATTCATAATTGTTCAAACTTTTTTTTCCCAATCTAAAGGGAAAATACGATGGCGTTTTGACAGATATGCGTGACCAATGATGTAACCGCTTCATGTCCTTTGTTCTTTCTTTTTTTGTTTTCTTTTTTTTCTCCTTTTTTTTCAAACATCATGTCACAGTCCATGGACTAACGAGGATTAACTTTCAATGCAATGAAAATTCTTTTTCAGAAACACAACGGCTTTTCTTTTTTCATCCCCCCCCCCCCCCTCTTAATTGTTTCTCATAATTCATTTTCTATAATTCATTTCTATTTTTTTCTGTCATTTTCTGTGCCATCTCAGTAGCACTACCCCCACGCCACTCATTCTACCTCCACAGCTACACCGTAACTTGTCCCGCCCAGCCCCGCACCGGCAATCCACAATCACAGTCAATGTCAATCGTCAAGAGGCAACCCACCAGAAGAGACACTACACTATCACCGAGTCACTTTCGTATGATGCACAGGACAAGGCCCCCAGCTGACAATAACTGTTTTGTAGCAAAGCCAGCGTGATTGAGCATGCTCCAAAGGAGGGCGCCACTTCATCCGTTCGATGACAGCCCACCTGCCTTACCAATTGAATAGCAGTTATGACGCGCACCCCCCATCAAGGGCATATACGTGGGAAGGACATCAAAACCGACATCTCCGTGATGATAGCAGGGCAAGAAGGTCCAAAGATTTCGAAATTTTATCATACTATGATTAATGTGGATACGGATGATGAAAATGATGATATGGATTTCCATTTCGGTCTGAGGCTACGTGACAGGGCTGTCTTCTATGCTTACTTTCATCATGTATCCTGGTGTCAACCAGGCCCGAGAGATGCATACACCCGCAGTGTTGGTCAGGAGATTTGAGCAACAGCCTCACAGACACGTCCATTAACTTAAGTGGGTGAAATTCTGTGAGGCCACGGTCCTCCCAACTAAGGCAGTAAGTAAATTCCACTCTTGGTAGGGATCGCTGGGGGAAGAAAAATCCCACAAATCAATGGTCGGGATTGGAATCGATTTCACCTCACGACCGCTGCGCCAGAGCGGCAGCTGGTTATTTCCTTCATTTCACTGTCTTAACTGCACACACACACACGCACACGCACACGCACACACACACACACACACACACACACACACACACACACCTGCACGTATGCACGCACGCATGCACAAAGAGACAGACAGACAGACAAAAACAAAACGAAACAATACGTACCGCGGACACAAGACAAATGATCATCCCATTTACCACACGGTGTGTATCGTTCACCACGGGATGGTACCCTAAAATCAAGTCCAGGACCCAAAAGTTCATCCAGTATCCCAAGGTCACGATGCCAGTCAGAGCCAGACTGGCTATAAATAGATCATATTTGTTTTTCTTTTTACGAATATGCTCGATGTTAACGAAAATCAAAAGTCCGTTGCCTGGGACACCAAACAAAATCATGGCGCTGCCGATTGTGGCTAAAATTGCACGTCCAGGTATGCTGATGATCTCTCCAACAAATGGTTTGTTCGCCATCATGCTGTTTGATTAACAAGATGGCTGTTTGGTCTTTTTGACAAAATGGGGCACATCCGTAGATCGCAGTAAACCATGACTATCATCTCGGGCTGAATAAATCCATGAGTGTTATCACCTCATCACAGCTTTAAGATTGCCATCGCTGGCGCAGATTAACTAAAACAGTTTATGGTCAGTTCAGCCGTAGGTTGTTTCACAATACCGATAGCAGGCGGCTCACTGGAATAATCTTTTTTTTTTTCATGAAATAGGCAGCATCTTCTCTACAGTAGAGCAGGTTGTTTGTTCTGGCTTGGTCTCTTCTGTACGGTGAAGTCATCAACAGTTGATTGTTTAACGCATCTGTAATGCTCATCGTAGGAAGTCGCCTATCACATGAAGTTGAAGATTTCAAACTCGCTGATTTCTTGATACCTGAGTTTTCCGACGTCTTCACAGTTCATACTATTTTGAATGTTCTCATTCTTTCAGTTCACGTGACCAAGTGAAAATGAAAGAGGATGCAGGATTGCTGAAGACAAAGCAAAAGACGAACACACAAAGGTGAAAAGTAACTAGCGTTTCAAATACAATACTAAAGAAACAAATACATTTCCCACAAATTAATCTTCCTCGGATATTACAGACAGCAGACAATAAAAAGAAGGGGAAAAAAGGCACAAAGCAGTGTTCCTCTGATGGCAGTCTCATATGAATTAGACCGATTTCAATGAATATTTGTTTAGTTTGTCAATATCAACACATTTTTGTTAAACTTCGAACATTTCCCTTACCGCACTGCTGGTTGATGAACTCTCGCTTGGAACGATTAATTCTTTATGTTTGTTCTTACTAGTCAAACCGGGTGTCTGGAAAATTATGCGTATCTGCATTTCATCCATTTGTACACATGTAACTCCTCCTTTTATGCATAATATTGTTTTCATATATACTAGTCTAAAAAATCACCCCACGGAGGTATTTTCAAACTTGTCTCTTCCAGGTCTACAGTAGTCTTATTTACTCAGTTGGATAAGTGAATCACAGAAGTGTTTCATTCAGATGAATAAGGAAATTTTAAATAATAGATCAAAGCATAGGCTAGAGAACTCAACTAAATCAAGTGCTATGAGCGGAATGCCACAGGGCGGCATTCTGGGACGTTTTATTCATAGTATTTATAGAAGATTTACCAGATACGCTGCCTAGTACAAACAAAATATTTACTGATGACACCGAAACAAACAATGAAGCATCAAGCAGTACTCTAGTTCAAGACCATATTTCTAAGTTGCTAGATGTTATTGACTGATTCCACGCCTATTGTGTCTGAAAATCTGATATACAGCATTGAAGGCTTTCACGAATGATGATTTTGACTTGCCACACAAAACCGTCGAAATGAAAGCAGCCAGACCATGCTGGACCTGATGTTCAGTTCTCGTACATTATTTGACATATTGCACAAAACTGCTCTGCTGCATCCTTGCCCTGAAATTATGAACTGAAAAATATCACAAACGTTTTCTTCTACAGGGGCACAGTTCCTGTGATTTCACTCAGTCTGGTAACAGGTAGGGGTAAACCGATAGCCAAAGGAACGAAAGTTTTTCAGCTTCGAAGTTGCAACATTTTCTGTAAGGCTGAGATCATATTTATCAAAATACGTCACGGAACGCAAAAAAATACGTATCCTCCGTTCGAATTAGTTCCCTTGCTTCGATCATGTTTCGAATAACCATCCCTATCCGGCTCCCCCCCCCCCCCCTTCCCCCTCCACACACACACACACAAACACACACACACGCACACACTCTAGGGCTGCAAAAAATGGTGCTAAAAAAGCAGGGTCATCTTCCGAGCTGAAAATAAAACCATCAGTCGTAGAATGTTATCGTATCCTTGAATCAACTGCACGGAAGAGAGCTCAAATAAATGTTGATATTTCATCCAAACAGTGGGAAGCTTTTCCAATAGACCTTGTTCTAAGAAAAATGTCTGATCATCCAGTTTTTTTATTCCAGAGAAATATATTCCCTTATGATTCGATTAAAGCTAAACGCTTTAAAAACAAAGTTGAGTAAAAATGCTAATTGTATTTGTGGTAAAGAAATAACATTGAGCCATATTTTATTTAATTGTCGCAAGTTAACTTCTTTCTTACCAACATCATTAAGGTCTAATAATTTTTCTGAAAAAAAACTTGCAGAATATACTTTTGGACCACTTTTTGCTGATCGAAATTGCTGAACACTTATTTCATAGTCCGATTGGGGGTTTTCTTTAAATTGTTTTGTGTTAGTTCATAGTGCGTTATATAATGATGGCCTGCATTCTACTCCACTCTTAAGTTTAAATAGTGAAGGATTTTTGTGTTACTGTTATATTAGTTGTTCAGCATTAGTTGTTCAGCATTATTGTTATATAATGTTAGATCTATATCTTCTGTTAATTTTATCCATTAATTGTTGTATTAAGCTATCTTTCTTCTATTTTTTTTCTTTTTCTTTTGTTTTTGTTTAGATACATATACAGATATATACACGTATACACTCACATACAAAGGCCTACATACACGCTTATATAAAATATAGGCTTATTCACTCAATCATTCATTCCTTCAGTCATTCTCTTCATTCATTCACGTCTAATATCACTCAAAGTGAACAGACGTTAAACAGAAAAACGAACACTCCCAAAAGGAGAGAGAACCAGTTGAGAGCGTTGCAATGCGAACAGTTGTCAAACGATCGCTACAAAATATCCTACAGCGACATGTCGTGTTTTTTGTACTCCCAGTTCTTATAGAACAGGGAGTACTTTAGAATGGGAACGAAGAAATGCTGTGTGTGTGTGTGTGTGTGTGTGTGTGTGGTGGTCAAAATGTGTTCCACTCACTCCAGACAAACCTACTGGGCCGATCTTTCTGAAAATTTGTAGGTATGTTCATTATGGGTCATGGATGATGCCCGATGTTTTAGTTTACCGCTATAACCGTTACTAACGGCTGTAACGGCCTGTAACGGTTTTTCTTCTTTATGGAATATCTCAGAAAGTACTTGGCCAATCTTTCTGAAAGTTTGTAAGTATGTTCATTATGGGTCATGGATGATGCCCGATGTTTTAGTTTACCGCTATAGCCGTTACTAACGGCTGTAACGGCCTGTAACGGTTTTTCTTCTTTACGGAATATCTCAGGAAGTACTTGGCCGATCTTTGTAAAAATGAGCAGGTACGTTTATTATGGGTCACGGATGATACCCAATGTTTTAGTTTACCCCGTTATAGCCGTTACTAACGGCTGTAACGGCCTGTAACGGTTTTTCTTCTTTATGGAGTATCTCAGAAAGTACTTGGCCGATCTTTCTGAAAAATTGTATGTATGTTCATTATGGGTCACGAATAATGCCCGATGTTTTAGTTTACCGTTATAACGGTTACTAACGGCTGTAACGGCCTGTAACGGTTTTTCTTCTTTATGGAATATCTCAGAAAGTACTTGGCCGACCTTTATGAAAATTAGCTGGTATGTTCATTATGGGTCACGGATGATGCCTGATGTTTTAGTTTGCCCCGTTATAGCCGTTACTAACGGCTGTAACGGCCTGTAACGGTTTTTCTTCTTTATGGAACATCTCAGAAAGTACTTGGCCAATTTATAAGCGATTTTGGATGATCTTGTGACAAATCGGAGCCTCTGTCCATATGTAAGTGATGTAATGCTGAAAATGGATTGAACAACCGTTAAAAACCGTTATTTTGCCGTTATTTCTTATATATAGGTGGATTTTAATGAAATTTGGTATATAGAAAGGTTATCACACACAAATAGCACTTCTACATAGTGTTTCGAAATTTGACCGTTAAAAACCGTTATTCTTGACATATTGTCCGATTTGGATGAAATGTGATATGTAGACAGGCTTTAGCCCAGTGAGGAATAAAATACCAGTTTCAAAAGTGTATATTGGTTATATAACCGTTTAACCGTTATTTTGCCGTTATTATATATATATATATTGGTGTGTTTTAATGAAATTTTGTATTTAGAAAGGTTATCACACACAAATGGCACTTCCATATGGTGTTTCAAAATCTGACCGTTAAAAACCGTTATTCTTGACATATTGTCCAACTTGGATGAAAATTGGTATGTACACAGGCTTTAGCCCAGTGAGGACTAAAATACCAGTTTCAAAAGTGTACATCGGTTAAATAACCGTTAAGACCGTTATTTTGCCTTTATTTCTTATCTCACAAAGCACTTGGCCGATTTATAAGCGGTTTGGAAAACTGGGAGTACGTTTATATGCTTCGCATCTTGTTGTTTGTTTGGGAAGGACTATTTGATATATGTGTTTTGATAATTTTAAGCTTTAAAACAGATTGAAAAAACCTGAAAGTCATGTGAAACTCAATCGACATTACAGACAGTTTAAAATAAACATTGGCTTGGGGGCAGGGGGGGGGGGGGGGGGATGTGAACATTATTTATTTTGTTTTATCGCAGGCCTGCCAATGACACCAATATTTTTTAACCCTAGATTGTCATAAGATTTACATTAATTTAGTTTGAAATGAAAATTTCAGATGAGTAAAATGTGAAACGTAAACTGAAACAGGAAGAAGTTTTTGTGTTAACTGGAGCGCAAATGCACCGACGTACTCAAAAAATATTCTTCGAAGTGAACTCATGATGATTTGAACGTCACTTTGGGTTAACGTCACACATAGAGACAGTGTTGAATAGGACGTAAATGACGTAAATTGAATGGAAGACGAGGTGATAGGGGATGGGCAGAAAAGAAAGGGGTTGGAGAGGGTATGCGAATGCGAATGGTTTATTGTGATTAAAGGACTACAAGAGACAAAAAATTTTATTGCTGTAAAATATTCTGTTTGTATCAACAACTAAACACATGGGAAGAAAATCTGCCATACACAATCGCAAATGTTTTTATTTTAATAAAAACTCTTTTTATACACCTGAAAAACTATCCCGAGCGCTGAAAACCGGAAGTGACGTCGTTACATGAAGTCCCGCAGGAACATAGTCTGCTGAGAAGCGCGAAGAAACAAGTTGTAGCCGCCTTTTAGTTCTTACCATGGCACATAACGATCATTCGTACACCTCTCTCAGTTCAGAAAACGTTCCAAAGAAGAAAAAGCGAACAGGGGGGTACTGTTGTGTAGCTGAATGCAACAGTTCGCACAGTCGAGGCTTCAGTTTGCACGGTTTCCCGAGCGACGAGTCGATCAAGAGACAGTGGGTAAGGTTCGTCCAGACACATCGGAAAGATTTTGGACCCAAGTTTGGGACGCCCAATTCGTATTCTTTCATTTGTGAAAAGCATTTCAAATCGGAATGTTACCCTTTGAGCCTAAGTATCAAACGAAGCATGTGCATCAAAACAAATACAGCTCTGATTCCTGGCTCAGTGCCAACCATCCACAAGCCAGTGTGTGTGACCATAGCCAACAGCATGAGCACCGAGAGCACAACCACAAGTACGACACAGGCCTCCACTCAGGCACGCAGTACAACAGTCACGACGTCTGCGCTGTCTTCAGTTTGTTCCATTTTACCAGGAGTGAGTCAGGTGCGAGGGGCCTATGCAAAAAGGGAGCGCCAAAGGGTAAGTGATAGTATAGTACTTAGTAGGCCTATAGTAATTAGTATAGTATAGCTTAGTACAAAGTTGCTCGGCATATATAGGCCGCTGGGCCTGTTGCTGTTCTTTCAATCAGGAAACTAGGACTAGTCTAGCTTTGGGCTACACCTAGCAATTTTTTCATTGCCCTTACTATCAAAGTACAACTGTTTTCGCTGTCTATTTTCTGTGAGACCCACGGGGTTGGCTATGGCATGCATTGCTACAGTACAGACAACATAAAGTAATAAAAAAAATAAAATTCTTGTTATTTCTTGTTACATCTGTACTCCAGACCTCAATGTTTTAGCAGTAGAGTAAGAGGATGGAGATCATGTACATGTAATGTACATGGTACAATACATTTTTGGGCAATAATGTTCAGCGGAAATCACATTCAGTGACATTCTCTTGTGTGTGTTTGTGTTGTGTTGTGTTGTGTTGTGTTGTGTTATATTGTACATCTTTAGCTACCGAAAGTTTACAGGAAAGGGAGGGGGGAGGTACGGGGGTAGCAACAACATTTTCTGCCACCTCACAAGGCACGGTTTTCTAGTTAGCGGGGTAGAGAGGGAGGGGATAGCAAGATTTTCAAAGGCACGTTTTACTGTTTGAGAGCTGGCACATTTTGGGGGAGGGTTGTGTGTGGTATGCATGTATGTGGCTAGTGCCAGTGTGTATGTTACTGTCAGCCTGCGTGCATGTGCACAGGGTTAAAGGCAGAATTTTTGCAACAGGTCATTTGTGAGCTGACTGCCAGTCCTCCTCCTGATTCGACAAAAGATCTTGCTGCTGCAGCTGATAATCACGTGCAGTCGAACAGCACATTTTCAACTGGAGATGCAGGCGTCCAGACCAACAGCTGCTTTACGAACACAGTAATTATATTTTATTTACAGTCTGTGTGTTGTAAATTGGGACATGCAATAGAATGTCTTTTGATTTTTTAAGTTCATGTTGTGAAATGATGTGTTATTTTCCTTTAGAGCATGGTTTTCGCTCAATCATGCATTTAGAATGTACACAAAAGGGGGTTATAGTCTGAGCAGTAGAATATTCCAGATTGAAGTGCAAGCTTTAAAATTGTTTTATGAATAAACTGACGCACGACACCACGTACAGCACTAGAAAAATAAGTTTAACCACTTGAGCGATGCCCTAGGGCCTAAAAGCGAATCGAGTAAGAGTAAGGTTTCAACCCACGAGTTAATGAAACACACACACACACACACACACACACACACACACACGCTAACTTAGGAGGATGGCGGCGTCGGAAAACTGGTCGGAGGAGTGCAGTCTTTAATGCTTTTATATGTAGTTTTGGTAATGGCTATGGGAGCATAACATTACAGAGTAAAAGTATTTTTCAGCTCGACAAACAATACCTGAACACGTAAACAAAGACATTTCAGTTGAGTGAGCCCGAAAAAAAGCGTGATTAAGTCCCTTGGCAAATTTATTATTTTTATATTTAAATGGTTAATTTTGGTTATCATCTTATTTTATAGCTCTTGATTTTAATCGACAAGATGGAAAATAATATGTTTAATATAACTGTTTTCTAATTTTAAAATTCATTTTCATGATCTTATATCCAGTACAGGTTGTAGCCCACAATGCACAGCTACTAATGGGGTGTTGTCTTTTGTTTTATTAATATACTTTTCTTTAACAATTAATTGCTATATACTTTCTCTTTTGCTTTTGTTTTAATACTATACTTTATCGTGTGTGTGGATCTTTCGTTGTAATATCATTGTTATCATTTTTTTTTATAGGAGAGGGAGTAGGATGCTCTACAAAGAATATACTAACAGAATTTTAAATGATGGGGAAAAGGGGCTGTCTGGGTTGTTGTTTTTTTGTGTGCAACAACTGAAAGCTCTAGAAAAAAAAAAACATCCTGTTGTTTATCAGGAATTTCTTTGTGGGCACCACGTCATTAGACGATCTGACCGATTTTGGGCAGGTGTGTCAAATGACTTCATTATAGAACAGGTTCTGATGTGAAGTCTGAAAGTCAGTGGAGGTCTAACTCGAGGGACTGGCCTAGGGGAAGGAGAGCGGTCTGTCTGGTTGTTGTGCATGCTTGCGTGCACCGAGATCAGCGTCGCCATGCAGTCTGTGGCAGAAGTCTGCCTGAAGACCAGCGAGCAACATGTGCAGCATGAGGACATCAGCATGAGTCGACAGCAGCGAGATCATCGAGACACAACCGTGATCCTACGTTATTTGCAGCAAAGGAATCCACTTGGTGAAACGGATGTGTTGATGAACATTGGAAGTGGAAGAACAGCAGACCAAGCAGCAAATCCTGACAAAGCAAAAGAAATTGGGATGAGATTTTGAAATCCATGACTGGCAAGAGCTTTGCAGATGTCACCTTCTCGAAGAAAAATCAAGCAAAGACAATGGCTTCAGGAACTGTGATCAAAGTCAACAATGATGCGGTGACGGTTGACCCGAATCTTTTGTTCCAAAGACTGACAAAAGCACCTGAAAAAACTCCAAATCTGTTGGAAGATTCGTTGAAATATGAACTAACCAATGTTCCATCTTCGCTGTTTGATGCATGTGGTCGTCCAAGAAAAGCAAACAAAGCAGCTCTAGCAGACTACATCTGGACATCAACCAAACAAGTCAGTCCAAGCACTCCTCCTGGTGCATTCACAGTCATCGACGGGGGGTCTCTGCTTCACCGTAATCCCTTGGCCCAGTGGAGCAACTTATTCGGAGATCGTTGCCATGTACATGGATTTTGTCGTTCCAAGATACACGAAAGTGTCAGTTGTGTTTGATGGATACTGCAGATCGTCCACAAAATATGCTGCACACCTCCATAGAACGAAACAAAACACCACTGCCAGAGACATTGCTTTCCAACCAGAAATGGCTCTCTGCGGATCTAAAGAGCAGTTCCTGGCCAATCCTTACAACAACGTTTCATAGACTTGCTCAGCCACTCCCTTCAGAGCAGCAGCGTTGATGTGTTGCATGCAAATAGAGATGCTGATTGTCTCATCGTCAAGACAACCCTTGAAAAAGCAGTGGAGGTGAAAACAGTACTTGAAGGCAAGGACACCGACCTTCTGGTGCTACTCCAGCATCTTTTCGGATCAGATCACCACCCAGTTTATGTCATGTCTTCAGGAACTAAGAAAGATTCCAGAGTGTGGGACATCCGATCTATCCAAGAAACCTTGGGCACAGATGTTTGCAGCAGAATTCTTTTGCCCATGCGTTTGGGGTGTGTGACACTACCAGCGCTATTTTTTCTTTGGGAAAATCGCTTCCCTTGAAAAAGCTGGCAATTTCGGATTTTTATTTTCGAAAGCAGGCAGATGTCTTTCTTCGGAAAAGTGACACACCGGAGGTGGTTTGCAGCTCGTGAGACTGCCCTTGTATTTCTGTTTGTTGGGAGATCTGACGACAAGCTTGATAGACTCCGATATGTCAAGTATTCCCAGAGGCTGGTCGTCAGCTCTTCAGCTTTGCAACCAAACTACCTCCAACATCATCAGCAGCGAAGTTCCATTCCATGCGATGCTACTACCAAGTGCAAGAGTGGCTTTTTCTCAGTAACGGCAGTTCTGACTTCTATCTCAGCCCCCTTGAATGGGATGGCAAAGAACCAGCGCATGTTGCTTCCAGTCTGCGTGATGAGCCTGCTGCCCCAGAGGAGCTGCTGAACATCATTAAATGTAACTGCAAAACTGACTGCCAAACGGCCAAATGTTCATGCAGACAGCACGGTCTTGTGTGTTGCTTGCAGTGAGTGCAGAGGGGAAAGTTGTTTAAACTCCATACAGAAGATGGTGTGCTTTGATGACAGTGACTCTTCAGACGACAATAAGTAATGTCTCCATTTATATAATCGGTAAGAGAAATCTGTTGATTTCGAAAGCAGTCACAAGGTTATTTGTAAACTGTTGTCTTGATTTTGAACACAAAATCAAAACTGTACTCTGTTTCAGCATGATCACATTTAAGTGCAGTCTTATTTGTAGTGGTGAATCTGAAGAAATTGTGGCTCAGGATGACAGTGCCTCTGAAGCACATACTTTAATGTGACATTTTTTCTGTGACAAAGGAAGACAATGAATGACAGAAATCGTCTCATATTCCTCCCACGTTATATACATACGCAGTTGTTTTCATTATTATTTTATATGATGACCAAATTTCCTGAACCATGTAAACAAACGTTTGTGGATTTGTTAACACATGCATGTGCGCTCACACAATGCATGCACAAGCCCATAATATTGATAATTTTAATAATAGTTTAGTAATATCATTGCTATTGCTGTCATTTAAAGCAAGAGTGAACTGAAATTTGCCTAAAAAATTATTAAAAAAACTTTTTCATGTAAATGTTCATCATAGTGGATAAGTTTTTGAAATCACAAGTGGGGCTGAGCTAAAAATAGAAAACATGTCTAAAAATAGATCAGGTCCCCGCAGATTTTGGTAAACTTTACTTCATGAGATAAGGGACCCTTTCCACAATGTTAAAAAACAAACCATTTTTAAAGCTTGCACTTCACGCTGGGGCCATATTTTTCAGAGTTTTGCTTGGACTGTTAGAGGGAGTGGGACCGTGCAGAAAGTATCTCGAAATGAATACAGTGAGAAAACAGCAAGCCGACTATCACAAAAGATCATGATGATAAGGAAAGCAAATCACGGGAGTATATGCCTATTGAACACAATGTCAGAATTACAACACTGGCGTTACCTTTACGAACACAGTATTTTCCGCCACAAGCTTTGACAGTTACAATATATCCGGAGAGGGATTCCCTTTTTCAGCTGCCCCTCCCGAGTCCGAGTTGGCCTGCCTCTCCTCCACGTTCATGAAGAAGATTGTCCAGCTTTTTTGTCCTCCTCTCTTCAGGACACGCCAGGATTTCCAAGCCAATGTTTCGGGGCTGAGTGGTTTGCTGTGATACACACTAACGGTTCACAATCTTGATGGTATGTACCGTTGGAATCTGTCCCGCACATATTCACGTTTTCCTGTAAGCCCATCTCGGCCCCACATACTTCCGCACTGAAAGGTTTGTTCGAGTCCGTGGAGAGATCGAAGGGGAGGGAGGGGGGGGGGGGGGGGTGGGGGATGAAAGAAAGAAACAAAGAAACATCAGAAAAAATAAAACCGAATAGATAGATAAGTAAATGAATAAAAATGAATAGATACGTTGATAATGAATAAAAAAGAAAAAAAATGGATAGAAAGAAAGAAAGAAGGGATAAAAAAGAATGAATGAAAATAGCAAAGAGGAAGAGGGATTGCGGGAGGAGGGGGGGGGGGGCTGGGCAAAATTCGTACTAGCAGGGAGGAGAGAAGGCAGCAGAGGAGAGCGAGGAAGGTTTTTTTTTTTTTTTTTTTTTAATTTAAATTAGATCTTTAATCTGTTCCCAGCTCTTACAATACGATACGTGTCACAAGAAGAACACAGAAACAGAATCTATTCCCGCACAACGGAAAGCGTGTTTTGCTGTTAAACACCATATCATTCCTCTAGACTTTAGGCCTATCAACTTTCTTTCTTAGAAATTATCATTATATCATCAGTAACAGCTGATTTAAATGCAGACACACTTTCAGAGATCTTACAAGGAAAAGAGAGTTCGAGGGGAAGCTACAAGATTGTTTCACTGCTATCAACCCAAGATTCAATCCAAACCAACTAAATAATCGCATCTGACTCGGTGGAAGCCAACGATTTAGTCGAGCAAAGCCACTCCTGTCACATTGTCAGGTTCAGACTCCCGTTACGTTGTCACGTTCAGAGTCCCGTTACGTTGTCACGTTCAGACTCCTGTTACATTGTCAGGTTCAGACTCCCGTTACGTTGTCAGGTTCAGATTCCCGTTACATTGTCAGGTTCAGACTCCCGTTACATTGTCAGGTTCAGACTCCCGTTACATTGTCACGTTCAGACTTCCGTTACGTTGTCACGTTCAGACTCCCGTTACGTTGTCACATTCAGACTCCCGTTATGTTGTCACGTTCAGACTCCCGTTACGTTGTCAGGTTCAGACTCCCGTTACATTGTCAGGTTTAGACTCCCGTTACATTGTCAGGTTCAGACTCCCGTTACGTTGTCAGGTTCAGACTCCCGTTACGTTGTCAGGTTCAGACTCTCGTTACGTTGTCAGGTTCAGACTCCCGTTACATTGTCAGGTTCAGACTCCCGTTACGTTGTCAGGTTCAGACTCACGCTACGTTGTCAGGTTCAGCCGGTCAGTCGATTTGACAGGCGTGAAGCAAGGAAGGTAATTCAGTTTTTGTGGGTCAGTGACGCATGTCGATGCAAAATCTTTGGTCACGGCACCAGTAAGTCTGGTCGGTGTATAGTATCCACGTAGTACAGGAGACAGAAAAAAAGATCTATCTGTAAAAAGAAAGTTACAAAGAACATCACACCGTTGGCATGGCAGCACTGGGATACTGTTTCCTCATCCATTCTGCGCTCGGTTTGAGCAGATGAGTGACTGTCTGTTGGTGTTTTGTTCTCGTTATCTTCAAAATTCTTCGTCTTGCCTGAAGGGGACCAAAAAGTTCGAAACGCGTTGTGTTTATTTTGTAGTTTGATTAGCCCGTCGTATGGCGGAACAGTAACTTTTTTTTCAAATTTTGTTTCAATTTCCACCTGCGGTTACCTCATTTTGAAACCAAGTTTTCCCACAAAATCTCTCTTAACGTTCTCTGCTGTGTGGGCTGGGTTTCGATCTTATTTTTTATGGGTGCTGTTCCTTGAATGTGTGTGTGTCTGTGTGTGTGTGTGTGTGTGTGTGTGTGTGTGTGTGTGTGTGTGTGTGTGTGTGTGAGTGTGTGTGTGCGTGTGTGTGTGTGTATGTGTGTGTGTGTGTGTGCGTGCGTGTGTACGCGCGCGCGCGTATGTGTGTGTGTGTGTGTGTGTGTGTGTGTGTGTGTGTGTGTGTGTGTGTGTGTGAGCTCAATTCTGATTTTAATTCATGGTGAGTCACTTGAAGAGACAGATAGAGAGAAAGAGAGAGAGAGAGAGAGAGAGGAGGGGTAGGCAATGGGGGTGGTACCGGATGGTAAAGGGGAAAGAAGGACATAGGGGAAGGGGGGGGGGGGTCAAGAGAAGGGAGAGCGCATACATGAAGACACCGGTGTGTTTTTTTTCCTTAATCTTTTTGTTGTTGTTGTTGTTGTTAATATCCTCCTTTTCCCTCTCCCTCCCTTTTGCCTACTCTTTGATGCGATGGCCATTCTCAATGATCCCTGGACCATTGGACTTCTTTTTCCTGCTTACCAAGCCGCCATTCCATTTCGCCTATCAAGAGCAAAACTTAAATGTTTAACGTTCATGAATCATGACAAATATTTGCGAGAGCATCCACGAATGTCTTTCCAGTGAATATATTACAGTTTATTCCATCTCTCTCTCTCTCTCTCTCTCTCTCTCTCTCTCTCTCTCTCTCTCTCTCTCTCTCTCTCTCTCTCTCTTCACTGTTCATTTTTCCAGTTAGATATTACGAAAAGACAAAATGTCGCTGTCGTGTTATCATCAGATGATGAACTTGTAATTAAATTAATTGCGAAATTCATCGCGGAAGCATTGAAAATTAGACAGCTGAAGGATAGTGAAATTTAAGATAATGCATTATTACAGATATATGAATGAATGTTATCATTCATCGCATGTGGAAGATATCAGTAACATACAATGTCATCATTTGATTGAGTGGATGGTCGAGTCAGTCGTAAGATTTTGTTCTTAACCTTACGGCATTACTCTTGTACGTGAGGACATAAGGAAATCTTACGAATTTTATCTGTTTTTGTTAACCTTTGATTTGATACACGCTAAGAGTGAATGTGTACTATTTGTTCGCAGGAAAGGAGGAGGGAAATGTCATTGTTCTGTTACCGCATCCCCATTGTCAAAAGACCTCTTTGGTAATGACAATAAAATATCAAAGTTCTCTCTCTCTCTCTCTCTCTCTCTCTCTCTCTCCTCTCTCTCTCTCTCTCTCTCTCTCTCTCTGTATGTGTGTGTGCGTGTGTATGTGTGTGTGTGTGTGAGCTCAATTCTGAATTCGATTCATGGTGAGTCACTCGAAGTAAATGTACGCCAGCTCACGAATAGTTTCCCTGTGTTAAGACCAAGCGAAAATAACAATGATACTCGTGTTAATAGAATCTGGTGTGTGAGGTAGGGTAGGGGGAAAGGGGGTGGGGGCGAAATGAACAGGAAGAGGCTCTGTTTCATCGTGTCGAGCTTTCCCCGGTCAGTTATTACTTACGGAAAGAAGGGGACAATGAAGGAAGAGAAGGCAAAACAGGATTTCCCCGAGTGTGTGCGTGTGTGTGCGTGCGTGTGTGTGTGTGTGTGTGTGTGTGTGTGTGTGTGTGTGTGTGTGTGTGTGTGTGTGTGTGTGTGCGTGCGTGCGTGCGCTTATGCGTGCGTGTGAGTGCGCAAGGGCAACGTAATACAAACCAAAACGAATAAACTGGTTTCAGTCAGTCAGCATTGACAATGGCAATACGAATACTGAGAGCAAGTGAACATACTCATTGATTCGTTTGCCTGTATACTGTGGTGATAGTCTGAATATGATCTATAAATGAGGGCCGCTTTGTTAATGTAGACCAAGAATCCATCGCATTAATCGAAAATCATGATGGTAAATACGACAGACACCACAGACTCTCTCCAGTCTTCACCATTCGTTGGACAAAGCCTCAGCAATGCTGCACGTGCAACATTCGCAACAGTCGGCAGTATCATGATCTTATGTGGTGTCTTGGGCAATGGACTGTTAATCACCGTTATCATCGGACGTGTTCGTCGAAAACAATACTTGTACGATCTATTTATAGCCAGTCTGGCCTCCGCTGACTCTATAACCTTGGGGTACTGGCTGACCTTTTTTGTCCTGGACATGATTTTAGGGTACCACCCTGTGGTGAACCAGGCACACTGTGTGATGAATGGGATGATCATTTGCACCTCGACAGCGGTACGTGTGTGTGTGTGTGTGTGTGTGTGTGTGTGTGTGTGAGAGAGAGAGCATATATATATATGTGTGTGTGTGTGTGTGTGTGTGTGTGTGTGTGTGCATTATTTTACAGACTTCATGTATTCAGGACTATTACTTCTTAAATATGTATAATGAATGAGCCCAACATAGGCACATGGGTGGCTCAGTCTTAGAACAATAATCCAATACTGAGCATCTGAGCACAATTTTTTTTTCTGACTTGGGCAATCTGTCTCTTAGCGCCAACGTCTTTGTGTTAGTGCAGTGGTTCAGCTCTAATTCTTTAAGGATAATAAGTCTAATTTGGAGCGTTCGGACTCATGGGAAATTCGAGTTTGACCTGAGTGTTTCAGATCACGAATATTTACTCTCACACTGATGTGAGAATTATCCATATAAATACCACTAAAAGCCTTCAGGTTTTTTCATTAATTTCAAAACATGCTTAATATTGGACTTCCTCCCCTTCAGCGAAACGTCATGTTTTATTCCATTTTCATGCTCGTCCTTGGTATTAACAGCCACTGTGGCTGTCTGCGAAATGATATGTACTTTTGTTCTACTGTGTGACTAGTTCTAAACGTTTTGAATGGACAGCGAGTGGGAAGATGGTTGGATAACTGGGGAAAGGAGGAGAGACAGGGATCTCTCTCTCTCTCTCTCTCTCTCTCTCTCTCTCTCTCTCTCTCTCTCTCTCTCTCTCTCTCTCTCTCTTGAAAGTTTTGATATTATCGATCGCAGTATTCTTAAAAAGCTGAAGTTATGTAAGTTATCTGAAAATTCTGTAGAACTCCTATCTTCATTTCTTTCAGAGAGAAAGCAAACTGTTTCGATAAATAAACCTGTTTCTCCTATATTATCTAAATGTCACGGTCTTTCTTAACGATCAATACTGGGACCTATTTAATTTTCCATAAATATCAACAATTTTACCTCTATTCATTGATAGCTTATATAAAATGATTGATATATGACACCACTCTGCACACTAGTAATAAAAATATTAAAATGCATTTGCCGGTTTAAAAGGGAGTTTAAACAGGTTAATCAAATTTCCACCTCTCCGCCTTTCCACCTATCGTTGACGTCCTTTCCTTCTCGTTTTTTTCTTTTAAATGTATGGGGGAAAGTTGATCTTTTGTTTCCTGAAAAGTTGTTCGCGTTATTTTTGGATTGCGGTTCGTATTTCAGATTAAGCTTACTATTCCTTTCGGTGTTTAGATATCTCATTTACTTTTAACGTCACCTTTTTCACTGAGGGCAAGTTATAAAAAAAAAAAGCCTTTATTGATTTTATTCAATTCCCTCATTTAAAAAAATCGTTCTTTCGTTATTTCGTTCGTTTATTCGTTCTCCTCTCTCTCTCTCTCTCTCTCTTCTCTCTCTCTCTCTCTCTCCCCTCTCTCTCTCTCTCTTATTTGTTAATGAATGAAATTTTAAAAGATTTGACAAAGAAGCATGAAATGTAATGTGCATCTTTCCTCTGTTACAGGTGTGCATCTTGTCCCTACTGGCTATCTCTGTGAACCGTTACCTCCACGTGTGCCACTCCCGACTGTATAAACGACTCTTCACCTGGTCCCGTACAGTGGTCATCTGCATCACCATCTGGACTGTGTCCATACTGATCTCCATCCCTCCGGCCCTAGGCATCGATGAGGGCGTCTATTTTTACAGTACCAACGCTCATATGTGCACCTATAAATCATCCTTCTTAACCTATGCCACGACTGTTGTGGTCGTCTTCACCATCACACCTATCATTGTCATTGGCTACTGCAACTTCGCGATTTTCCGATTCTGGAAGAAGGCCAGTGAGGCTCTGTATGGCCGTAAAGATCAAAGCATAGTAAGAAAACTGCTCAACAGGCAAAGGGAAAGTCGGAAAAAGAGTAGAGAGAAAGAGACTTCAGTAGGTCCAGAGACAATCATCGATAAACAGAGACATCAGTTTGAGGACTGGCAACAGAATCCAATCTTTCACAAGGGAGAAAACTCGCCCACTGAACTGGATGAGACAGAGGTTCCGGAGTCTAGGGATGAGAGCGCTGACAGTGATGGTGGCAGAACTGATGATGAGACCGAAAGCACGTCTCAGGCCATGCATCCCTTGAGCAACGGTAGGAAGAACAGCAAAGAGTGGTGCGTTAAAACTACCCTGTCTGCCGCCAATGTAGAATGGCGTCTTCAGAGACAACTGGAAGATATCGAAGATCATGATGGAGTCCAAGACGATGATGATTTCAGTAAAAGCGGAAAGGTAGCACCTGAAAACAGCGGGCAGACAAACGAGGACGGCACAGGGACGGTGGCAGGAACGCAGACATCTGAGGTTCCTAGACCTTCACCTTCACATTCACCAATGACGTCCCACGGAAGGCCGCCATCCCAGGGGAATGGACAGAAACATCGGACCCCTGTTACCCAGCACTCGCAGCGACGACGAAAGAAGCCCAAGAAACCGAACACCAAGGAAGTCGCTTTTGTGCGCTGTTTGTTCGTCGTGTTCCTCCTGGCTTGTGCTACCTCAACCCCCTACAGCATCATCACCGCCGTCCGCTCCATAGTGGCGATTTCGCCAGAGATCAGAATCAGTGGAACCTTGCTGCTGTTGTTTAACAACTGTGTCAACTGGGTGGTGTACGGCGTGATGAACCCTTCCTTCAGGAAAGCGTACAGGGAACGGAGCCAACAACTGATGGGGAAATGTTTTCCCGGGAAATAAGACTGGACAGTCATTAAACATTGTGGGCAACGTCTGGTTGAGCAGGAAAGGGTAGAGGAGGGAAACAGAAACATAGTCAACAGACTTTCTGATGAAAGGAGAAACAAGATTGCAGGCAGTTACACCGTCATTAGACATAGTGGGGGAAAGTACAAGAGCACACAGTCATCAGAGTTTTACCCACTCGCGGTCATGCCAGTGTTTGTGCAGACAAAAAAGCCCAGGGAGACACCCGCTACTCCTCTACCACGGGCGCACAGGCGTTTACCTATCTCACATTTCTATCTTGTGTTACCTCGATGGTCCATGCCCAGATCAGAGAACGAGTCAGTCACTGTTGTGAAAGTCTGTGGAACTGCTCAGACTATCATCGCACGGGTGACAAGCAGCATCTAAACTCAGCAAGCCAGTGTGCGTGTGTAAATGACAAAAGCACAGAGACATGCGACAGCATGCGTAACTAAAGGCACACCCACACGAGCTGTTTCATTGGACCGTCTGTACCTGATTTCAATCGGATCATGGATCAACACATGTTTTGGTGAATGTATAATCTTCAACCATGAAAACCCCTGACATCCAGCAACAACAGAGGAATATCGGTTCTATCAGGTACAAATCGTGAGGACCTTTATGGATCAAAATACAAATGAACACACGAACAAAGGTGAAAAGCAATACAGATTAGTGTTACAAAAATGACAAATCAGTTTCAACACATATGCCTTTTTCAGACGTTACAAACGACACTGCTTGTTGTTTTCATGTTGACAGGGGAGTATTGTATTGTGCGTTCTTTGTCTGTTGTTGGTAACGTCTCAAGAAGACGTATTTGTCGAAAATTTCCTCGTCTGTTTGTATTGTATGACAAGGGAAAGCACCCCTTCATTGTACAGCGTCATATATATATATATATATATATATATATATATATATATATATATATATATATATATATATATATATATTTCCCCATTCATCCACTCAAGAACATACTGATAGGCAGAATTATCTACCACTGCAGATATGAATGCTTGTTTCCCCCTATTTCTTCAATCTAAGACATTAGAGCAAGCTTTGTTTATAATTGAATATTTCTTGCAGTCATTGCAGTACCAAGCTGCTCTGTAAGTTGCTGGAATGGTGCCCGGTACTTATCCTTGGAATTTATTAGTTCATTGTATTTTAGTCCTTGCGGATTCATTCCAAGAACTGGCCCTCAACACTTGTGTCTTAAGAGGTTATCTTTTTATATTTTCTACTTTTCACAAGAAAATGTAGCTTGTTTTCCTCTTTCATGATTTTCTTTTGCTTCTTAGGTGGCACCTTTGGTTGGTTTTTTTGAAAACTCAACAAACATACTACGGTATTGCACACCAGCTTTTTCTGGGATAGCATTCTTCTTAAAACCGAAAAGGCAGAGGAGTCAAATTACCACTTTCCACGGTCACTGAGAAGAAACAATCAGGTTTCGAAATATCGGTATCTGACCAGGAGTTATATGTTAGTGGGTTTCCTCCCCATTGGAGACTGTCTCCCTCTTGGAGACTATAAGCTTGCTGAAGGCTCATTTTGAGAACATTTATTTTATTTTTCCCCATTCATCCACTCAAGAACATACTGATAGTTAAGCAGAATTATCTACCACTGCAGGTATGAATGCTTTTTTCCCCCTATTTCTTCAATCTAAGACATAAGAGCAAGCTTTGTTTATAATTGAATATTTATTGCAATACCAAGCTGTTCTGTAAGTTGCTGGAATGGTGCCTGGTACTTATCCTTGGAATTTATTAGTTCATTGTGTATATATATATATATATATATTTTAAAAACCTATTTTAACAAAATATATATGTGTGTGTGTGTTAAACATTTGGGATTTTCCTATACAATTTTGTCCGAAGGAGCTCCCTTGGTGCTGTCAGTTCTTTCAGGAGCGGTCAATGAATGCGACACACAGAATCTCTATCTATTTGTGTCGTCCTTTTGAACTTTCTATAGTATGACTGTGGTCTATTTCCAACACAAAACTTGTCCATGTAGATTTGAACGGCTCTCCTCTGCAGGGTTTTCCATTTCTGACTTCACCTTTAGGTCGGCAGAGTCAATCGTATGGCAGTCAGCACCATTTACATAGACGTCTGTAATTGTATGAAAACTTGGCTGTGTGCACGATTCTTACTCGTAGAACGACGCAAGCTTCGGTTTCCGAAAAGGCAGCAATAATATGATTGTGTGTGTGTGCGTGGGCGCGCGCGCGCGCGTGTATGTGTGTGTGTATATGTGTCCCTGTGTGTGTTGTGGTGTGGTGTAGTGTTGTGTGATGTAGCCTCACATCAAGGCATGTGACGCTCCATCACATGTAGTTTAGTGATATGAATCATTTCCCCATGCCACAACTAAAAAGGAAGAATATTCATGTGGCTTGACTAGTGTAGCGGGCGTCCCCAAATAATGGTGAGAATGACTCATTCAAGAAAGAAGGGTGGTCATTGGGTGAAAGTGACCACTGAGAGATAGTTTAATAAGGGCTGGTAGGGTGCTGGTCATGTGTTTTGAACACTGAGTATGCACTCACTAGGAGGAGGGAGGAAAGAATCAGTTTTAGCCCAGCAGATGGCCTAGAGACTCGAACCTGTCAGGACGCTGGTCCTCACTGCTGACCAGTCATTACCAGGTGAGCTATAGATAGTTGGGGAAAGCTACAGGGGAAAACCTAAAGAAAAGAGAAAGAAAGAATTCATATGTTGAATTAAGAAGCAGGTTATTTACACGAACCTTATTCGTGTTTCAGCCCTTCACCCTTCACCCCGTGAGGTGGTTAAAGATGGCCATGGTGTGGGGAACACACCGGTAGTTCAGCCCCAACAATTAAAGACTCCAGGGAGAGGAGTTGGAATTCGTCATCTCTCCAGTGACAGGAGAAGGCGAGGAAGAGGAATTGGAACTCATCATCTCTCCAGTGACAGGAGAAGTCGAGGGAGAGGAGTCGGAACTCATATCTCCAGTGACGGGAGAATTCAAGGGGGCGATACGATGTCTGAAAGAGACAGGGAATCATGACAGTATGGAACGAGTCTTATATCTGATGCAGGCATAGCATCAATGATTGAAAGAATTAATTATTCTCCTGGTCTGGATCTTGGGCCAGTGTTATGTGAAGGCCATGACTTTACAGAAACTTGTATTGATGTAAATGGGAAAATTGGTTACAAGGATGCATGTATAAAATCTGTTTATAAATTGTTTGATGTGATTTAGTAAAGTGTTTTTCCTGAAGGAGAGGGGGAGAAGAAAAAACATTCGGTAGTGCGCCTTTTGGTTGATTGGAAAGATTGCGTGTGCGTATGGAGTAAATGCTGTCATGAATGCATGTGGGCAAGAGTGACAGTGTGACAGTAGTGTAGTGTAGTACAGTGTAGTGTAATGTGATTTTCCAAGCTATTAAGTCGGTTTACAAGACAGTGAAATACGCGAAAAGTGTTGTTTTGTTCTTGTCCTTTTTTTTCACCCGTAAGCCCATCTATTTACAAACCTGGTTTGTTTTCATATAGATGCCGGCAAGTTTTCACTTTCGGTCGGAAACGTTCTAAAATGACGACATAGACTTTCTAAATTGTTGATTTATAAATCAAAGTCAATATCTCACAAGTAGGTTTCGGAAAAAGAACATTTTGATTGCGAAAAAAAGTTTGTTTTCTGAATCCGTCGTAGAACTCTCTTGGTTCGTATAGATGACTGGGTATAGTCTCAAAATGACATATCTAACTTTTCATTCTTTCCAACAATTAAAAAGTTCTTAGAAATGCATTTGAAAGGTCGATCAGCCCAGTTTGGGGATTGGGTACGTGTATTATCTGTCTGTCTGTCTTTCTGTGTGTGTGTGTGTGTGTGTGTGTGCGCGCGCGCGCGTGCGCGCGTGTGTGTATGTAGGTATGTATGTATATGTATATGTTAACACTTTTTTTAAAATCTGCCTTGTATCCTTAAATGGATCCTTAAGCATAGGCTCAATGATTTACCCTAATATATTTCATACATTATTTTATTTTTTCAGCAACTTATTTCTTTACCACACTTTCTTTTTGTTTTACTTTTCTACCCTTCACTGGCCGTTTTGGGGTGCTGTTGGATTCTGATTTGAAACCTTGGTGCTGAGAATACTATGGAATTGTAGACTGTGGTATATCTATTTGATGCCACTGGACTGCAGAGACAAACAGCTATGCCTCCAAAAAGAGCCCAATCCAGCGGATGAAAGGCCTCGGAGCACACAATATCAAGAGTTCTGTCTTCAAGATGGGTTAAAATGGACTGTATAGATTACTAGTGAAGGATTTTATATTCAAGCTATATTTCCTTAACTTTTCACATTCATTGTTTCATTTCCAATTCTCCTCTTCCTGATTTTTTTCCGTTGCAATCTTTGCCAAGTCATTAGTAGTGATGGAGGAATTGTCAGCCTGCACTTATTTTCTCCCACTTCTAGACTGTTCAACATATTACCTATATATATATATATATATATTGAATTATAAACAAAGCTTGCTCTTATGTCTTAGATTGAAGAAATAGGGGGAGATACGCATTCATATCTGCAGTGGTAGATGATTCTGCCTAACTAACAGTATGTGCTTGAGTGGGTGAATGGGGAAAAATAAAATAAATGCTTCTCAAAATGAGCCTTCAGCAAGCTTATGTTCTCCAAGGGGGGAGAGAGACATCCTCCAATAGGGAGGAAAACTCACTAACATATAACTCCTGGTCATATACCTATATTTCGAAACTTGGTGGTTTCTCCTCAGTGACCGCGGAAAGTGGTAATTTGACTCCTCTGCCTTTTCAGTTTTAAGAAGAATGCAATCCCAGAAAAGGTTGGTGTGCAATACCGTAGTATGTTTGTTGAGTTTTCAAAAAACCAACCAAAGGTGCCATCTAAGAAGCAAAAGAAAATCATAAAAGAGCAAAACAAGCTACATTTTCTTGTGAAAAGTAGAAAATATAAAAAGATATCCTCTAAGACACAAGTGCTGAGGGCAAGTTCTTGGAATGAATCCGCAAGGGACTAAAATACAACAAACTAATAAATTCCAAGGATAAGTACCGCACCGTTCCAGCAACTTACAGAGCAGCTAGGTGTTGCAATGACTGCAAGAAATATTGAATTATAAACAAAGCTTGCTCTTATGTCTTAGATTGAAGAAATAGGGGGAGATACGCATTCATATCTGCAGTGGTAGATGATTCTGCCTAACTAACAGTATGTGCTTGAGTGGGTGAATGGGGAAAAATAAAATAAATGCTTCTCAAAATGAGCCTTCAGCAAGCTTATGTTCTCCAAGGGGGGGAGAGAGACATCCTCCAATAGGGAGGGAAACTCACTAACATATAACTCCTGGTCATATACCGATATTTCGAAACTTGGTGGTTTCTCCTCAGTGACCGCGGAAAGTGGTAATTTGACTCCTCTGCCTTTTCAGTTTTAAGAAGAATGCAATCCCAGAAAAGGTTGGTGTGCAATACCGTAGTATGTTTGTTGAGTTTTCAAAAAACCAACCAAAGGCCAACGCTATGGACGTGGGGGACGATGGGGAAGTTGACCAGCAAGCCACAGTCACTTGGGAGACCAAGTAGAAAGTAATCTGATCTCCCAGAAGGTGCGTGGAAGTGGAGGTTTTTTTTTCTCTTCGGGTGTATCAAGGAAGAGCACATTTTGAGAGAGATTTCATCGGCGTCTTCGTTGTCCGGAAATGATCTTGGTAAAAGAGTGCGCTGTTTGCGAATAGAGATTGAGACGTCATGGAAAGAGTATACAGTCAAGAGAATGAGCTCAGATTTATCGCCCCCGATTGTATACCAGTAAAGAGAATGAGTTCAGATTTATCGCCCCTGGTTATTTCATCGTGTTCTCTTTGTTAAAATACTGGAGACGTCTTTGAAACTGGTTAGCTTCACAAGTGTTTAGTATTTCTCAAGTATGAAAGCCTATGGCGTATGTGGAGCATTGGTCTCCCGTGGGAACGCAAGACCTGATCAAGGGGACATAATTTTCTATGCTGACAGTTGAGTAAGGCTGACGCATTGACTCTCTCAAAGAGAAGTCCTGTAGGGTAGCTCCCCTTTGTTTCAGGCTGCCCACGCAGGCTGCACACACACACACACACGGACACTGGAAAGGAGAGGAGAGGAAAGTCGTGTTTTGCCAGCTCTCTCCATTACATGGAATTATTCAGCTTACAAGTTGTGTATGGTTACGATTTTCTGCAGTGAAGCTTTTGCAGATGTGAGGAGTCCATTGGTGTTATTGATTTTTATTAGTGGCCTTTGGTTTGGCTGTTAATTGCATCTGTAATTGTAATACACAATTAAGAAGGACGAATCGTTTTGAAAAGAATTCACTGTGGAGTGTGAAGGAAAGGTGAGATGCACGTGCAATTTTCAGTGTACAGTTCGCCCTGCCTGGCCATAGCTTTGTGTGAACACTGTTTTGTGTAATGATGGCCCGTGCGTAAATATTCCGTGATTGAGTGTGGCAGTGCAAACACATGGGTGAAAATGTAAACAAAGGACTCTTTCCTAACACCGGCCTATAATGACAGATGACAACCCCTCATTCAGAGACTTACGGCTATGTGACACTACTGACATTGTAGACAAGAAAAAACTTGTTCAAACTGCTGATAGTATACAGAAACGATTTTGGTGTGGTGAAAAAGAACTGTTAGTATGGCGAAATGCTTTGCTGTATCGTTATTCTGCCATACCAGAGCGTACAGTCAAACTACAAATAATTGATTTGATTTAAATGATGATGTTTTGTCACTCCCTGGCTTACAGTGGATTATTGATCTACCAAATGAGCTGGCTAAAACAACCATTCGCCTGTTCTGGAGATCAACAAAACGCATTACAATCACTTTGTATTTCAAATCAAACCAAAATGCCGGCACTCTTCTCTGTCAAGGGAAAGACTGTTGTTACTGGGAGCAAGATGAGTGTGAAGTACTAAAGACTCTCGTTTCAAAGTTTCTGCATGACGGCAACACCAGTTCCTTCACTGCTTCGTTACTTGGAGTGCCACTGGCGTTCATCAGGGGCATTGGGCCTGTGTCACTCGCCTCACCAACAATGGATCCTCACTGTGCGCCAGCGTTGTGTGATGCTGAGTATTCACTGGGTTCTCGTGACAGTGTGTCCTCTGTGTCACTTGCAGAGACTTGTGAGGAGAGAGTGCCTAGTTCAAATGGTAGTCTTAAGTCGGAGTTATCTGCAGAGGAAGGTACAGAAGACTTACCTGGTGCTCATGAATGTCAAAACAAAGAGGAACCTGCAATATGTCAAAGTCCATCATCTGCTTCATCTGCTCCTCTTCCTTCTTCATCCCATGACGGCCGCTCCTGTGAGTACAACCCAGTCAACGTTGACCTACATCCCCCTGCCATTAAATCATCCCCGTCTTCTTCAGAGGAAAGACTGAAACCATTGACAAATACACCTTTAAGAACAAAACGAAGAAACGTTCGTAGACGCACACTTTGCATAAATCAAAACCCAAATAAAAACATTATTTTCCCCTCCAGTCATATAAACTTCAGTTCAACCATCTGAAAGATACAGTTGATGATCTTCTGATATCTCATCAGGATCTTAAAGATACTTTTGTTTCCCTGGTTGAAGATGCCAAAACTGCTACAAAAAATGAACTCAAAACAATGATTAGATCAAAAAATGCTTCCACGTGTTCAAAACTTGATGATTTGCAACTGCAGGTGAATCACTTGAAAGAAGCTATTAGCGTGTTAACCAAAGACAATCAATCACTTAGGTCCCAGTTAACAAGCGTACACGCTGAAATGAAAGAATTAAGACCCAGAAGACCAACACTCGATGCCAGCACGCAGCACAGCCAAGAAGAGGTTAGCAGTCCAGGTTCAGTTGGTGACATCAGACCATCAGCTGGATTGCAACAACCTGCCTCACCTGCTGATCAGCAGCCAGTGGGAGAAGAGTGTGTTGTCCATAACAGCTCACAAATGTCCAGTAAACCGTCAAATGTTGGCATGGTGGAAAAAGATGTTGACAGTTGTTTGAAATCACCTGTTCAGTTGGTGACTATACAACCACCAGAAAATACATGTATTGTATCTATGGCAGCAAACGATACTCCCATTGATCCTAAAACCACTGTGTTTTCTGACATTTCTGGGGAAGTTCCCCCTACTGAGCACTGTGTTACTGAATACTCCATTCCCGTAAAAAACTCTTATGCTCCCCTGTCAAACTCAGTTCCCGGTAATACCAGTATCCTTGAAAACTCCCAATCATTTGAACAAAATGAAAAACCTAGTTTCAAATCATTAAATGAAAGCAGTATAAAACATTCTCCCTGTGAAATCTTAAATGAGATATCAGTAAATAAGCGTGCATCTGCACTCCTGATAGGGGATTCTGTTGTCAAGCATTTAGACCCCAAACGTCTTGCCTTACGCTCATACAACATGCACAAAATATGTGTCTCAGGGATGACTAGCGTTGATCTAGAACGCTGGCTGACTCGTCAACCAGTCTATGCCAACATTAAAGCTCTAATAATCCATGTTGGCATCAATGACTGTCCGTCAGGGCAAATCCATGTTGGCAAATGGACAGAAATAATCCAATTATGTGAACAAGTCTTTCCAAATTCAAGACTAGCCTTCAGTTCACTAATTCCTGGGAAAGGCAGGCATAACATAAATAATGCTGTCCTCCCAACAAACCGCAATTTGATGAAAGCATGCAAAGAGCTCAATGTCACATTTCTAGATAACACAGACGGTTTTGTGGCTGCATCAGGTGCTCCCAAACTAATCATGTACAATGATCCCACTCATCCTAGTTTTAAAGGGACTGCATATCTTGCTGCTAGCTACAAGCGCACTGTCATTGGCTGGCTTGCAGACACGTTACCTCGGCCCCGACAATACCAGTCAGAGCAAGGTCCTTCTTATCGGCAACAGCAGGTTTTTCATGCTACATCTGATGGTCAGTTTCAACCTAGGGCTTGTGATGGTATGCTTAAAAAAGTAAAACATTCTGACATTGTGACTGATCGTTATCAGACTTCCAGCTCAAGGCATGTTTCAGATTGGCAGAATGATCTTCCACAAAACCGTCCCCGTGAATTCTTTGGTGCACAAAATCCCTATCACCCGCTTGACCCAAATAGTCATGCTGACAATGTTGCAGGCTGGCAACAAAGCTCTTCTAGAACTTATGCTCATGCCAGTGCTGATGAAGTCTCTCAAAATCTGAATCACAGCAATTCCTATGCTTCTGGTCCACAGTTTAGATCTCGCCACAACATGGAAAATAACAATGGTCATGGTGGTAATTATACCACCCCCCATCTACGGTCCATGCATGACTTCCCCCCTTTGATCCGACACACAAATAAAATTCATCATTTAAATTATTGATTAAAGTAATTTTGTATATGTGTTCGCATCTCTGAGAATTATTGAATCGGGGATCCATTGTGTATATTGACTACTTGCAGTGTTACATTTCTTGAATTGTCATAAACGGGATTTTTTTTTTAAATCATGCCTTTGACTTTAGACTCTTGGCCAAGTAAACAGGGACTCCGTGTAGGTTATCTGAACATTAACAGTGCAGTAAACAAAAAAGATGACATTGCAGTGATTCTTCATAATTCAGGGAGTCCGTTTCATTTGTTTTGTTTTGCTGAGTCGCGCTTATCTGGGCACATATTAGACAGTGATATGTTTGTTCCAGGTTACCAAATAACAAGATTAGACCCAGTTAAACCCAAAAGAACGGGATTACTCGTATATTCAGCTTCTTCGTTAACGTGTAAGAGGATTGATAATTTTGAGATTCACGACGTGGAATCACTTTGGATGGAAATAAAATTAAAAGGTAACAAACCACTTCTGGTCGGATTTATGTATAGAAATCCCTCTGAAACCATCGTTTGGCAAGACAATTTTAATTCTGTAATGGATGAAGTTACCATGATAAACTATGAAACAATTATTTTGGGAGATTTTAATATTGATTTGTTAAAATCTCAACAGAAGTGGTTTCAAAACTACAACATACATGGCCTTCAGCAGTGGATTGACAAACCTACAAGAGTAACTGAAACATCAGCTACTTTAATTGACCACGTTTATTCTGACAAACTTACAAAACAAAACTTTGTAGAAGTTTGTTCTCCTCCATGTGGCTGTAGTGACCATAATCCTGTATGTTTCACTTGGTATAAAACTCATATAAAATTTCCTAAGGTAGGACATAAAATCATATACTATCGAAACTTTAAAAACTTTATTGAAGATTTTCTGTCTGATCTAGCAAATTCAACATTAAATTACATATATCAGATAAGGGATCCAGACGAAGCAAGTGAATTTTGGATAAATACTTTTAATTCTGTATACAATAAACACGCTCCATTTATAAAGAAACGCGTCAGACTAGATATAAAACCACCGTGGATATCTAAAGAAATTGACGCCGAAAGATATAACAGGGATTTTCTAAGTCATTCCGGAACAAAAGAAGAGTTTAAAAAACAAAGAAATAAAGTTACTTCTTTGAAGCGAAAGTCTAAACATAACTATTTCAAGAAATTGTTAGTTTCCACAAAGGATACCAGAAAAATTTGGAAAGCTATAAATATGTTGAATAATAAGCATGTGTCAAAAAAACAGCACATCATAACAGACATCACTCCCGATGACTTAAATGATCATTTTTCAAACATTGCCAGTAAAATCATAACAAATGACAGGTCTAGTCAAAATGATCTCTTTCATTTAAAACAATATATTGATTCCAAGAAATTTCTTTGTCCCTTCACCCTACCTTACATGACGATAACAGATGTAAACAAAAGCCTATCTCTTTTGAAACAGACTGGTACTCGTGATTTGGATGAGATTGACGGGAAAATATTGAAACGTTCTTCCCCAGTTATTGTTGACTCATTAACATATCTATACAATTTGTGTATCGAAAAAAAAGTTTTCCCTTGAAATTTAAACAAGCTAAAGTTATACCACTTTATAAATCAGGTGACACTTCTAATCCCTGTAATTATAGACCAATTTCAATCTTATCAATTCTTTCAAAACCTTTAGAAAAGCACGTTCAAAATTTGTTGTACTCCTATCTTATGAAAAATGACTTGATTCATGAAGATCAGTCTGGTTTTCGTCAAAACCACTCATGTCATACTTCTCTAATACAACTCATTGATAGTGTTTTAAACAATATTAACCAAAATGAATTCACTGGTATACTTTTTGTTGATTTCGAAAAGCTTTCGACGTTATAAACCACGATCTTTTGTTACAAAAACTATTGTGCTATAATTTAACAACAGATTTCATAGATTTGACGTCATCTTTTCTTTCAGATAGAAAACAGTTAGTATTTGTAAATAACCACAGCTCAAGTTTTATGCCCGTCAAATACGGAGTCCCACAAGGTTCTGTTTTTAGGGCCTCTGTTATTTTCCATTTATGTCAATGATTTGCCTTGTTTTGTAAAATGCAATTGTGAAATGTTTGCAGACGACACATCTTTACATGCTAGCAATTCAGATCCTTACAAACTAACAGAGGATCTTCAAGAAAACATTCAAAAGCTAATTGACTGGACAAAATTCAACCACATGTCCTTAAACACACAGAAAACTAAATGTATGTATGCCTGTGTTAGGCAAAAACGAAAAAGATGAAGACTCATTTTCAACCACTATTTATTGATGGAAAAGTAATACACGAAGTACAATCACACAAAACTCTTGGAGTCATTGTCGACAATGATTTGTCTTGGACAGAGCACATTACAGCCTTGGGAAAGCGTTTGTCTAGAATAAATTTTCAATTAAGTAAAATAAAAAACTTTTTTGATGCTCATTCTCGTAAACTATTCTTTAGTGCCCATGTTTTACCCATTGTTGATTATGCTTCAACTTTATGGGACAGCTGCAGTGAGACAAATTTGAAATTGATTCATCGCATGTATAAAAGAGCTGTAAAGTTGGTGTTGTTAAAATCAAATTCTCTAACCACTGAAGACTATAGAAAACTGAATATACTCACTTTCCGTAATAGACTTTTTTTCAATAAGGCAGTCTTGATGCACAAGACTTTAAACGGAGATGCTCCTAAAAAGATAATGAACACATTCATAATAAATAATTTCAGACACAATCATTTACTTATGCTTCCAAGACCTAGAAATAACCTATTTAAATCAAGTTTCCTTTATTCTGGTGGAACGTTATGGAATGGTCTTTCACCAAATTTTAAAAGTATGACAAACCTTAAAACGTTCAAAAGAAATCTTAAAGTTTATCTCAAAGAAAACAGAAATAATGACTTATAATTGTATTCCCAACTTTGCTGTAATGGCTGTTCCTTGGCATGTCTTTTAAAATTGTCAATAATGATTGTATTTGATGCATATGTACTGATAATGTTTAAACAGAATTTTGTATGCGTGTATATGCTACTTTGTATACGTACATACGCAGAATTGCTAAATGCGCAAAATTATTTGTTTGAAGTTCAGTGATTTAATTTTTTTTCCCTATCCATTGCATTGTTTGTATTCCCTTTCCCCTCCCATCCCACTTCTTCTATTATAATTATTAGCATTGTTAAGATGGCTTGATGAAAAAAAGTGATTTAGTTCGCTTATTCAATGTTTCCATCTATAAATAAAATTTTTGAATTGAATTGAATTGAACGTACACACACACACACACACACACAAACACACACACACCACACACACACACACACACACACACACACACACACACACACACACACACACAAATAATGCTCAAAGGCCTTGCTGAAGGAGTCGAGTATTTATAGACTGGAAAACTGGATTGTTTTGAGAATTTTTATTGTGTCTGAAAGTTGATTCCCCTAATTTTCTTTCATATGACCATATTGGTACAAGCCAGGTGGTTCCAAGCAGACAGATCAAAATCAGAGGTATGGGACTATTTTGTTGTCTTGAAGCTGGCGCAAAGAGCGCGCCACGAGTGCAAAGGCCTGAAATGTGTGTCAGCTAAGGGGAAGGTCACATATTTGAAGATTGTTCGTGATTTCATTTGTGAAGATCCCCAAAACAACGGGAATAATTGTGAGGAGTTGATCTTTTGATCAAGTGTCATTTTAGCATTAAATGCTGGCTCAAATCTACGGTAGGCCTCAAAACGCTTACGTGGCTTATAATATAGTGTTTTAGTGCAAATCCTGAATGTGGTGTGTGGCCGCAGAAGGTTAAGGAATCTCTGTTGTGTCTAAACTCAGTAAGTGCGAGCGATAGTTTCAATCATTGTGCGCCTTGACAGGATGTCTACCATGCTCAGCCTGTGGGCTGTTTGTTGTTGTTGTTGTTGTTAATGTTGTTTCCTTCCCTAAATGAAAGGGACGATTTCCCGCCTTATTGTTCTTTGTAGATGTGCAAAACAAACCCATCTCTGTGTAAATGTTCCTGGTACACCGTCATGTTGGCTTTTAGTTGTGCTCGATTTGAACTTTAGGTCCTATGTATTTGTTAGAATCTGAGTGGGATTGAGGCGTATGACCTGATTATGTGTTTTGAATCATTAGTTCGGGTTCAATGCTACTGTTTCTTGTATGCTGCGGATTATCTCGTCTTTGTTGTTGGTTTTTTTTTTTTTTTTTTTTTCCCTTTTTTTTGGGGGGAGGGGGGTTATGAGGAAGCTTTATTCAAATTTCCGCTTGTGATGGCCTATATTGTTCACGTGCGTCATATTTTTGCATATACACAAGCGCTTCACACAACATGCTAAATGCTTAATGTATCAGTGGATAATATTAGCTTCAACAATATGAACATTGTGCTGTGTGTGTGTGCGCTCGCGCACGTGCGCGCATGTGTGCATATAATATATAGATAGATAGATAGATAGATAGATAGATATAGAGAGATATTATATATATGGGAAGATGAGAGAGAGGGAGAGAGAGAGAGGGACGGTGTGTGTGCATGACTGTGTGCGCTGGCGCGTTCGCGCGTGTCTAAGTGTGCATGCGCGCGCGCATACGTGTGTATGTGTAGATATGGGGGATGAGAAAGAGAGCGAGAGAAAGAGTGAGGAAGACGGTGTGCGTGCGTGCGTGCGTGCGTGTGAGCGTGCGCGCGTGTGTGTGTGTGTGTGTGTGTGTGTGTGTGTGTGTGTGTGTGTGTGTGTGTGTGCGTGCGTGCGTGCGTGCGTGCGTGCGTGTGTGTGTTCTGATGGTCTCCTGTAATTGTACATACTACAAGTAAGTCAATCTGTGTCTAACCATTCTACTGTGTCATTTTATGGAGCGTTACTTTGTTTGTTGTGAGGATGGGTGTGCAAATGTGGGAGTGGCTTGTAGAGGAAGGAAAGGGCTCGTAATTCATACAAGTGTGCTCGCCAAGTCAGGACACTTGTGCTGGTGTCAGCTGTCGACTGCCTTTGGCAAAAGAGAGAAACAGGAACACGCACGCACACATATACTCAAAGAGGCATGCATACACACGTACTCACACATACACACGCGTACGCTCGCGCCCGCTTGCGAGCGCGCCGCACACACGCTCAGAGAGAGAGAGAGAGAGAGAGAGAGAGAGAGAGACGTGCGTGCTTGTCTCAGTTAAATAAAATGACAATTCTTGGTGACATCCATATTTTTTGTCATAAGTGACGATAATCTGCTTTTTTTTTTTAAACTATCGAATCAAAATTCAACGACTATTCTAGAAAGGGTTTTTTTTTTCCCATTCTTAGATTATCTTCTCAAATGATAAAAAAATGTGGATGCCATCCACACCTGCCTGAATACGCACACACGCACGAGCGCGCGCGCACACACAAACACACACACACACACACACACACACACACACACACACACACACACACACACACACAGAGATGTAAATTTGTTCACACATCTTTAATAACCATCTTCAACAACATCAACATGTTGATATTGTACATACATATAATCGTACAAAAGAAAAGAAACCTGGGAAGTATCTCCCTGATTTGAAGTTGCGAAGACAGCAAATAAAACATGCAGTAGGTACAGAGTGTACAAACAAATTCAAGTCGTGAAACCTACACACAAGATTCGAAAAGTAGTTAGCCTGCTGATCTTTTGCTGGATAAGTTTGTTTTCATAAGCCCTGCCTACAAGAAATGGATAGAAGACTGCACCTAGTGTTCAGTCTTCGAGATACAATCACTGATGTGTGTGTGTGTGTGTGTGTGTGTGTGTGTGTGTGTGTGTGTGTGAATAGATTTCGTTAGGGGTCGGTCATTACTCGTGTAAAGTGATGATCTGCTGAACAATAGACTCGTATAGAAAGCCAGAAATCTCTATCTTTAGGTGGTTAGCTGAATCATGTATTCGCTTAGAAATCCTGAAATCTGTATCTTTTGGGCCGGTTAATACTAATAGTAAAGGAGTGGACCGCTGAACACTTTATTACACTCGAAAGCCAGAAATCTGTTGTCTGTTGGGCCCGGTCAATACCAACAGTACAGGGTGGTCTAAAATGGTTTACTCAGACAGAAATACAGAAATCTGTTGCCTGTTGGGCCCAGTCAATACCAACAGTACAGGGTGGTCTAAAATGGTTTACTCAGACAGAAAGCTGTTGTCTGTTGCGGCCAGTCAATACCAACAGTACAGGGTTGTGTAATATGATTTACTTAAACAGAATACCGGAAATCTACATCTTATGGGGCCTGTTGAATAATGTCCTCACCTAGGAAGCCAGAATTCTCTATCTATGGGGGCCTGTGATTACTAACAGTTAGCGGTGGTCTGCCAAATAAAATACTCACACAGAGGGCCAGAAATGTATGTCTTTCGGGACCCGTCAATACTGATATTAAAGTGGTGGTCTGCTGAATAAGTCACTCAACTAGAAAGGCAGAAATCTATAGTCTTTGATTCGAGTCTGACCCGGGTTGTATTTTCTTCTCTCACTTTTCACCAGACCTTCAAAAGTGGTCTGGGTGCCAGTTTTTCTTCTTCTTCTTCTTTTTTTCTTTTTTCTAAATGAGACGATAAACTGAGATCACGTGTTCAGCACGCACTTAAAGTACATTAAAAAAAAAGACCTCGGCAAGAATTATATCGACAGAATTATATCAAAATCATATGGACAGGTAAATAAAAATGCATACAGAGAGGAAAGAAAAATAGAAACGAGTGACGCCAGGTCCTGGTAACCTGTTCTCTCATTGCTTAAAGCTACAAAATTTGTTTCAGTTGTGTAAAAAAAAAAAAAAAAAAAAGCTTCCGACACTGAGGGTAAGTGATACAGTTCAGTGCACACAACATTTACACTTGCAGTACATACAATATTTACACTTCTTTTTCCACCACTAATTATTGGCTGCATGTTACCCGTGAAAGGTTGAAGTGGACTCAGTTGCTCACACAAGTTGTTACATCCCCGTTGCATGCTCACTGTCGCCATATGCTCCAGTAAACTTTGCATGCTCTACAACACAAAAAGTTTACATACTCTTCTAGGTGAAATACTGTACACATTGTACATTTTGTAACTTAAATTCTCTCTCCTCTCTCTCTCTCTCTCTCTCTCTCCTTTTTGCCGTCTCGTCTTCCATATCGTTCGTTCAGTGACGTTACTTCCATACACCTACTAAGCCCCCTACTGACGACAATAATTGCTTAGTCGCGGAGCCGGCGTGAGTGAGCTCTCCCTCCGGAGGGCACCACCATGTCCGTCCAACACGACACAGAGAACTTTGACAGAACATCACCTCGAACATAGATCAGGAGAAGGCTCCGAACCTCAGGTCACCACGACAGCGAGGAATGAAGACACCGAACCTCAGGTCACCACGACAGCGAGGAATGAAGGCACATGTTTGTACATGCAGTACCCATTTTCATTTGGAGAGCAAATATTAAATCACAGGAGCGCAAACTCAGTGGAACGAACAAGTTGCAAAACAGACCTAGTACGTTTCGACCTACAGGTCTTCTTCAGGTAGTACACACACACACACACACACACACACACACACACACACACACACACACACACACACACACACTTTTTTTGTCTTCCAACCTGGTTTTTTATTCGTTTGTTCCTCTCTCTCTCTCTCTCTCTCTCTCTCTCTCTCTCTCTCTCTCTCTCTCTCTCTCTCTCTCTCTCTCTCTCTCTCTCACTCTCTCTCTCTCCTCTCTTCTTTTTTTTTTTCGATGTTTTTCCACTTTTTGTTCTTTGTTCATCAACTCTCATTCATCATGCAAATCTGTTTGTTTTAGTACCGTTGGACATAATCATGTGAACTTTGGTATTTCAGTGTTTAAAACAAAGCGTCTGGGTTTATTAATGGGCTAATGTTTAGTGTAATGACACACCATTCTGTTTGTGACATTGAAAAAAAAAAGAAAAAGAAAGAATTCGTAACGAGCAAGCACTACCGGATTGTGTAGAAAATAGTTCGCCTAATAATCTGAAGTGTGGGCGCGTCCAGATTGACGACATTTGTGAGTTTAAATCTCCGCCTCTCTCCCTCTGTTTCCTTCCATGGGTCCAAACATTCCTTAAAAGTACCCCTTGAGACGAAAAGCGAACATAAAAAGAAGCGAGGATGACGATCGGAATGAACAACTGAGGGGGGAAGGAATGAGAAGGTATTTTCTTCTCTCACTTTTCACCAGACCTTCAAAAGTATTGTGTGGGAGGATTGCAAGTCTTCCCGCGGTTCAGCACATTCCGCACATGAGGATGACCTCATAGGAAAACAACAACAACAATAAGAAAGACATGAGGAAAGCCCAGAAATGTGACAAGTATCAATGTGTGTGTGTGTGTGTGTGTGTGTGTGTGTGTGTGTGTGTGTGTGTGTGTTGGTGACACTGCACAACAGCGGAACACTCCCTCGGGAGGAGCAATCAGCACAGCCAAAATCTATCAACAGAATGAAGTTATACAAGACCATAGATACAGTATAACACAATACAACAGAGATGTAATGCATGCCAAAGTCCTCGCCAAAGATACTGAAACGAGAGAGGAGAGTGCGTCTTCTCTGTGACCTTCTGCTATACAGTTCTCCCAAAGTTTCTTACTCCCAGCACAATACTGTACAACTTTGTAAACAAAACTTCCTGTACACTTCAGACTGTAATTCCCAAAGTCTGCGTTTTCAAGCAGTCTATGAATCAAATTTGTAATAAAACTCGCTTTCCACAACAGGCAAGACAATCTTAGTGTGGATTTGCAAGAATTGCATGTTTTGAGTTCGCTACAGAACTCGCTTTCCGTCCTCGAATAGTTCCACGTGAATCTTGCTTTCAGATTCAGTTTCATAGATGCTAGTGACGGTTTGGAAGAGTGAGATTCCGATCGTTTTCTCTACCAGTGACAGGACACCACTATCCATGGTGAATTTAAAAAAAACAAAAAAACTATACATAGTCAGAACAGACGTCCTCTTTTACCTTTAACCCTTACAGAAGACATTTATCTTGTTGGTATTGAAGAGTTGGAGGATTATAAGATGAATCATGGACTAGCCGGTCTGCACTTCGCATATTTCGTTCTCTCTGTCTTCTATTCATATGTCGAACCACATGATTTGTTGAATTCTGTAAACTCCCATGCGATTGGTACTTGCAAAAACTACAATTCAACTGTTGTCGCACGTTGCCAACTCTCACTGTTGACGATCACAGTCATTCAAAAATAGGAGGTGCATGATCCCATTCAGACCAGATTCAGTCCACTTGAAGCATGCATATAGCACAGTTTGTGTGAATGGGCCTGTACTCACACATACTGTCTCATGTTCCCTTGCTTTTGACACTAATAGTAATACGCACACGCTGGCTGATTCTTTCATTGATGCTACTTGCCGCAAGTGCGCTGACAGCGTGAGCCATTCCCACAGACTTTCACAACTGTAACCGATTCGTTTTCCGATTCGGGAATTGACCGCTGAGCTAACTCTCTCACGATGGAAGTATGAGGGTGACAAAGACCAGCGCATATGTGGAAGAGGAGTGATGGATGTCTCCCAAGGCTTTCCATGTCTGCACAGACGCCGGTATGTCCACGAGTGGGTGAAACGCTGACTGTGTACTCTTGCGTTTTCCCCCCACTAAATTTCATGACTTTGTCTGTGTGTCCGTGTATTTCCCTCTTTGGCCATTCACCACTATGTCTGAAGACTTGTCTGTCTATCTACTCCTTCTCATGCCCCCCCCCCCCCCCCCCACCCCACCCCCATCCCAACGCCCAAACTCAGTCCCCTCCGTCCTTCTTCCTTTTCTCCCCGAACATTTCCCACACGGTTTGTTAACTGTCTAGTCCTTCTTCCCTGGACAGCATTTCCCAAACAGTTGCCTGGCGCATTTCTTGTAGGCCTCCCTGAAGGAAGGGTTCATCACACCGTACACCACCCAGTTGACGGAGCTCTTGGAAAACAGCAGCAAGAGTCCAAGAATTCTGACCTCAGCTGGAACAGCGAAGATAGAGCGGACTGCCATGATGATGCCGAACGGGATGTAAGCGACGCAGGCCAGGATAAACACGACGAACAGTGAGCGCACGAAAGCAACTTCCCTGCTGTTCAGCTTCTTCCGCCGTTGCTGCGATTTCTGGATAACGGAAGTCGGGTGTTTTTCTCCATTCTGTTTGGATGACGTCATGATGACTGAGGTTGTCATTGAAGGGGAAGGTTCAAGAGCTTCAGGTGTCTGCACCTCTGCCACCGTCATCGAGGCTTCCCCTGTTGTCTGCCCGCTATTTGGAGGTGGGGGTTTTCTGGTGGACTCGCGATCCTTTTGTGGATCATGTTCTGCTTGACCGGAATCATCATTGTCTTCGACCTCTTCATCATCTTCCCCGTCTTCCATTTGTCTCTGAAGACACTGTCCGACACTGGGACCGGACAAACGTGTCTTAACGCTCCCATCTGTATTTCCCTGCCTGTCATTGTCCAGTGACTGTACAGCCTGAAAGCTGCTTTCTGTGTCATTGTCAGGTCTGCCAACATCAGTCGCAGTGCTCTCAGTCTGTGTCTCCTGAGATTCTGGCTCATCCACAGAAGAACTGGCACCGGCACGAGAAACTTCTTTTTCACCGTCGAATATCGGATTCTGTTCCCTGTCCTCCTGCTGATGTCTCTCTTTATCCATCGATTCTTCTGGACCTACCACAGCGTCTTCCTCCTGAATCTCCTTTCGACTTTTCTTCCGCCTGTTGAACAGTCTGCGTATTCCGCTTTGTTCTTTACTTCCGTGCAGAGCGTCACTGGCCTTCTTCCAGAATCGGAAAATAGCGAAGTTGCAGTAACCAATGACAATGACGGAAAGAATGGTAAAAGAGACAATCATGAGTTTGGTGTAGCTGAAGGAGGATGTTTCGAAGGTGCACTGATGGGCGGTGGCACTGTACAGATAGGCGCTTCCCCCGAGGTTCAGGGCAGGAGGGATGTAGACCAGAATGGCCAGGATCCAGATAACGATGCAGATGACCACTGTACGGGACCAGTTGAAGAGTCGTTTGTGCAGCCGGGAGTGGCGCACGTGAAGGTAACGGTTCACAGAGATCGCCAGCAGGGTTAGCATGCACACCTGTAACAAAGGAAAGGCACTCAGCTCAATTCAAACTTCTCTCTTTTCCATTTTTCCATGTTCTTTAACATTTTGCTCATTTCCAAAAGACCGAAATATCCAGCTAAATCTTGTCTCTCCTCCACCCCCTTCAAATCCGACCATCTTCCCTCACTCCGCCTATTCATAGCATTCAAATTAGTGGAATAGTTCTCACATTGCGAAAATTGGCCAGGAATGGAATAGATGATAAATAATCAGTATTGCACCAACTGGAGTGAGGGTGGAGTGATGATATACATGAAATACCATACATCATTGTGCTTGACTGAAGATAGGCCGAGGGCCATGTAATTAATTGGAAATGGTTTGAGTTAAAAACCTTAATTAACGATCATCTAACCACTGTATTGCCACAACCTGCACTGGCGCGAAGACACAGACTATTTCTGAAGCCCTGGGCTTGGGAGAAGCCAGTCAGTGGAAACAGATCATGAGGGTTACCCTCGTGTAAATTTGAATTTTGAGTCAAACAATTTCATTGGCTAGTCACGTGAGTCAACCTGCTTTTGCATTCTCTCCCTGACAGTCAGCTCAGCCCCCCCCCCCCCCCCCCCCCCCCCTTCCCCCGCCCGAATCATCGCACAAACGCATGCATGATCAAACGTGTGGAACAAACTCATCTGAATGCATACATTATTTTGACATTCAAGACAGCAACATTAAGGAATGAAAGTGGCAACTCATCTCAATGTATACATTACTTTAACATTCAAGAGAACAACATTAAGGTATGAAAGAGAACAATTTTAAGGAATGAAAGTGGCAAAGAATTGTTCATGATTTAACATTTGAAAATGTAGCTCAGATTTCTTTTCCTCGTCAGAGAGAAATTGTTCATGACCTGCTCAATACTGGAACATTATAACAATGTAAGCCAGCCATGTGTCTGTACTGGGCACAAAAGTCATATAGACTTAAAACGTGTGAGTTATGAGCACATAAATTCCTTTAGACAATGTAAACACATGAACACACACATGCACAGACAAACAAACACACACGTGAGTGCACGTGCATGCATGAATGGAAAAAAAACATACCCCAGACATAACACAAATGGTCATCCCGTTCATCACACAGTGTGCCTGGTTCACTACAGGGTGGTACCCTAGAATCATGTCCAGAACAAAAAAGGTCATCCAGTACCCCAAGGTCACCAAGTCAGACAAGGCCAGATTGACCAGAAACAGATCATACATGTGTTGTCGTCGCCGAATACGTCCGACGACAACGATGATCAGAAGTCCGTTACCTAGGACACCGCATAAGATCATGATGCCCCCGACTGTTGCCAATAGTGCACGTGCAGCAATGCTGAGGTTTTTTCCAACGAATGTTGAGAACAGGTCAGTGTCTGTGTTGTTTGTCGTGTTATTCATCGTGACTTTTGATTGGATGCTTCGTCTGTGTTGACAATAAGGCGTACATTCATTGATCTTGTCAAATTTGTGACAACAATTTTGGGTTGAAATTCATGCGTGTTTCCGAGCCACCAGTTTCAGATTTTGACACTGTAATGCTGACCAACGGACACCAGTTTATGATCAATGTAACCTTAGCTTATGTTGCTTTGCCAACGCAGTTGCCCGGGTTACATAATGTTTATAAAGTTAATTGCAGCTGAGGAGATTGTTGTTCTCTGGATGGCGAAGTCTTCTTTTTCAAGCTAATTCCTGAAAGTAGTTTATCACATGAAATTTGACCATTTCCAAATAGTTTGTTTTTCACCACTTGTAGGCGTTTCCTCTCTTCTAGAATCAACAGGTTTCGATGTCTTTATAGGTCATGCCATTTCAACAACTTAAAAAAATCCTTCTCATTTAAATTAATGCCCATTTTTAATAATTGTTTTATTCAGTTTAAGCCAAACGTCGTAAATTTCTTCTTGCCACTCTGTTTGTTGACATTCTCTACAAGAACAAAATGCACAAACTCTTTAAAAAATTCTATTTAGACGATTGTTTTAATGGAACAAAGTGGTTTAACCACTGAAAATACAGAAGCTACATTTATTTTAATCCATTTTTCTACAATTATAATTCCCTTTTTGCACACACATTGTTTTCTTATGCACTAAAAGTCAGCTTCATCAAGGTTTTCTTTTTTTTTTTAACTCGTGTACCAGGACAATTCTGTGAATGAAGATCACAGACCGACGATCACTAGTTCAACATCTATTGAGTCCTGCATTCTGACAAAGTGCGGTACAGCCTCTCACGACTACGCTTCAGAGTGATGCAACTCACACCGCCTCCATGAAACAAAACAGAACGAATGAA
>CM031611.1:34271982-34326982 GCA_018398815.1 Conus ventricosus | reverse complement strand
ACTGTCCTACAATTCATCTATCCTTTATTTTTGTTCCATGTAACCACATCGTCCTCTTTTCTTTTATGATAATAGTCTAAAATTGTAAACAATATGTTATTTAGACGTCTGCAATCACCTATATGTGTGACGAGACGTAAAACAGAATTCCTTCCCTACACACACACACGCAACTTTACTGTCTCTCCATTTCACCTTCCATCCTGCACTCCCTAACCCCCCCCCCCCCCACCCCCACCTCTCTCTCCATAGGTATCTAGGAGCTCCATAGGTATCTCATACTAACAAACATCCCATTTGTCATAAAATGGATTGAAGGCAAGAAATTTATTCTATTAAAAACAATGCCTGCAATCTCCGATAACTTCATATTGAATATAGTGCTGCAACACACATTCACTCTGCACCCATGTTCCGTCTACCTAAAAGGATATGAACATTACACTAACAGCCAGTGAACAAACAGAAGCCTGTACATCAGAAATGATTTCAGTTCACTACTAACTGTCTCTGTGAATATTTTCAAACTAAGACATTTAAGATCATACGCCTCAACGGTAATATTTCAGTTTAGAGAATGAACAGAAAAACAAACAAACCTGGTTATCATGTTTGGTCTGTGCCCTTGTGCCTGCGTGTGTGTTAAGCCTAAGCGAACTGATGCCTAAATCAGCAGTAAGTTTGGAGGTTCAGCTGTGCAACTGTTTCAGCTCGGGACCAAAAGTTCGCTCCCTTATCTGCTCTTACGTCTCTGTTTTCATTTCTCTCCCCAGCTTTGACAGCTTTGCATTACAATGAGTGTTTCCAAAGATAGTTCCGCTTTTATTTCTTTTCTGTCTGGACCTCTTTTCCATTTATTTACTTACTTATTCATCAAGGCTTAGGACGATCGGGCATAAAAAGTAATAAAAAAAAACCTCAGTATATTTGAAGAAAAATGGATACTGGTCTGCATTACAGACATGGCAGTCTACGGGTGAATGCTCACGTCCCATCTCGTGTGGAATGCTTAAAAAACAAAACAAAAAAAAACCCTTAGAGGTCGAAATCCTATGTGTTTTGTCCTGTAATCTGTTTGTGTGTATTGTCTTGCGGAACTAATAACCTTTCTTTAAAAATAAAAAAAGACATCTGTGTAGTGTGGTACACTTTACACTCAATTTTGTTGCGATCTTTGATACACTACAGATTGTTGCCTATGCAAGTATTCCTTTTTGAAATAATTTCTTTCAACATTCGACTCTTTTCTTTAAAGCAAAAGCTTTTAAAACAAGCAAACAAACAAAAAGAGAAAGAAAAGACAAGAATAAAGGAAAACTATGGAACAGAGACTGTAAAACTGAACTGCTTTCCTTATTTTAAACACAATACGTTTGTTCCAAAATATACAAAATATGCTCAATTTTTTTCTAAATATTTGTGTCACATTTTGAGAAAATCAACGACATAAGACGTAAGCAAAACATACACCGTAAAATCACAATCGCAAATATGTACATTTTCATTGACAGTTAGCAAAAATATACACAAAACATACCACAAAATATCAAACCAGCAAAGATGTCCTCAACTGGTTTTTACAGCAAACTCTGTTCTTTTGTTTCCTGTTAAATGTTCAGCCCAGATTAACAAAGGGAATTTTAAAGCAAAAACAAAAAGGTGGAAACAAAACCAAAGCATCGGATTCAATAAACCTAAATGTACAAATAAAACTTCAGATTATTATATTTGACAGCCTTCCTTTGTACACACATTATCTATGGCCTCAAGTCAAGCGAATTTAAATTGTTTTACACATCTTCAATAACCATCTTCAATAACATCAACATGTTGATATTGTACATACATATAATCGTACAAAAAAAAAACCTGGGAAGTATCTCGCTAATTTGAAGTTCCGAAGACAGCAAATAAAACATGCAGTAGGTACAGATTGTACAAACAAATTAAAGTCGTGAAACCTCGTCACAAGATTCGAAAAGTACTTATAGCCTGCTGGATATTATCTTGATGTTTGCCCCAAAGTTTGCTTTCATAAGCCCTGCCTGCAAGAAATGGATAGAAGACTGCACATAGTGTTCAGTCTTCGAGATACAATCACCGATGTGTGCGTGCGTGCGTGCGTGCGTGCGTGCGTGTGTGTGTGTGTGTGTGCGTGCGTGCGTGCGTGCGTGCGTGCGTGCGTGTGTGTGTGTGTGTGTGTGTGAATAGATTTCTTTAGGGGTCGGTCATTACTCGTGTAAAGCGATGATCTGCTGAACAATAGACTCGTATAGAAAGCCGGAAATCTCTATCTTTAGGTGGTTAGCTGAATCATGTATTCGCTTAGAAATCCTGAAATCTGTATTATTTGGGCTGGTTAATACTAATAGTAGAGGGGTGGGCCGCTGAACACTTTATTACACTCGAAAGACAGAAATCTGTTGCCTGTTGGTCCCGGTCAATACCAACAGTACAGGGTGGTCTAAAATGGTTTACTCAGACTGAAAGCTGTTGCCTGTTGGGGCCAGTCAATACCAACAGTACAGGGTGGTCTAAAATGGTTTACTCAGACAGAAAGCTGTTGTCTGTTGGGGCCAGTCAATACCAACAGTACAGGGTGGTCTAAAATGGTTTACTCAGACAGAAAGCTGTTGTCTGTTGGGGCCAGTCAATACCAACAGTACAGGGTGGTCTAAAATGGTTTACTCAGACAGAAAGCTGTCGCCTGTTGGGGCCAGTCAATACCAACAGTACAGGGTGGTCTAAAATGGTTTACTCAGACTGAAAGCTGTTGCCTGTTGCGGCCAGTCAATACCAACAGTACAGGGTGGTCTAAAATGGTTTACTCAGACAGAAAGACAGAAAGCTGTTGCCTGTTGCGGCCAGTCAATACCAACAGTACAGGGTGGTCTAAAATGGTTTACTCAGACAGAAAGACAGAAAGCTGTTGCCTGTTGCGGCCAGTCAATACCAACAGTACAGGGTGGTCTAAAATGGTTTACTCAGACAGAAAGACAGAAAGCTGTTGCCTGTTGCGGCCAGTCAATACCAACAGTACAGGGTGGTCTAAAATGGTTTACTCAGAAAGCTGCTGTCTGTTGTGGCCAGTCAATACCAACAGTACAGGGTGGTCTAAAATGATTTACTCAGAAAGCTGCTGTCTGTTGTGGTCAGTCAATACCAACAGTACAGGGTTGTGTAATATCGTTTACTCAAACAGAATACCGGAAATCTACATCTTATGGGGTGTCACCGATGGGCGGTACTAAATCAGCCGTCCATAGGTTTGGAGTAATGGTAATTCCGAAATAGAGAGCGTGTGCGCGTGTGCATATGTGTATATTGTGTGTGCGAGCGTGCGTGTGTAAGATTTGGGGTTTTGGTTAAGGTGGAAGGTTAGGCTAGGTAGGGTGCTGGGGAAATAAGACATACAATATTCTTGAATTCCAGTCTTCATTATGGAAGGAGTGGAAGCGAGAGGTTGGTTTCGTTCCCGTTTGTTACCCTTTTGTTACTTTGGTTCTACACCAGAGAAGGCGGGGCAGGATATCGGCTGTTGTTGGTGTTGTCAAGTCTGTGAGTTGTTGTGGTAAATTGTCGTGTTATTGCACGAGCAACAACTAGTCCGTTGGTCGGGCGTGTCAGCTCTGCGGAGGGATACGCTGCTCTGACCAATCGCTGTTTTGTGTTGTGAGTAGAGTTCGCTTGATTCCGACCAGGTCGGAATGCGTTGGGGTAGCTTCACTTCGGTCCCTGGTGTTCGTCGGAGTGGACGCGCCTTGTAGTTGCGGCGGCAGCGCCGTTAGTCGAGCTGAGTGACTTCGAGTCATAGTCAGTGCCAGGTCCTCGTCGGGTCTGGTGTGCCCTTGGCCTGTGCCGGGTTCTGTGTCGTCTCTGTTGGCAGCCACTTCAGCCAGTTGCAGAACTGGTGTGGTTGAACGTCTGTTTGTGCAGTTGTGTCAGCAGGTGGGATCCTGTTCCGTCCTGAGGGTGGGGCCAGACCACCGCAGTCTGCTGCCGCGTGCCGGCAGGTGAGCGGCGGCGTCCAGTTGCCTGCTGCTTTCCCAGGAGAGGGAAACCATCCAGGCCGTCGGCCGTTTTTCGGCTACCGGGTTCTCCCGGGGTTTCTCCTGCCACCTGTTGCTCTACCCGGTTCGGCGTCCTGTGAGAGGGCGCTGCACCAGACCTTCCCTCACCCTCAGTGTCCGGCGGGGCCTTCAGAGGAGGAGGTGTCCTTCGAGCCCCGGACTCGTCGAGAGGGCGTCTGGTGTGTGGGTGCGCCAGGTGTCGTGCCCAGCGCAGGGGAGGAGTCAGACCGGGAGGAGTCACGGTCGGCGCCGGGTGTAGTCTTCGGGAGTCAGCCTGCGAGGGTCCACGGACAGCGCTGAGGAGCGGAGTCATCCGTGGAGGAGTCAGCCTGTGAGGGTCCACGGACAGCGCTGGGGAGCGGAGTCATCCGTGGAGGAGCCAGCCTGCGAGGGTCCACGGACAGCGCTGAGGAGCGGAGTCATCCGTGGAGGAGTCAGTCTGTGAGGGTCCCCGGACAGTGCCAAGGACTAGAGCTTTCCGGGCCGGCATAGGTTGTCCCACGGGTGTTGTAGAAGGGGTGTAGCGTTAGGTAGTGGGATAGGGGTGTTAGCTACTGCCTCCTTTTGGGACGTAGTGGCCAGCACAGTGTAGGGTACTTGTCGTTGCCTCCCTTAGGGACGCAGTGACCAGTGCGATAGTGGTCCCGGGTCAAAAGAGAAGGGTGGGTCCTGGGAGAGGTGTGGGTGGTAGCAGTTTAAGTTTAGAGTCCCTTGGGTTTATTCTTGTCCCTATTAGTTAGCCACCACGTGTGCGGGCTATCTCTGCGTCCCTAGGTCGCAGTGATATACCGCAACTGGTGTTTTAATATAGGTTAGGGTTCTCAGGGTCGTAGTAGGGTAGGGTGGGTCAGTGAAGAAGTGGGATACCGGTGTGTGGTTGTAGATGGATGTGAGTGGTGGCGCCATGGTATGTTTGGGTGTGTGAAATAAAGAGGTGCGCGTGATTGTAAAGTTGTGTTAGTGTGCTGTGTTGTCTGCTCTAGTGTGTAATAGGTGTGGGTAGGGGTGGTAGGGCCGTCCGGCTTAGCGACCGTGACATGGGGCCTGTTGAATAATGTCCTCACCTAGGAAGCCAGAATTCTCTATCTATGGGGGCCTGTGATTACTAACAGTTAGCGGTGGTCTGCTAAATAAAGTACTCACGCAGAGAGCCAGAAATCGATGTCTTTCGGGACCCGTCAATACTAATATTTAAGTGGTGGTCCGCTGAATAAGTCACTCAACTAGAAAGGCAGAAATCTATAGTCTTTGGTTCGAGTTTGACCCGGATTGGGTTTTCTTCTCTCACTTTTCACCAGACCTTCAAAAGTATTGTGTGGGAGGATTGCAAGTCATCCCGCGGATCAGCACATTCCGCACATGAGGATATCCTCATAGGAAAACAACAACAACAAAAAGAAAGACATGAGGAAAGCCCGGAAATGTGACAAGTATCAATGTGTGTGTGTGTGTGTGTGTGTGTGTGTGTGTGTGTGTGTGTGTGTGTGTGTGTGTGTGTGTTGGTGACACTGCATAATAGCGGAACACTCCCTCGGGAGGAGCAATCAACACAGCCAAAATCTATCAACAAAATGAAGTTATACAAGACCATAGATACAGTGTAACACAATACAACAGAGATGCAATGCATGCCAAAGTCCTCACCAAAGATACTGAAACGAGAGGAATTGTGGCTCAATCAGCATAATGACCCCCATCAAACAGCTCTCGATTTCTGCTCAGAAAAAGGCCGGAAGAAGAGAGTTCCAGCTGGATCTGGTCGAGAAGGAACAACACTGACCTTCATAAGGCCTACATTTTCCAACATGGAACATGTGTCCAATGGCCACACTGCTAAGACATCCGTCAAAAAGGCAACGCCTTGAGATGTCTAACCATGCACAGGGTGCAGCAGCACCAAAAATATTGCTGGCAGCAAACAGGCATTTAAGGAGTCATGACATGATGTGCCCCCCCCCCCCCCCCTCTCAGAGTGTACGGAGTTAAAGGGAGGAAAGGGGTGTGAAAGGGGGGGGGGTCTTCTCTGTGACCTTCTGCTATACAGTTCTCCCAAAGCTTTTTACTCCCAGCACAATACTGTACAGCTTTGTAAACAAAACTTCCTGTACACTTCAAAGTTTCATTCCAAAGTCTGGATTTTCAATCAGTCCATGAATTGTGTTCGTTATTAAACTCGCTTTCCACAACAGGCAAGACAATCTTAGTGTGGATTTGCAAGAATTGCATGATTTGAGTTCCCTACAGAACTCACTTTCCGTCTTCAAAAAGTTCCCTGTGAATGCTGCTTTCATATGCAGTTTCATAGATGCTGGTGACGGTTTGGAAGAGTGAGATTCCGATCGGTTTCTCTACCAATAAGAGGACACCATTATTCAAGGTGAATTTAAAAAAAAATGACTATACATAGTCAGAATAGATGTCCTTTTTTACCTTTAACCCCTACAGATGGCATTTATCTTGTTGGTCTTGAAGAGTTGGAGGATTATAAGATGAATAGATGAATCAGAGACTAGCCGGTCTGTACGTTGTATATTTCGTTCTCTCTGTATTTTATTCATATATTGATGCATATGTCGAACCACATGATTTGTTAAATTCTGTAAACTCTCAAGCGACTGGTACTTGCCAAAACTACAATTCAACTGTTGCCACAGGTTGCCAACTCTTACGGTTGACGATCACAGTCATTCAAAAAATATGGAGGTGCATGATCCAATTTAGACCAGATTCAGCCCACTTGAAGCATGCATATAGCACAGTTTGTGTGAATGGGCCTGTACTCACACATACTGTCTCATGTTCCCTTGCTTTTGACACTAATAGTAATACGCACACGCTGGCTGATTCTTTCATTGATGCTACTTGCCGCAAGTGCGCTGACAGCGTGAGCCATTCCCACAGACTTTCACAACTGTGACCGACTCGTTTTCCGATTCGGAATTGACCGCTGAGCTAACTCTCATGATGAAAGTGTGAGGATGACAAAGACCTGTGCGCCAGTGGAAGAGGGATAGTAGATGTCTCTTTATGCTTTCCTTGTCTGCACAGACACCGGTATGACCGCGAGCGAGTGAAACGCTGATGACTGCGTCCTCTTGTGTTTTTTTCTCCACTAAATTTCATGACTTTGTCTGTCTGTCCGTCTATTTTCCCCTTTAGCAATTCACCACAATGTCTGATGACTATTTTTCCCTTTCGGCATTTCACCACAATGTCTGATAACTGTCCGTCGATCTACTCCTCCTTCCCTTCCTCCCCACCCGTAATACCCAGCTCCATCCCCTCGTCACTCATCCTCCAACGAAATGTCCAAAGTTCGTTGACTGTCTAGTTTTATTTTCCTGGACAGTGTTTTCCCAAGCACTTGCCTGGCGCATTTCTTGTACACCCTCCTGAACGAAGGGTTCATCACACCATACACTAGCCAGTTGACGGAGCTGTTGGAAAAAATCAGCAAGAGTCCAATAATTCTGAACTCAGCTGGAACTGTGACGACAGAGTGGACTGCCATGATGATGACGAACGGGATGTAAGTAACGCAACCCAGGATAAACACGACGAACTTTGAGCGCATAAAAGCAACTTCCCTGCTGTTCAGCTTCTTCTGCCGTTGCTGTGATTTCTGAGTAACGAAAGTCGGGTGTTTTTCTCCACTACGTTTGGATGGCGTCTCTCTTGACTGACGTTCTCGTTGAAAGTGAAGGTTCAAGAGCTTCAGGCGTCTGCACCTCTCCCACTGTCATCGAGGCTACCCCTGTTGTCTGCCCGCTATTTGGAGGTGCTTTTTTCCGCCTGTTGAACAGTCTGCGTATTCCACTTTGTTCTTTACTTCCGTGCAGAGCATCATTGGCCTTCTTCCAGAATCGGAAAATAGCAAAGTCGCAGTAGCCAATGACAATGACGGAAATAATGGTAGAAGAGACAATCATAATTTTAGTGTAGCTGAAGGAGGATGTTTCGAAGATGCACTGATGGATGGTGGCACTGTACAGATAGGCGCTTCCACCGAGGTTCAGGGCAGGAGGGATATAGGCCAGAATGGCCAGGATCCAGATAACGATGCAGATGACCACTGTACGGGACCAGGCGAAGAGTCTTTGGTACAGCAAGAAGTGGCGCACGTAGAGGTAACGGTCCAGCGAGATCGCCAGCAGGCTTAGCATACACACCTGTAACAAAGGAAAGACACTCCACTCAATTCAAAGTTCTCTCTTTTCCTTGTTCTTTAGTCTTACTCATTCCCAAAAAGACCGAAATATCCAGTTAAATCTTGTTTCTCCTCCACCCCCTTCAAATCCGACCATCTTCCCACACTTCGCCTATTCATAGCATTCAAATTAGTGGAACAGTTCTTCACACATTGCAAAAATTGGCCAGGAACAGAGCAGATGATAAAAATCAGTATTGTACCAACAGGAGTGAGGGTGGAGTGACAATATACATGAAATACCATAACAATTGTGGTTGACTGAAAATGGTCCGAGGGCCCTGTAATTAATTGGAAATGGTTTGAGTTAAAAACCTTAATTAACTATCATTTAACCACTGTATTGCCGCAACCTGCACTGGCGCTACGTATCTTTGTGCCCACGTCTCTATATGCCCCAAAAAGTGGTCTTTTGTGCCCACGTCTCTTTGTGCCCACGTCTCTATATGCCCAAAACGTATGCCAGTGGGAGTTTCGGGTAGGCATCCTCTATGTCAATAGCCAAACTTACCAGTAGCCAAGCAATGGTCAAACTGACCAGTGGTCAGTTGTCAAATTGACCAATGGTCAAGCAGTGGTCAAACTGACCAGTGGTAAAGCAGTGGGCAAACTGAGAGAGGGCGGTTAGGGTCAATTTGACCATAGCTTGATCATTGGTCGGTTTGACCAACGTTTGACCTCTGGTCAGCTTGACCACTGGTCAGTTTGGTTGTTGCTTGACCACTGGTCAGTTTAGCTATCGCTTTACCACTGGTCAGTTTGACCATCACTTGACCACTGGTTAGTTTTACCATCGCTTGACCACTGGTCAGTCTGGGACCATTGCTTGACTACTGGTCACTTTGACCATTGCTTGACCACTGGTCAGTTTGGTTGTTGATATAAAGGGTACCTACCCACAACTCCCACTGGCATAGGTTTGGGCATATAGAGATGTGGGCACAAAAAGACGTGGGCACAAAATACACTTTTTTGGCATGTAGAGACGTGGGCACAAAGAGACGTGGGCACAAAGGGATGCTTCGGGAGAAAAGCCAGTCAGTGGAAACAGATCATGAGGGTTACCCTCATGTAAGATTGAATTTTGAGTCAAACAATTTCATTGGCTAGTCACGTGAGTCAACCTGCTTTTGCGTTCTCTCCCCTGACAGTCAGCTCAGACCCCCCCCCCCCCCCCCCCCCCCGACCGAATTATAGCACAAACGCATGCATGATCAAACGTGTGGAACAAACTCATCTTAATGCATACATTATTTTGACATTCAAGACAGCAACATTAAGGAATGAAAGTGGCAACTCATCTCAATGTATACATTACTTTAACATTCAAGAGAACAACATTAGGGAATGAAAGTGGCAAAGAATTGTTCACGATTCAAATATTTGAAAATGTAGCTCAGATTTATTTTCCTCATCAGAGAGAAATTGTTCATGAGCTGTTCAGTACTGAAACATTATAACAATGTAAGCCAACCATGTATCTGTACTGGGCACAAAAGTCATATAGACTTAAAAAGTGTGAGTTATAAACACATAAATTCCTTTAGACAATGTAAACACATGAACACACACATGCACAGACAAAAACACACACACGTGAGTGCACGTGCATGCATGAATGGAAAAAAACATACCCCAGACATAACACAGATGGTCATCCCGTTCATCACACAGTGTGCCTGGTTCACTACAGGGTGGTACCCTAGAATCATGTCCAGAACAAAAAAGGTCATCCAGTACCCCAAGGTCACCAAGTCAGACAAGGCCAGATTGACCAGAAACAGATCATACAGGTGTTGTCGTCGCCGAATACGTCCGACGACAACGATGGTCAGAAGTCCGTTACCTAGACACCGCATAAGATCATGATGCCCCCAACTGTTGCCAATAGTGCACGTGCAGCAATGCTGAGGTTTTGTCCAACGAATGGTGAGGACAGGTCAGTGTCTGTGTTGTTTGTCGTGTTATTCATCGTGACTTTTGATTGGATACTTCGTCTGTGTTGACAATACGGTGCACATTCATTGATCTTGTCAAATTTGTGACAACAATTTTGGGTTGAAATTCATGCGTGTTTCCGAGCCACCAGTTTCAGATTTTGACACTATAATGCTGACCAACGGACACCAGTTTATAATCAATATAACCTTAGCTTATGTTGCTTTGCCAACGCAGTTGCCCGGGTTAAAATAATGTTTATAAAGTTAATTGCAGCTGAGAAGATTGTTGTTCTCTGGATGGCGAAGTATTCGTTTCAAGCCAATTCCTGAAAGTAGTTTATCACATGAAATTTGACCATTTCCAAATAGTTTGTTTTTCACCACTTGTAGGCGTTTCCTCTCTTCTAGAATCAACAGGTTTCGATGTCTTTATAGGTCATGCCATTTCAACAACTTAAAAAAATCCTTCTCATTTAAATTAATGCCCATTTTTAATAATTGCTTTATTCAGTTTAAGCCAAACGTCGTAAATTTCTTCTTGCCAAACTGTTTGTTGACATTCTCTACAAGAACAAAATGCACAAACTCTTTAAAAAAAATCTATTTAGACGATTGTTTTAATGGAACAAAGTGGTTTAACCACTGAAAATACAGAAGCTACATTTATTTTAATCCCTTTTTCTATAATTATAATTCCCTTTTTGCACACACATTGTTTTGTTATGCACTAAAAGTCAGCTTCATCAAGATTTTCTTTCTTTTTTTTTAACTTGTGTACCAGGACGATTCTGTGAATGAAGATCACAGACCGACGATCACTAGTTCAACATCTATTGAGTCCTGCATTCTGACAAAGTGCGGTACAGCCTCTCACGACTACGCTTGAGAGTGATGCAACTCACACCGCCTCCATGAAACAAAACGAAACGAATGAAGGATTGCACAGATGCATAATTCTTTATTCGAAAACGGACACAAACAAATCACGTGACCTGGGACACTTAGCTACTGCGAGAAAAGCAACTGAGCATCAAAGTACGGGGGTTACGGAGAATAATGACTCTTTATAAAGTGACTCCCTGGTTCGTTTTAGAATGGAGACAAATAAATAAACGATATCAGATTTCTCATAGATTCAAGTCTTCCAAGGAGAATACTGACTCTGTTGTAGTTTATCAACTTCCACGGAAACGAAGAATACCGGCTCTGTAGAAAAACGATTCCTGTTTAATCCTCAAATGTTTATGTGCATGCATATGTTATGTCAGATCGTCTCTTTATACTACGTCTTGGTGCAAAAATTTAATTAATGACGCATGTAGCCGGCCGTTTTGTCCGACCCAGCCGTTTTGTCCAACCTCGGACAAAACGGCCGGGTCGGACAAAACGGCCGGCTAAAACCCGGCTGTTTTGTCCGACTTTCAATTTTTTGTCGGACAAAACGGCCTGGTTGGACAAAACGGCCGGCTCTAAGTAAGCGGCCGTTTTGTCCGATATTTCACTGGCAAAGAAGTATAAATTCGTCGCGTTCTGGTTTTTTGTACTCCCAGTTCTTATAGAACAGGAGTACTTTAGAATGGGAACGAAGAAATGCTGTTTGTGTGTCTGTCTGTGTGGTCCGTGCGTCCGTGGTCAAAATGTGTTCCACTCGCTCCAGACAAATCTACTGGGCCGATCTTTCTGAAAATTTGTAGGTATGTTCATTATGGGCCACGGATGATGCCCGACGTTTTAGTTTAACGCTATAGCCGTTACTAACGGCTCGAGATATGGCTAAAAATAGTTTTTCAGTTTTCAAAGTCATACGCCAAGATCATGACATTGACCTTGAAATATCTTTTGAATATCTTCCAACTAAGGTGCACAACATTACATAAGATTTGAATTGCTTCTGTCTACCCGTTCAGAATATATGATTGCAACAAAAATGTCCCCACCCTCAAATTGTTAGGTCCAGCTAACTCCTCGACCTTGACCTTGATTGGCCTACAAAGGTCATACGCCAAGGTCATGACCTTCTTGTTCGGATCTCTTGCCATTCTTGTGCCACACCACCACACAAAGTTTGACGCGACTCCGACTTTCCGTTCGGAAGATATCCTTGGGACAGACAGAAAAAAACACACACACACACACACACACACACAACGCGACGAATTTATACTTCTTTGCCGGTGAAACTGGGCAAAGAACAATTTAAAATATATCGGACAAAACGGCCGCTTACTTAGAGCCGGCCATTTTGTCCAACCAGGCCGTTTTGTCAGACAAAAGATTGAAAGTCGGACAAAACAGCGGGTTTTAGCCGGCCGTTTGTCCGACCCGGCCGTTTTGTCCAACCTCGGACAAAACGGCCAGGTCGGACAAAACGGCCGGCTACAACGCACACCGGCAAATCAGGTGTCTCGAAAAACAATGACCACAGATCCAAAGGGTTTTTTCTTCTTTCTTTTTTTTTATCTCCCATGCAACCACTTTTTACTTTGAAGAGTCTGAAACCTGTCTAGCGATAGATAATGAGAAAAATCAGAACAAACTTTTCTTTGCCAACTTTATTTAGTTTGCGCAAAAGATTTATTTGTCTATATGTTTATGACTGAGTCTTTCACTGTCCTCGTTTTGAGAGTATGGCTGCCTTTTAGTTTGCCTGAAACCAAATCTTAGATGAGGCATAGAACAGTAAACAGTAATTAACCAACAAGTTGGGTAACTCCTGCTCCCACGATTATGTAATTACTCGCCCATAACTCCAAACGAATGCTGTTTATGGCACCGAACCGCTTAGGAGAAACGACAACATAGAGCAAACAGAAAAAAGAAAACAGGCGATGTCTGCCTATTTGTTCAATGTTGTCGTTTCTGTTAGGCTTTTTGGTGTCATAAGCAGCATTGGAGTGGGAGGATGGGGTGGGGGCCGGCGCTGCTCTGTTGCGACTTGTGGTATGCACATTTAGTGCAGACATTTCATTACATTTTACTGTTTCTATGTTGTATCTGAATCTGTGCGTTTGCGGAGGGAATCATTAGAGACTCTGGGCCGTAACAGTTTTGTATGTGAACCCAGACTTACACACCTATATATTGTTTTGAGCTTTGCATGAAAGCTCCATGTGTATTTGACTTTGAACGAGACATTGCGATTTGATTTTTTTTCAAAACCAAATTCCTCCTCTGCTGTCTTGCTATAGTGATTTATGGTTCCCTCCCCTCCCCCCCCCCCCTCACCGCCCCCCCCCCCCCCCCCCCCCCCCCCCCCCCCCCCCGGCCCCCCTCGCGTTTGTGAATGTACGAACAGTGACGTTTACTGGGCAACTGGTTCCGTCCATTACATCATTATAACCTCAATATGGATTACAGCGCATTTGATAATTCCCTGTGTGAGGTTGCCCTATCACTTGCTATAGTTCACGCTATCCTGCCATTACTACCATCACCATCACAGCAGCAACAACTGCTACTACTGTCACCGCCACAACTGCTATCATTACTACAGCCTTTGGCCTAATCATTCTCAAAGATTCAGAATGGTGACATCACCGAGATCTACCATTAAAAAAAGACAAAAAAAGAGAAAGAATGAAACTGCACATTTTCTCTTAATTTCTTTGAATTAGTGATGCTTCGATACCGGATTTGGTGGCCTTTCTGGCTTAAAACGGGCAGTACATGCCATGGTAGAGATTTCTTTTTTCCTTTTTTTTACTTACCAAACTGGCACCCCATTCCCCGCTAGGTGTACTCATGATGACATACCCCATGTCCACTGGAGTGGCAGCGTCATCCATGTGACTTTTCACTTTATTTTTTTCAAAACTGCCAAGATATTTTCTGATGGGATCGGACAACTGTGCGACCCATAGCAGCATCGGAATGGATGGCTCTTGCTTCCACTATTGCGTTCGACGTAACTGGAGAGGGGAGGGAAGGGGAGTGAGTTGGAGGAACTACTCGGAGAAACTGCACATCTTCAGAGGATCGCGGCATATAGGCCTACCTTTGTCAGACTGATCGCGAAATACTGATCTGACAAGTTAGGCCTAGATCAAAACTCGGAGTGAACATGCCGGCACAGATCTAATTGCAAAGCGAGACGACTGCAGGCGGAAATCTAAACAAATCTTAAATAAATGTTAGCGAACTGCCCAGAGAAACGTGGACAAACGAGTCACAAGACAAAACACAACGCGTTTCGACCTCTTAGGTCTTCTTCAGGTGAGTCACAAACGAATAAAATAAGGAAAAATTCACTTAGCTTTGATCGCTTCAGATCGCTTCAGAGTTCAGCGCAAGGAAGAAGTGGTTCGAGGAGCGGCATGGCCGGGGTGGTGGGGCGGTTGTCGACGAGGATGATGGTGCTTTGCGTATCGTCTTGGGTATGGTCTTGTGTTGATGTTGTTGTCTGGGTTTCCCTTCTGTTGGCATCCCTATTGATGGCAACAATCTGTCTTCGGGCGTTTTCTTCGTTCACCAGTTCTTCAGGTGTCTTGACGACTATTCTGTCCGCTGACAATTTGTCCAGTTCAGGACCTCTGTTCATCAAGACGATCGTTTTTGCCGGAGCGAAAGTTCTCATGGTAGATTCATATTTTTTGAGGCGATGCCGTTCTTCATAGTTTCAAGTGTTTTTTGTAGTTTATTTTGTCCAGAGTGTCTCGGCAGAGGTCAAACACGGCGATGTTCTCCCCGTGGTATGCGTAGATGACGTCGGTAGGCCTATAGGCCGTCGTGTTTGTGTAGAACTAGAAGGCGTTAAAGTTGAATACGAGGTATTTGGCAAGCCAGGTTTTGCCAGTGTTTCCCTCTTCATCATTGATGAAGAGGATTTCTCGGTCATTCTGGTTAAGTAGTAAGGCGAGTGCCTTCTTCTGCCAGGGTACGAGACGGCAGTGGTTGCATTCCGTTTTCATTCGTTTTCGTTGATCTTCATTCTTAATATCTGCGATGGCATCACGCAGCAATCTTTTTCTTGATAGATAGTCCATGCCGTATTCTTGAATTAGTTCTCGTTCTGGTGTATCTTCTATGATGGCATCTAACATTTTACTGATATCATTCCTGGATCCCTGGCCTTGGAGAGTTGTTGTCTCCAATTTCAACGAAATTGTCATGGTCTTCCTTGGTGCAGTAGGTGCGGTTTTCTTCAGGCTTGCCTTTGGCAATTTCGAGATGAATTCGTTCAATCTGCAGAAGTTTCTTGATCTGTGTGAAACGGAGTCTTCCGTTGCACTGCAGATAGCCCTGAAGATGGGGAGTGGTGCCGTCCTGGCCTGTTTCGTGACCATAAATCATATGGTAGGTAGGTAGGTAGGTAAGTAGGAGCTATTATAGCCTCGCGGCTTTCATGTGCTCCATCAATTGAAGTGTCAGTACTTTTCCCAGTGTTTAGCGCAGCGTGATTACAGTTGCATATAATTTTGTATAAATTGGGATGAGAACAATTTCAGTCATCAAAATCATATACTATATCTTTGAAATTTGCATCTACATCAAGGAGGCTCTTGAAACTGTTGATATTGTTAGTTAGTTTGATGTAACTCGGAAGAGAATTCCACCTGCCTACTACTCTATTAGCAAATGAATTTCTCCTCAGATTAGTGCGAGAATATTGAACAAATAATTTGCCAGCATTGCCTCTTGTGATGTTAGATTTGCTTAACTGGAACAGTGAGTTGAAATCGATGTCATCAACATGGTGGAATATCTTGTAGGTTTGAATCAGGTCACCCCTCACCCTCCTGGCCTTCAGGGATGTTAATCCAAAATATCTAAGTCTTTCACCATAAGGCATATTTTTTGCATTCTGGCAGTATTTTGGTCGCTCTTCTTTGAACCTTTTCTATTGATGAGGATTGCCTTTTAAGTAAAGGGTACCAAATGACATTACCGTATTCATTAGTAACATAGCAAGCCCTTCTTCTATTAAAGGCTCGCTTCTTTCTTCTATATACAGGAGCTTGGTGGAATGCGCAAAGGCTTTGAGAGTGTCTTCTTCATCGGAGGTGTAGGCTAGTCGTGTAGGGTGAAAACCCAATTCTCAGCTCTGGGATCTCTGGACATGTTTGGACAGAGAAGTACGTCCTTCCTCTTTGAAGTCTTGTGAGAAGATGACGACCGCTGCGCAACAAGTGTTCCCGCGCATGCGTATGTCGTCATTTTTTTTTAGTAAATGTCATACGTGTCAAGAAAATTATTGTCATAGTTGTGATGAAATAAAAATTTTGACGTCATTAACGTGTATGATGTCAATCAAGACATCTCGCATGTTGCTATGCGTCTCGCATGCACCAAAGAATTCATTAGTAACCTTAATAACACCACAAAATGATTTTCCTTTCTTTGGACCGAAGTTAGCCTTCTTTCTCTCTGTTGGACCGAAGTTAAGACCTCCTAACTTCGGTCCAAGCTCAACTTCGGTCCATGCTATAAACAGTCATATAAAGTCATGTTAGACCGAAGTTAGGACCCCATAACGTTGGTCCAAGCCCCACTTCGGTCCATGCTATAAATATCCGTGACCTTGACATTGAAGGTCATTTGAGATATTGAATATCGTTGAGAGAGGGATGGTTCGCCAAACTTTTAATAGAAGAAAGAAGCGAGCCTTTAATAGAAGAAGGGCTTGCTATGTTACTAAGCGAAGACCTGGTAATAGGCGCCTCCGCATTAAATCATATGGGATATTAGGGAAAATATTCGTCTGGATTGAAGATTTCTTAAGAAATAGAATACAATGTGTTTAAGTTGGATCATTTGTTTCCAATAAGGCTGATGTCATTAGTGGAATCCCACAAGGTAGCATTCTCGGGCCAGTATTGTTTACAATATTTATTAATGACCTGCCAAATGGGTTAAAAAGCACGTGCAAGATCTTTGCAGATGATACTAAATTATATATTTCACCATCTGAACACCATAAAATGCAAAATGATATTGATCGACTCATCGATTGGTCCAATACATGGAACCTATATTTTAATGCCACTAAATGCAAAGTAATACACATTGGTAATTAAAACCCTAAACTAGATTACAATATGAAAATTGGAACTCAAGATGTTACCATAACCTCATGTGAAGAAGAAAAGGATTTGGGAGTAACTTTTGATACAGGCTTAATGTTTGACAGGCACATTACACATGTTGTAAACAAAGCTACTCGGATGATAGGCATTATAAAAAGAACTTTTACATACCTTGATAAAAAAAAATACCTTCCTTAGATTATATAAAACAATGGTAAGACCGTTCCTCGAATACGGAAATGAAATATGGTATCCGAGATTAAAAAGGCAGTCAATAGAAAATGAGAAAGTGCAGAGGAGGGCTACAAAGTTAATACATAACATACACAATTATACATACGAAGAAAGACTGAGATTCCTAAAATTACCATCCCTCAAAGCAAGAAGAATACGGGGGATTTAATCCAAACTTATAAGATTTTCAATAACTTTGATGATATTGATCAGTCATGTTTTTTTCCAATATAACACGTAACAGTTGTGATAAAATACAAATCCAGCATGCCAATACTAACATAAGGAAATATTCATTCAGTCAGAGAGTAGCACCCATTTGGAATAAACTAACACCTGATATAAAGCGTGCACCAAATATTAATTCATTTAAAAATCTTATCGACAGACATCACACATTTACTGATATTAGGTACGTTTTTGATGGTTAAGATTGAAAAAAATAACAATAAATCCTATTAAAAAAATTTTTTTTAAAAACTGGGCTCGCTTAAGACCTGACCAAAAACAATATACGACAATGAAGGGGCATACAAAGCTGAAAGTCTATGATGAAGATATTTCATCGCCCCTATTTTGAACTTGAACTTGATTAATGCGGCAGTATTGGAATCGTCGCCGCTACTATGTTCCGCGGATCAATACGTGGCTTCGCATACGTCGTTGGCATCGGAAAAGGCGTGCGCTCAGTCATAAGCGCCAAGCAAGACGCCTGGCTTTATATCAAAATCAGTGTTTGGTGAGAAGAACGGATAGAGATGCACGCTTCAAATGGTCTGTGGATGAAGATGGCAAGATGACATCGCCGGGGTTTTGAGGCGATGGTTGAGATAGATGAGAAATGTCGGCCCAGTGAGCTGAAAGTAGATATGAAATCAGATATATGGAATCTGTATTCGAGACACTATTTTAAAGGATATAAAGTAGTGTTTTTGCCGCATCGAATATTGAAGCGGTCACAAATGACTGGAAAGAATATTGTGATGCGTGATCTCAAGAGACTTAAAGTCTCTTATGTGAAAGATAACTGGATTCAACAAATTTACGGGAGAGAGAATATGGGAAAAAAGCATGGGGGGGGGGGGGGGGGTAGGGCGACTGGGTCAACACGTTGGTCCCTCTGGGGAATACAGGCCTTCTTCCTTGCGCTGAACTCTGAAGCAATCTGAAGCGATCAAAGCTAAGTGAATGTTCGTTATTTTATTCGTTTGTGACTCACGTACTTCATTGCTGCAATTGTAGAACAAGCCTGACATCCTGAATGATGTATTGTAATAGTATCATCTGCTCGTTTGGATAGCCTAGTTTTGACGTAAGACATTAAAAGGTGACTTTCCTTGAGCGGTCGACTGGAAGCAACCAATCACTGTGCGGAGAAACAAAATAGGCCCATGCTCATGTGAAGAACACGACCAACAAAACATTACATTGCAAAGAAACGGGATAAGATTAATCGCTGTCTCATGGCATCTCCTGTGAGCTGGGGAGACATTATTAATAGCGTTTTAAGCCGAGGTTGTTGTTTTTTTTTAAAAGAGCCGAAGGGGGTGCTGTTGTACCAAAGCGCCCCGTTGCATGTATTGTGAATAATGTGCAGTGTACTGGAATGTTTGATTGCACGGTTTCTTTATTTCAAGGCTGGTATGCCAGATATGTAAGCTCTGGGAACTGGGAACTGGGAACTGGGGAGTCAGTTTTCTATGGCGTCTCTATTCTCTGTGACACCGGTTTTTGTTTCAAGTAATTAGGTTCCTGTGGCACGAGTGGCAGAAAAGGAAGGAAAAAAATAAAAGGGAAGAAATCAGTCACTAGGCAATAGAAAGTGTTGTCTACCAGGAGGTATATTGTCGCGAGCGAAGCGCGCTCGTTACGAGGGTAAAACACGTAATTCTCAACAGCTCTTGAGATGGGACAATCTTTTTCGCGAGTATATATCATCAACACCAATTCACTTCACTTTTTCTTCCCTAACCCCCACCTCCTCACTCCCCCAACCTCTCCCCCCCCCCCCCCCCCCCCCTCTCTCTCTCTCTCTCTCTCTCTCTCTCTCTCTCCTCTCTCTCTCTCTCTCTCGGTCTCTCTGTGTCTGTCTCTGTCTGTCTCTCTATCTCACTCTCTGTCTTTTCTGTCTGTCTGTTTGTCTGTCTGTCTGTCTCTCTCTCTCTCTCTCTCTCTCTCTCTCCTCTCTCTCTCTCTCTCTCTCTCTCTCTCTCTCTCTCTGCCCATAAACTCGTGTGTGTGTGTGTGTGTGTGTGTGTGTGTGTGTGTGTGTGTGTGTGTGTGTGTGCGTGCGCAAGAGAGAGAGAGAAAGAGAGAGAGACAGACAGACAGACAGGCAGAGGCAGAGAGACAGAAACAGAAGAAGAGTGAGAGAGAGCTGTCTTGTTTTGATACGCATCATTACTGTTCTTGTTAAATTCAATTAATATTTGCATAAGGTATAATCATACAATGTACCGTGTAATAGCGTTAATGTAGGGGGGGGGGGGGGGGCTTTGGTACAACAGCACCCCCCTTCGGCTCTTTAAAAAAAAAAAAAAAAAAAAAAAACCTCGGCTTAAAACGCTATTAATAATGTCTCCCCAGCTCACAGGAGATGCCATGAGACAGCTTTTAAAATGTCAAAAACCAATTTTCGGCCGGGGGCTTTACCCCCGGTCCCCCTACCGGGGATTTGCCCCTAGACCACACCGGGGCCTAGGCGGCCCCTGGACCCCGGCCTAAAACATTTACCAGTACCCCCACCTTAAAAACTCTGTGATCCAGCCCTGTACACCTTCTCTCTCTCTCTCTCTCTCTCTCTCTCTCTCTCTCTCTCTCTCTCTCTCTCTCTCTCTCTCTCTCTCTCTCTCTTACACATCGTTTCATTTATTCTTGTCCGCAAATTAAGTGTTTCTTTTAAATTCATATATGCGTCAATGTTGATTGACGAACGACTCATCTACCTTTTTAAAAATATATTTTGAAGAGAGTATGTGTCTTGAAAGATTTGAAAATGTTTGATGCTAGTCAAGCTCAGTTAGTTGTGAGTCTCGCTTAGTGCCTCACCAAGGCAAAGAACATAATAATTATGTTAAAATAGCATGTATATGCTCATCTGTTACCCTTGAAAATGAAGATCATCATCATAAAAATCATCATCGTCATCGTCATCATCTCCCTTGTCAATTATGCAGGGGCGCACGAGAAAATGGAATTTTTGTTTGTTTGTTTTTTCTGTTTTCAATGATCTAAGAGACCAGTTTATCCTAAGAAGCGTCAAAAGCAGCTTTCTTTATTTTGATACATTTCTGATGTCATGTAAATGTGAAGATATCATCAAACAGTTTGCCATCAGTTGGTGTATAGGATTTAAAGAGCTCATAACTCTATTGTTTACGTTTCTCTGTTTCTGCCCATTCTCAGAAAACCTGCCGTGCCTGTTTGTGACTTTTGTTCACACACCCTTTCAAATCGAGCCTGTTTGTGTTGTTGAGAGAGGGAAGGTGCTTGTGAGTTGACCTGTATTCCCTTCAGTGACTCATCAGCGGATGTAGTACCGATTCAGTTTAGAGGGAAGGTGCTTGTGAGTTGACCTGTATTCCCTTCAGTGACTCATCAGCGGATGTAGTACCGATTCAGTTTAGGATTAAGGCCACACACACACGCGCGCGCGCGCGCGCACGCGCACACGCACGCACGCACGCACGCAAGCACATGCTCACTAACACACGCACGCAAGCATATGCTCACTAACACACACACACACACAGATACGGATACGGATGCGGATGAGTTATTCGGTAAGATCTGTTGTGGCACCCTACACTGTACATCCCGTTTTGCTCTTCCATTACCGGCCCTTCCATTGTTCTCATCTTCCGTCTGTCGTCACCTTTTTTCGTAAGTGGGTGACACAGTCGACCTGTTCAAAGTAACAACTGTCACAAGTGTTCATAGAAACCGGTGTAACGATCCATTTTAACTCCCCTCCACTTTTTAACTCCCCAGGAGTTAGAATTAGCACGTGCCGATTTTAACTCCCCGGGAGTTAAAACAAACCACGCCAGAATGACTCCCCCCCCCGTTTTAGATTAACTCCCCCACCCCATACATTCAGTTTTATGTGTCAGTCACGATATGAGAAATAAACATTTAATATACACTCCCTCCCTCCCTCCCCCTCTCTCTGTCTGTCTGTCTGCCTGTCTGTCTCTCTCTCTCTCACTCTCCCCTACCCCCCCTCCCAACTTTCTTTCATCCTCTCGCTCACTCTATCACTCTCCTTACTTGTCTGTCTGCCTTTTTGCTTGTCTGTCTGTTTGTCTCTCTTAATCTCTCTCCCTCTCTCTTTGTTTGTCTCTCTGTCTGCCTGTCTATTTGTTTATCTATCTCAGTGTCTCTGTCTCTCGTGTCCCCCACCCCCACCCCCACCCACCCTCTCGCTGTCTGTCTGTCTGTTTTTCTTTCTTTCTTTTACTCCTCTCTCTCTCTCTCTCTCTCTCTCTCTCTCTCTCTCTCTCTCTCTCTCTCTCTCTCTCTCTCTCTCTCTCTGTGCATGCTTCTAGTCAGCTTTGTTTACTGTTATTAGTGTTTATCAAAGACAGATTGGATTAACAGGCTTTTATGTTAGCCTAAGATCTTTATCCTTGTCAAGTAAAGTTTTCAAGTGTCATGTGTTAAGTGTCTCTCTGCAGTGTGTGTGTGTGGGGGGGGGGGGGGCAGTCCTGGCATAAGGCCAGAATGACTCCCCCCCCCCCCCCCCCCCCTTCTATCCTTTAACTCCCCGGGAGTCAATCTGGATCAACATTTCTTGATCGAAAGTAACTCCCCGGGAGTTATTTTAGGCACGTGCGTATTTTAACTTTACCCCCTGGTATTGACGTAACACTTTCGTGCACTGAGCTGCATACATCAGTCCTTAATCCGTATTGTGTAATCTGTCAAGGTTCTTCTGAGGCACAATGTGGTTCCCAAAGGTGTGAATTCAGAGCAGGCAGTCTTCTGCAAACAGGCATTCACTGGGTGTTACAGCGTTTGGGAGGTTATTGATATGGCACAGAAAAAGCAGAAGCCCTCATTTTGTGCCTTGGGGGACTCCAGATTCGACCGCCGCTTCTACGGACCATTCATCCTATGGGACTTTCACTGTTCTCTTTTTTCATTGATCCGTTGAGCAGGGTCCCATGATAATATTTCTGTTGTTGTGAACGAAGATATTGATGCAGTTGCATGATATAAAACTATCATCCTTCCAGAGACAAATCAGTGAACCAGACATAATATGAAAACCGACGAATTTCCCAGCAGATACAGCTGGTTTCAGCTCCTCAACCTCTTATAGAGAAAGACCACTGGCGATCGTCACAGGTCTCCGCTCTTGAGCTCTTCAAGGTCCATTTCCTCAGGAGTTTCTGTCTTGCATGGTGCGTGGGACATGGGGATGACTTGGGACCAGCTGGAAAAAAAAAAATGAGGAGCCCAGGACAGAGACGCCTGGAGGTCCTTGGTTGGCGTCCTGTACCCTAGGAGGGATAATAGGCGATGATGATGATGATGATGATGATGTGCGTGGGATTTGTAGTCACAAGCGATGAAACTTGCCGCTCTCCCGTGAACTCGATCCAGCATATCGTGGTCCTTCTTGGTGTTGAGGTCCCTAATGACTGCTCCATACTCAAGGATGGAGCGAACAAGTGAAAGGTGCACGTTACATTTGCAGCTGGTGGGACAATGGTGGAGGTTTCTTCGCAGAAAGCCTAGGGTAGAGTTGACTTTTTTTTTTGCTGCTACAGCTACTAGTCTAGGCGATGTGGACACTCCACCTGAAATCTCGGGAAAACCAGGTAGGCTACCCGGGAAGGGGTTATTCAGCACATGTTTTGAGATGGTGTTTTGATAGAATAATGTACCTTGACAACTCCTAATGCTTTCTAGGAGTTGCATTGTCCCCAAATGCTTCTTGAGGTGCTGCATCTAGTGGTATCAGAACTCGTCCCAAAGCTGTCCGCCCATGCCGCAAAATTATTTCAAGTCACGCTAAAGAGGGAGATGGCCCATGAAGATCAGCAGCAGCACAGAGAAGGCCAAATTGTGGCGAATGAGATGAATTTTTTTTTTTTCCTTCTGTTTGCGTGACCTGCGAATTCTTTTGTCTGCATTGTTTGGTTGTTAGGGAACTTACTTATAAATTTAATCTTTGATCTCGTTTTCTGTTAAGATATTCCATACTTTTGCATGCACCCAAACACTATATCCGTGTCACTAAATGCTCCGGTTTTTGCTTCCACACTCTGAACACTACAATGTAGGTGTATGTGAAAGCGTGTGCGCATGCATCCAAACATTATAATTTGCTCCGTTAATTGTTTAGAGGATGGTTTTTGCTTTCACAATCTGAACAATGCAATGTAGGTGTATGTGATTGCATGTGCCTGTGTGTGCGTGCGTGTGTGTGTGTGATGTGTGTGTGTGCGTGTGTGTGAGAGAGATAGAAAGTGAAGGTGTGCATACATTTCAGTAAGTGTGTATGCGTATATATGTGTGAGAGACAGACACAGTGTGTGTGTGTTCTGACGGTCTCAAATAACTAACTGTATGCTAAGTGGGTTGTTGTATAACTGTTTCACTGTCATCTTTTTTGTATCATTGTCTTACTAACTGTTCACACATGCAACACACACACAGACACGCACACAGACTGAGAGAGAAAGAGAGAGAGAGCGAGATAGGAAGAGAGAAACAGACAGACAGACAGACAGAAAGACAGACTGATAAAATTTGTGTTTGCATGTCTCAAGCATAAATGACAAATCTGTGCAATTTCCCCATTTTTCTCATCAGTGAAGTTAACATGTTGATAATAAGACGCAGAAGAATTTAATTCCAAAACCAGTTTTCAATACATGAATTATTGTTTTTATGTAAAAGATGTAGATATCATATCTACACACACACACACACACACACACACACACACACACACACACACACACACACACCTACTTTTTCCCTACTCTCTATGCATTTCAAGCTCACAAACCAACATCTCTTATAAAGTGGACTCAAAGCAATGAATTTATTTTCATCAAAGCATTTTTTTCTATATTCTTGAGCAACTTCAAATCAGTTATAGTGTCAGAGCACACATTCACACTAATGCTGTCTTTGTTCTTATTCCATAACATTCATTAATGTAAATTGCATCAACATTACATAAGCAATCAGTGAAGAAACAGAAGAAGGTACAGCAATTTCAATCACCTACAAACTTTGTAAAATGTAATGTGTCCTTACTACTATCTTTCACAGAGCAAGACTTCTACGTCAGTGAATTCTTCCCAGTGAATACATTTCAAATCATATACATGTACCTCGATGAATATTTATTTCCAGGTCACTGCAAAAAAAGAATAAGTAAATAAAGATCTGTAGAGTTTCCTTGTTTACTCTGAGTGTCTTGTGTCTGCATCTGTGCTAGGGCCTAAGGGAATAGGTGGCTGAAGCAGCACTGTTTGGGTGGGACGTTCAGCGTGTTCCATCATGGCAGAAAAAGTTGTCTCCCTTATTCTATTCTACAGAAGTGTAGTTCTCCCAAATTTGGACAGCTTTGCATTACAAGAAATAATTTGATAGATATTTTCAGTTCTTATTTATTTTCTTGATTTCATTACTATTTTACTTTTATTTACATTTTTTCTCAGAAATTAACATGGTTGGGCATAAAAAAAAAGAAGGGAATTCTGAGTACTGGATAAAATGCGTGTCTGTGTTGCAGACATATCAGTCCATCGTGTACATATGTATGACTCCCTGGAAATTTTTTTACAAAGAATGGCCAACATCTGTGCAATCTAGAGTTTTATAGATAATCATTTTTAGCCATTCGCAAGATGCTACAGGTCCATTTCCCTGTGACTATTTCATATCTTATGTAATCTAACAGTAAACTTTTACAGTAATTTTTTTTCTTTTCTCTTGTTTTCAATTTTTTTTTTTTTGGGGGGGGGGGGGGGGGGGGGAGGGAGGAGGAGGGATGTTAGGAAATTGGGGTGAGCGGAAAGGGACAGATAATGTATTTCCAAGGCAGAATTTTTCCAACAGTGGAGCAATTTTAGCCCTGGTTTTCTCTTATTCATCTATCAATTTTGCCTGTTTCTAATTCTACCAGGTTGTAAATGTTTTTGTTTATGGATGTGATAGGGATAGGATGATGTATAGTGTGATGGATTTTTTTTTCAATTCCAAGCTTACACATTACTGCCCTTTTTGCGATGTCCATGTAAAAAAAAAAAAAAGAAAAAAAAAAGAAAGAAAGAAAATTGGTACATTTGCGAGAGCAGTGCAATACAATTGTGCGAAAAATATACACAATCAAGCACGTTAATAATAAACATTTCCCTCTGATTCATAAAATTACAACTGTACTATTGTGATGATAAAACATTTCACTGACTCCATTGACAAATTCACAGCTTTGCCTCGAATGGAAAGTGTAAATGTGACAGCGATTTGCAATTATTTTGTCAATACTTGTTGACTCCTCCACTTCAGTCATGCTCTGCAGCAAGTCAATGCACCAAAGATGTCACCAGATCTTGATTTCATCCATCTATACTTCTAATTCATTATTTCACAAGAGTCTGTCTGAAAATCAGATCCATATTGCAGTCCACAAACATGTTATCAAAGACATAAATAAAAAGATCAAAATATATTAGATCTCTCTTCTTCACTTTTGTGACCATTAAGAATGGGTATTCCGGTGAATTAATTGTTTTCTAATTGAAAAGAAATAATAAATCAATTACATGAATAAATAAATATCTTTGCATGTGCATAATTTAAACAGATACTTGCTGAAACTGGTGAAGAAAAGTCATTGGACTGTTATATTTTGAAAACTTTTTATTCCTGAAAAAGGCATTGTGGCAAAAACTTTAATTTCATGAAATTTGTTCCTATGGGAAAAGATTGCCCACTTGTTTTAATCTATATTCTATTTTGCAATACCTGCTTGAAATTATTTTGTTGTGATGCGGTGTGGGCATCCCCAGAATTTTATCCATGAAATCATACCTGTCTATCTATAAATCATACCTGTCTATCTATAAACCATACCTGTCTATCTATAAATCATACCTGTCTGTCTATAAATCATACCTGTCTATCTATACTTAAAGTAAAAGCAAATTTGAGCAACAGAAATCGATAGAGTTTAATATCTCTTTTGTTTTTTCAAGACAACAAATATGAGCAGCAGAAATTGCAAGAGATTAACATCTCTCTTTGTCTTAAAAATAATACACTTGTTCCACGGTGAATAAAAAGTTTCGTAAGTTTTTCAAGATTTTTGTCTCGCTGTTTTTAAAAATATAAAAATCTAACATATGTAAAAACAAAACGGAATGTACACTAAAACACCTGAATAAAAACATAAAAAACAACATATCTCAAAAGGGCTGACAAACAAATTCAAAGCATAATACAAATCATAAAACCAGCAAACATGTTATCAAATGTCTTTCACATGTAATTCCCTCCATTTGATCTCTTTTAACCTTTCAGCAGAGATTAAAAGAAAAAACACTTTCACAGGAAAAAGACCTGTAAAAATGAATGTAATAAATAAAAAGAATCTTTAAAATATTGACGAAACATCAGATCATATGCTTGATATTCTTTCTCTGAGCACATAAGATCCAGCTCCTCAAAATGAAATTAATGTAAGTAACAGAAAACAGCTGTAATAACACCAACACATCTGTAAGTGTACATAGCATGACATGATGTCGCACAAACAAACAAATCTGGGAAATACCTTCATGAAGCTGCAAAAGTACGCCAAAGAAAATGTGAAATGAAGTAAGAGAATACAGATAACTTTCAACTGCTTAATAATAATAAGTTTCACAAAGCCGTAAGCCAACTGGATGTTATTCAGATGTCTCTGAAGCCCCAAACGATTGTTATCATGTATTGTACATGGAAGAAATGTATGGCGAGCTGCACAAACTTTCCAGTCTTTCGGGTACAATCATTTGTAATTGTGGGCGTAACCACTGGATTTCTAATACCCCTGATTCCTTGTATTTAAACTGTGGCTGCAACCACAGCCGACAAACACTACCATCCTGAATAAAATGTCTCTTAGAAAGACTTGCAAAGCTTTAGAAAAGCTAATGTAAACAGTAATACGTTGTTACAGCAGACGACAGCAATCGACAGGAAGGGAATGAACAATGACTTATCTGACAGAGAAAAAGCAACATCACGAATCATGCCAGTTTACCAAATGAGGATAGCATCCACAAGTACTTCTCAGACGTGCAAAGGTATCAAACACAAAGCACAGCGTTTTGACATTTCAAATGTAGCATTACGAAGCATAGCATTCATATGCAATATCACAAGCCTGACTCAACAGCACTTTCAGTTGCACTTTGTTTCATACACAGCATGATGGCGCACTAACAAGAAGGAATCCTCACCAGTTATTGCATAGTTTTTGACTTGCTCTACCAAAAAAATCAAAATGGCTGACAACAGAAACAGTTTTGAGGTAGCAAAACTGAACTGCCTTTAGCGATTTCTCTTCTGTTCCCCCCCCCCCCCCCCCCCCCCCTCTCCTCCTGAGCTTGGCTTTTAAAAAAAAAGTCAGTCTCTGTCCAAAGATCTGCATTGTCTTTGTTTCATCTAAGTTGTGGCTATGCCCATGAAGAGGGTTTTTGTTTTTTTCCAATTATTGTCTTTAGTGTAGCAGTTTGTCACAGAGTGTAGCGGCATGGTATCGTCAACAAAGCTGTAGCATGTCACATAAAAAGCAATGCACTTGGCAGATCGGAGTCTTCTACCCCCCATTTTAGTATTCACGGGTGTTTCTATTCCATTTCCATTGGTCTGTTCTGATCTGTGGGTACAAAGTCTCATCCCAGTGGACTAATGAGATAGCATTCTGAACAGTCCTAACAAGAAACAGTAAAAACAGAATTTGCAAGGCCTGCAGTGGCAGGTTGGGAGGGGTAGCCACAGCAGAAAGTCTCTCCATTAATAGTACAGTACAATTCACAAGCAAATCTGGACACCAGAACGGGGAAAAAAAAAAAAAAAAAGAAGAAATCACAATGTTTGAGTAGAGGCTGAAGTTACACACTGCAAAAGTGCCTGGATACAAAATGTCAGGCGCCTGGATACAAAATGTCCCCCTAACATTTTGTTAACATCAGCGGAGAGAACTCTTTTATTGTAAATGATATAATTCTCGTACAAACTCATTAACAAATAAGCATCATAGCATCACACATCTGTCCAATATTTTAACACACAATCAGCAATTTTTTTAGAGTGAAGTTTGGGAGAACAGTGAGCCCACTTCTTGCGACTGTGGTGTTACAGGGTCCCAGGCGCCTGACACTAAAGCACTTCTTGTGCTTCCCTCTTTCTTTGTTATTTCAAACAGAAAAATGTTGCAGAAAATGGTGTTGTTACACTGGAAATTCAATTAAGAAGAAAAAAAAAACAAAAAAAAAACAACAGGACAGGGTTTGGGACAGTCGGCAGCAATTACAACATACCTTGAATCCTGCACACACACACACACACACACACACACACACACACACACACACACACACACACACGCACACACACACACACACAAACACACACACACACACAAACACACTAACACCAACACACAAGAATCAAACCAAGGAAACTTACAGGAAAATGACAGCACCATCCTTGGACAAAGATGACAGAATTCTTGATCTGTCCCCTTGAGAGACAGAAAGGTTAAGAGATGGAAAACATGAGATGGAAAACTTGCGCAAAATTGGACAGTTACTAACTTGCAGATGTAATGCAAAGTTTCTGACTTATATTTCAGCAAAGATTACAAAATAAAAGGGAAAAAAAAACAGAGATAAAACCTTCCATACATCAAGAAACACTATCATAAATTTTTTTTTTAAAGCCAGCAATGGAGTTACAAGATCTTTCTTCTTTAAACAAGAGTAGGGCAGGGACTGCTGATCCTGATAATGAAAGTGACGAGAGAAGCGATTGAGTGATAGAAATGGGGAAGGGATGACACACCTTCAATGCTAACTTCTTGTGTTTTTTTTTTCTCATTCCCTTTACCACAGTCGCAGAAAAATGAATTCCTAGCTCATTTTCATGTCATGCTCTTTACAGCCAAGCTGACTACAAGGAGATACTGTTCATTTTCACTTCAGGATGTTCATGCCAAAGCTAATCCCATGCCGGCAAGATCAAAGCTGTTACCACGTCAAAATCAATACCATCTTTTGCATGTAGAAAAAAAAATTTAAACAAACAAACAAACAGTAAATTCAGAACATTATAACAATAGATTTAAACCAAATCTGTTTTTCACGAAATTGTTGATCAATCCAAAAATTTCACCTCTTTCATGTGAGAGAGAATTATTTCGATGCATCCTGGTTCACGCTGCGGTGAAATTCAAAATTCCAAGATTTAAAAATTTGTTTGAAATCCCAACACACATGTAAAGCACCAATGGAAATATGAAGAGAAAAAAAAAGAAGAAAAAACATGAAAGACCAATGGTTGGAAATGTAAGTCTGAAGACAACAAGTGCATAACTGCAAGTCAAATACTATCATAGGGTTTACTCTTTTTTATGTATATACACAAAGATTAATCAATTTTACAACCTTCAATGTAAGTGGCATGGCGTAACAAAGAAAACAGACTGAAATTAATCCTCCACAAACAATATTTACATGTGTGTCAGTGGAACTATCAATCAACAACAAAATAATAACAATGATAGTAATGATAAACAAACAGATAAACAATAGTAACAATAGAAGAAAATAAAAGGAAATAAAAAAGAACGACAGAATGTATACCAGGAGCACTCAAGGCACATGTGGACCATTATGGGATGGAATCAGGGGAAACAAATGCCACCAGGAAATATTTCAAACAAAATCGGTTATCAAAACCTTGAACTGCATCTGAATTCAAGGGAGTTCTGGTGGGGCCATAAATTTGGCATGCACCTTAGGCACTGTGAAATTCCCAACTGAAGTTTGAGAAATGGCAGAATATGGAATTTGTTTTAAATATGCATACAAGCTTCAATCCAAGGGAAATTACTCATGCCATAAGGTTTACAATTTAGCAATTCACAGTTCTTTTCTACAGACCATAAATAGAGTAGTTGTCTCATCAAAAATGCTGATCTGAGACAAGGTCAGATTCTCCCCAACGACGCTGTCCTGCAACAGGTTCGAGATTGCTCTTTTTTCAAACAAAAACAAAGGCAAATCTCATTTTGAAAGGCCATCAAATTTTGTACACATAAAACAGGGATCCCCATGTAGTGCGTAATGGCGTCATACATGCGTTAAAATTCGTTCCAAGATATCAGATAGACGTTAGAAACATACAATAAAATGTTTGCGACTAAATACATCTGCACATTACATCAATGACAGCATCCATTCTGAATGGCTGACGAGAGAGTTTGAAACTCAGCAACATTCAATTTAAAATGTGCTGTTCTCTGTTGAACATAAGCACACTACATTCTGACAAATATTTCCCTTTGCAGTCGTCATCATTATTGGTGTCTGTTAGTTCATGGAAATGCACTCATACATTCTACCATAACATAAAAACAAACAAAAAATATAAAAACCAAAGAGGGGTTTGCAAACATCCCGACAAAAGAAACTTGCACGGTTGCAAGACACAAGATGGCAAGTTGCAACTGTATAGCAGCCGATACAAAGTCAGCTGCTCTTGCTGAGTGCTAAAAATGAAAATTCTTCTGTCGCCGAGACATCAGACTTTTGTCAGACTTTTCAATGTTTGGCAATGGAAAATGTTTGGTTATCTTTATACTCTCTGAAGTGTTTAAATTCAGGTATAAACACCCTTTACTTTCTTTTTGCGGGGGTTACTGTAATTTCTAAAAAAAAAAAAAGTGTGGGAAGCACTGGTGAAAGATGTTACAAACAAACAAAGAACATGTTTACATAATTATGAGGACATTTCTTGGATGGATAGCTCATCTATTCTTCACAGTGCATTTGGAAGTGGAAAGGTATCTTTGTGTCATTTCAGAGTTCTGTCACATTTTGAAAATTTGCACCCTTTCTCATTTTAAAGTTCAATGACCTTTTTCAAAATTTGCAGAAATTTACAAATAGCATTCTGGAAAAAATCTGTTTGTATAATTTGCAAGTAAACATAATGAATTATTAAGTGATGCATAGTTACATGCTTTGATTATTTTGTGTTACTCTGTGGAATTTTCAAAATATAGCCAAAATGTGATTAGTCCGTCTTCTGTATGTCACCATTGAGTTAACCCTTGTGATGCTGTGTCATTCAGCTGCTGCTGAAGCTTCAATGGTTGAATATTATTTTATACAGTGCTTCGGGACCAAATCTTTTTTTGTGCAGTACACCCATTTCATGTTGGATATCATTTAGAAGAAAAACAAAATGCTGGACACCATGTCAGTAACAATGCTAAAAATGTTGCTGTCATGCCCAAACACACACAAAATTGATTGACACAGCACTTTTAAACCAGTCACATGAGAAACTACAGCTGTCCAAATCACATGAACATGATATTTTCGTCCAGGTGAAAATGCTCATCACATGAAATGAAGGGTCCTTTTCAGCACTTTTTTGGTGTGAAAATGTGTTCTGGTAACTTAATTCCAATTATTATTAAATGACAATTGTTTTTAATGGACATTCCACAAAATGGCAGCATCACAACATCTGCTTTGTGTCATCTATTAGAAAGTTGTTCAGGAGATCACAGGCCTATGTCAAGGTCAAGGTCAAGCAGATCCTGGACCCGCCCATGTATAAATTCTTACCAATTACCTTCCTTTATATCAAAAGTACATTTGATGCCATGCCCTCAGAATATTACCATTGTAACTGTTTCAGAAAATAACAACCATTTTCTCTGGTCAAATGCTGCAGACTTTTTTTTTTTTTTTTACAAAATCAGACTTATAAGGCATTTACCAATATTTTGGTATGTAACATTGCATAGTTTCATGTGTAATATTCATTTTATGATCAGTAAAGTGTCATAACCCAATTCTGTTAAAAAAAATTTTTTGATATGCACCAAAATCCAGTTAATCCATATCCACACCAACATTTCAACAGTTCACTCTTGTTGCATGTTCCATTTTTCAAAATAAAGTTTCCTTAAAATTGCCATTTTTTTTCTTCTTTTTTTTTTGTGTGTGTGACCTTTGTGACAGAAAAACACCAGATCCTGTTGACAAGATAACCTCTTTAGTAAAATGAACAAAATTCACCGGATCATAATTATGTGAACCAAAAAATCATTCATATCACGAACAGACCAAAAAACGATATTGTTGCAAATATTTACACTGAAGAAACTTTCCGAATTTTTTTCATTCATGGAGAACCCGAACACAATCCTTCCGAAAAAGACATCCCTCTCCAATGTTTCCACCATGGCTGCATCAACATGCTTGCAACCGTAAAGTTGATCCTGTTTCAGCAATTCGATGCCTGTTTCACTGCAACATGGCAACGTCGTTGTCTCCTTGTTCCATCCCTTCATTCCTGACACCCATGTCTTGCTCTGAAAATAAAAACAATCTCCGTGTAATCCTATGTGCAGGGGAGGTGTAGGAAATTGATATATCTGGAACAGCACTTGATAATGAAGTGGTGCAGAGTGGACAAGAGATGAAATGCAAGCGTGCACAGATGCACACAGAACAGGGGAAAGGAAGCATCAAAGCATCTACAGTGTAAAGTCAAAATACATGCGATAAAGTCTCATTGTACACAGTTATGCAGAGTGTAATCAAAAGGAAAGCACTAACTAAAACAAGTTTAAGAGTCATGATATCACAGGAAGAAATCCTTGAAAACTCGATTACTTCTGTCAAGATGTCAGAAAATGGATGAATCTTCTATATGTACCTGTGAGCACAAATGCATGTGCACGCACACACACACACACACACATATATATATATATACACACACACATACACACACACACATATATATATATATATATATATATATATATAATGAACAATGTAATAGTGAGTGAAAAGAAGTGCAGAATATCAACTCTTCTGTCATTACACTGATGACTTGGCTGAGATACAAAAGGGAAAAAAAAAGAAAGAAACAAAGGGGGGAGGAGAGGGCTCTGAGAGAAAGAAAAAGAGGTGTGTTTTTTCCAAGTACTGATACTACAAAGATCTTAACAAAACTATAGGATACAAAAAAAGATATTTCACAACAAATGAACTGTCTATCCAACAGTCAGCATAATCGTTCCTCTGTCTTTTAATTTGTCATTAAAGTTTAAAGAAAAAGAAAATAGAACACAAAAAAAAAAAAAAAAAAGAAGGAAGCATAAAACAAGTGGGTGAGGGGGACACGTGTGCAGGTTTTTTTTTCTTTTTTTGGGGGACAGTTTTATAGATCACTGTCAGAGCACTTTTATTTTGACTTGTAGCCTGTTACTTCTTTGTCACTGGCTTCTTCAAATGAAGTTCAGACTGGACTGCAAGGGACAACACACTTACAGAGTCCATTCACTCTGAGTGTTACTGTCAAATTTGGGTAAAGTTAGCTAGAAAGACAAAAATCAAACCTGGCCAATAAGAATTTTTTATCCAAAGTTCAGTACTATGATTGCTTTCATCTGCGTGCATTATCATGCATCTGTTCAACAATCAAAGTGGGTTTTTCCAGAGAGGTTTGCTGGGAAAAAATCTTTTTTTTTAGCCAAGGTTCCATCTCCAAGGCTGTTGTTATCCAGTCAAGAAAAGAACAAAAGGGGGAGGGCAGGCAGCAGTCAGTGGGTAGGTCAGATCGATCACTAGTAGCTCTGATCAATCAAGCCATCACTATTAACCTCTGCAGTGCTTACAGGTTGCCTATGATCCAGATACACAAGAAAATCATTATTTATATCTCTTGATCTATTTATATTTTTTAAAAAGAAATTTAGGGCAATTGTCAAATACCTAATCAGCTGATTGTTATGTATGTGCATCAAATGGAAAAAAACAACAACAAAAAAACAATTGTTGTTTGAACAATACACTTCCAATAATGTGGGTTGTGTTGGACTTCACTTTAAACAAAAGTAATCAAATACAGTAGCACATCGAATATGACCTCAGTAAGAACACACAGTGAAGCCTCTGTAAACAGTATGGGTCACGGGCAACTACATTTCAGTAAAGATTGATGTCAGATACATAAGTGTTTTCTGTTTCAGAGGGATACACTTGTATTTACCGTCCATCTGAACATGCTCAGGCTCCAGCGGATCGGCATTGGGAGGAGGAATAGGATCTGGGCGGAAGATGGCGGGTAGAGGAATGACATCACAGTACACCAGCATTCCGATGGGCACCAAGATGTAGCCAATGATCTATTGGTCAAAGCACAGGTGAAAAGGTACTTTCAACAGTAAAGGGTAATTATCTACTTCACAGGCTTCTACACAGTTTTATTTAAAAATGAGTTAGTCTGTACAAAAGATAAAATACACACACACACAAATACTTCCACACTCTTGCTCTCAAACAAAGAGCTCTCATATAAACAAGCACGCATGCAAGAACACACAAATAAACTAAAATCAGCGTCTCAGAAATTCTGCAGAGCATTTCTGTTGTATCTCAGAAACTTCTATACATAAATTACAAAGCTGAAACAATCCCTTGATCTAGCAGACAGGAAATGAGACATACATACAAACTGTGACTGACATTGTCACTATCATGAGTATGTAAGGCAAGACTCGACAATCCCATGCATTTCAACTTTCATCATCAAAACAGACAGCAATGTTCACTAAATCACTGTTGATCACACCCCTGAAGATCTTGTGCTGCATAGATGACATGAAGCTAAAGTCTGGTGATTAGACCTAAAAAATTGAATAAAAGCTGAAATCTGAGTTGGAAAAAAAAATGCAGTCAAAAAACGGAGCTTACAGAGACTAACTCTGACCTGGCCTCAAAGCAAAAATAAAGAAAATGCTACTTATAGCAAAGCTAGAAATCACGGTGTCTATTTGCACTTGTTTGTGCAAGTCCACTTGACTTGGTCCAAGAATATGACTCGATCACATCTCATGATCATACTAATTTTTTAATTTTCTTCTTTTTTTTTCTCCAAACCTTACGTATATTTCATAACTGAATAGTTTTTCTTGATTTACTTCTTTTTCTCTTCTTTTTTTCTTCAGTTTTACACTGCAACATGATTCATGTTTGTGACATTATATAAACAATGTTCCAAAACAGTTCTGATATGGACCAGAAATGGCTAAAAATATGACAAAAACAATGCTCATGCTTCATTAGATTTCTTTTACACATACATACACACACACACACACACACACACACACACACACACACACACACACACACACACACAGAGGCACATACATGTGCATCTGTGGTGTTCTCATGCTATTATAGTTGATCAAGAATAGAAGTCTGGCCCCTTCCCCAGCTTTTCCAGAAACCATTTATTCATGCTGTTCCTGTCAATGGAGTTTTGGTGTGATGTCTGGCATATGGCTTCAGTAAGAGACAGCAAACATCATGTGCCCCATTTTTGGAAGATCTTGTTTTTCTATCAAATAGATTTTAAGCATAGAAAATCAAAGTGTGAACTTTTAAACACGCCAGAAAGCCTTGTGGATGGAAAATAATAGTATCTTTGTGTAAACATTTATTTAGCTATCACTGTCAAATCTTTTACAATCAGATGGAAAAGTTATTTCTATTTACTGGTTTTTTCCGTAGCCCGGTGTTTAAAATGCTGTAGTACTACACCAGCATTAAACATACCCACGCAAAACTGGAAGTAAAAGATCAGAACTAGTTTTTTTTGTGCACCAGAGAGCTACTGCCATACCTGAGGATAAAAGTAGTTCTGCCAACCCACAAGCAGCGAGATGGTCCAAATGATGAGGTCATGGTGAACATCGATGGTGATACGTTTGGCGGCATCACGTTGATTAGTCACAAAGCGCAGCCCAGAATAGTAGTTGACAGTCTTGCTTACAATCCTTCCTGTAATTTTTATATAATAAGATGGTATGAAATGATGCAAAATGAACCAAAGAAAACAGGTGGATGGTAGAGAGCACAAGGTAGGTTGTTGAAATACATAAAGAAAATGGATGCAATCACTGCATGCAAACATTCACAAAGAATACAAAACAAGCAGTCTTCTTGATAGCACACTGAGTACATTACAGCTAGACAGAAGTATGAAAAATAAAACATCAAACAAATTACAGTTAGAAAGAAGAATTCAAATTAAAGTACACATGCTTGTTGAGACATTTCGTTTAGAGACATCATTTAATAGACAATGTTCGGAAACCTGCAAGGTGGGTAACCTGTGTTTGATTTTGTATTCAGCAAAGTGACCCTGCCATTTACATAGGACCGATGTTGCTGGTGGACAAACCCAAAGCAATTTTCCCCATCAGTCAGTTAAACACTTCAATCAGAGAGAAAAAATGCCGAAACATGGGTTTGAAATGGTACACCCGATATGCAGATGTCATATCACAAACAATTCAACTTTACTTATCACCGTCGTTCGGTTCAGATTTACATGTTTGGGTATAACATGACATTTCTGTACCAAACAACACACGCTCAAACCGCGCACTGGTCTTGACCCACGACCTGAGCAAAGGTAACTCTATTTGCAAAGAAAAAATAAAAAATGAAAAAAACAGTGTAGAAAAGGTAATCCAAGAATAAGAATGACCAAACGTTTCGGGCCAAACTCATTGAAAAAAGGTTTAAGGCCCGAAACATTTGGTCATCCTTATGGTCATTCTTATTCTTGAATTACCTTTTCCACCCTGTTTTTTCATTTTTTAAATTTTTTCACTGTATAATCCAGTGGTCAAATTCACCTTGTTGTTATTCTATTTGCAATGGAAAGACAGGCTTTCTCTTTCCCTGATTTTTTTTTTTTTACCAGAACAGATCTACTGGCTAGCAAACTGTGACCATGTGCAGTCAGTGACCGACGCAAAGCCTTCGACTTACCCACGAAGCAGAGGGCCAGGACGTAGCTGCTCCTCATTTGCAGGAAGGCATCCTTGATGTCCACCAGATGCGTCTGGTACAGAGAGCTGAACGGGCCGGCTTTGATGAAGGAGAAAGGCAGCAGCAGAATCACGGCGACCACACTGCCGAAACATCCTGAACACAGGGGAGAGAGAGCGAGAGAAAGAGAGAGAGAGAGAGAGAGAGATGGAGAGAGAGAGACAAGAGTTACACAGTAGAACAAATAAATAAACACCTTCTAAAATCCTTTAACTTTCTTGTCACACGCTATAGAGTTTTCCGATGACGTTACGCTTCCGTACGAGCGAACGCTCTCAACGTTTCGGCCTTGACAGGCTTTTCATGGGGTGAGAGTGTGATCAGAAGACCACAATAAGCTATAAATAGTATCGTCAGCATTCCTTTGTTCACCTGCCCAGTGGTTTCGCGTGGCCCCATCACCCAATTTGCGTCAGTTGCCGATTGACAACAACAACCCACTGACTTACTAATCTGCATACAGTGTGAAACATAGCATCTCAATCAAGTTCTTCTGCGAATGTGACAGAGCAAAGTCGAGCCCGTCGGCAACATTTTAGCATTGCTGAAGTTATTGAAATGCAACAAACGGAAGATTCATATTATCTCTATTTTGTATTTTGGGTGATTTTTTTTTTACTAACCATAACAAATGGCCCGTCCACAGTGAAAAACAAGGGACAGAACTGTCCATCTTGAGTGAGTTAAACTAGGTCTTTTAGAGCGTGTGCAATCTTTGATGGGAGGTTACTCTAGAACAGATAAATGTTCTAGAAAAAAAAATGTTTGGACAAGGGAGAGCATTCTTACTTGAATGCACACAAGTGGGGTGTTTTTTTTTTTCATCATTATAGCCTAGCCGTCTACACAGGGCCTTTTTAGGGCTGTCAAAATCATCTAAGGACAACAAGTCACATCCTAAAAAGGTGCAAACCTGAAAAAAAAAAGTTATATCCTGAAAAAGAAACAATCTCTTCGTGTCTTTAATAATTGATAGGTCTAGGCTGCACTGGGAGCATCTCCTCCATCATCCCCCAAATTCCTCAAACCAAGCTTAACACACTAACATGAAAAAATCAATTAAAAAAATTCAAATGCCAGATACAAATAGTGTGCAATCATGGAGGTAGTTGTAAAGGGCCGTTTGTTTGGACCAGTAAGTATGTGGAGAAAGGTAAGTGGGCAAATGCATACTGCACAATACACATTTAGCATCTGATCTAGACAGTGTATACAGTTTTCAATACCTGGTTGCCAGATTAAAAACAAACACACACACAAACAAACCAACCTGGGCATGTCATACACTGTCACAAGAAAAAAGTGTAAGAATGTTTCCAAAACAAAACAGGAGGATGGTCCACAAAGGCAGAGAAATCGCATGCAATGAAGAAAATACAGGGTCGAACTTTAATTAAGGACCACCCCGAAAAAAGGCCCTTTCTTTTTAAATTGGCCCAAAATACAAGCAATGCATTTTTTCGAAGAATTCGACTGGGAAAGGTTTAAGGGGTTAACAGAGTATTCCGCAAAGCTTGCGAAAGCTGTCTTATTGTCACGTGCGGCATGCAGAGGGGGGGTTGAAAGTTGCAGATTGTTGTCAAAATTGCTTGTTTTTTAAGCAAGAGTGAGCACTGCTTCAAACGGTTTTGCACTGAAATTCCAAATGCACGTGCAAAAACCAATGCATTGCAAAGCATTTTACTGACTGGAATGCCCCTAAAAGCAGCCCAACGTACATAATTCTTCATAACACAAAAATGCCTCCAAGACGCAAGCTGTCTGATTTTGACCGGACCCGGGTGATTGCATGGCTGCAGGATCGAGTTGGCGTTCGAGAAGTGGCCAGAAGACTACAAGTGTCCCACTCCGTCATCAATCGGTTGAGAGAACGTTTTCAAGCCACTGGAACTGTCAAAGAGAGACCCCGTCCAGGCCAGCCAAAGAAGACCACTGCAAGAGATGATAGGTTCATCCGCAGACATGCTCTTCGGACCAGGACCACCACCTCCAACACCATCAGGTGTCGGCTCCAAGCTGCCACTAACACAGCAGTGTGTGAGATGACCATACGGCGGCGCCTCAATGCTGCCAACCTTCGAGCAAGGCACCCAGTCCGGAAACCAAAACTGACTGCGGCCCACCGGGCACGTCGCCTGGCCTGGTGCACAGCTCATCGAACATGGACTCGGGCTCAGTGGCAGATGGTGCTTTTCACCGATGAGTCCAAGTTCCAGTTGAAGCCACGAGATGGACGCATTCGGGTGTGGCGGCGTCCCAGGGAGCAGCTGGCAGATGACGTCAACCAGGAGGTCGTCGCTTTTGGTGGTGGCTCTGTCATGGTATGGGGGGGCATCAGCAGTCACAAGACTCCCCTGTACCATGTGGATGGCAACCTGAACGGCCAACGCTACCTGCAGGAGATTTTACGGCCTTTGGTTGTCCCAGCACTCCAGCAGATTGGGGCTCAGGCTGTGTTCATGGACGATAATTTCCACCCCATATCGTTGTCGAGCCGTGAACACTTTTGTGGTGCAAGCTAGCATCACCAGGATGCCATGGCCGGCAAACAGCCCGGACATGAACCCTATTGAGAACATCTGGGGCGAGCTTGGGAGGAGAGTTCAAGAAAATCACCCTGTTCCGGCAAATCGACAGGAGCTGCTGCACTACCTGCAGCAGGAGTGGGCAAACCTCCCCCAGGCACTCATTACAAGAACAGTCAACACCATGAGGCAGCGCTGTGTGGATTGTGTGGCAGCATGAGGGGGGCACACTCGGTTTTGATCAGACTGTAAAGAAACACTCTTTTTGTGAATGTCATTTTGGGGGGTAGTCTCATTCAGGCTCCCCTGTCTAATCAGAAAGAATGATTTTTTCGATGAAAGTGACAAAATGTTGTTCACTGATAATGAAATTAAACATTTATAAAGTTTCTGTCGTTTGTCGGTTTTTCTTTCTATGTTTTGTGAGACTGTGTATAAGTGGTCCTCAATTAAAGTTCGACCCTGTGGGGAAAAAAAAGTGTCAAGACAGTGTTACAGTTTCAGTGTCAAGAGTGTTACAGTTACAGTGTCAAGAGAGTTACAGTTTCAAGAGAGTGTGACAGTTACAGGGTCAAGAGAGTTATGGTATTAAGAGAGTGTTACAGTTACAGTGTCAAGAGTGTTACAGTTTCAAGAGTTAGTTTCAAGAGAATGTTACAGTTGCAGTGTCAAGAGAGTTACAGTTTCAAGAGAGTGTTATAGTTACAGTGTCAAGAGAGTTACAGTTGCAAGAGAGTGTTACAGTTACAGTGTCAAGAGTTACAGTTTCAAGAGAGTGTTACAGTTACAGTGTCAAGAGACTTACAGTGTCAAGAGAGTCTTACAGTTACAGTGTCAAGAGTTACAGTTTCAAGAGAGTGTGACAGTTACAGTGTCAAGAGAGTTACAGTTTCAAGAGTGTTACAGTTACAGTGTCAAGAGAGTTACAGTTACAAGAGAGTTACAGTTACAGTGTCAAGAGTTACAGTTTCAAGAGAGTGTTACAGTTACAGTGTCAAGAGAGTTACAGTTTCAAGAGTGTTAGAGTTACAGTGTCAAGAGAGTTACAGTTTCAAGAAAGTGTTACAGTTACAGTGTCAAGAGAGTTACAGAAAAGAGAAAGTAACTGGCACAGAACTTTCAGAAGGCTGGAGAGTTATTTGTTCTGAAAGAACCCCCACCGCCACCTCCAAACCCCCCCCCCCCCGGCTTCCCCTGTGAGACAGACAGAAAAGCATATCTTTCACACCTTTCATGTCTGTAAAGACAGTCCGGAAGGTTTTGTTTCGAGGTAAACCTTGTATATGTAAAGAGCAAAACATCCCATCAAAAACGGGTCATTACCGGGACAGTCATTATCAGGGGGGGGGGGGGGGGGGGGGGGGGGGGGGGGGGGGGGAGGGGGGGGGGAGGGAGGGAGGGGGGGGGAGGGGGAGGGGGTTCCAATATAGACACAGAGAAAAACCTTCCAGTCAAAAAAAAAAAAAAAAATTCCCAAAGTATCCATACATTTTACACAGGCTTTAGTGTCTGTTTTTTTTTTTTCTTTTACTGTGTTTATCCCTATTCAAATACTGCGAGTTCTGGCGGGCCCGTACTCATCAAAGAATGCTCTAGGAGTTATACTTTAACAGAAGATGGACCTTTACACAATGTGCTGCGGTGTCCGGTTATGGCTGTCAAAAGTATGGGTCAACCAGGACAAGCACTTTATCGGAACTGTAGAGTTCAAATGATGCTACTGATCATTCTTCTCCTTTTGATGCAAAGACACTCAGATTTGATGACAAAAAGTGAATTACATTTCTGAAAGATATCAAAATGTTATTAGAATAGTTCTAATGGTTACAGAAATATAAAGGTAATTTTTGTGTGTCTGGTTACACACACACACACACACACACACAAAAACAGAACAAAAAAGGAACAAACAAACGTAAAAACCCAGGTCTTTCAAGAGGACTTTCAACTCAGGGGCATCTTTTTTTTTTTTTTTTTTTTTTTAGCAAGTTTTGATAAACTTTTGTTACGAAATGCAGCAGAGAAAGAACCGATTTGATACCACTTATTGAAGAACTCACTGAGGAAAACAGCACATTTCACATTGACTTTGTACCTATCATGTCCATTTTTTCCCCCGCATCTCATTTTCAGAGATACGTCAGCTCATCCTGGCTCCTCAGTGCAAAGCCACAGCCACTGTTACAGCTATCATGCTGGCAGCACAGCATGTGTTCATGTGCACTATTGAAAACTAAATGCCCTATGAAGTTAAGGCAGCCCACCCATGTGTTCATGTGCACTATTGAAACTAAATGTCTATGAAGTTAAGGCAGCCCAGCATGTTTTTTCATGTGCACTATTGAAAACTAAATGTCTATGAAGTTAAGGCAGCCCAGCATATGTTCATGTGCACTATTGAAAACAAATGTCTATGAAGTTAAGGCAGCCCAGCATATGTTCATGTGCACTATTGAAAACTAAATGTCTATGAAGTTAAGGCAGCCCAGCATGTTTTTCATGTGCACTATTGAAAACTAAATGTCTATGAAGTTAAGGCAGCCCAGCATGTTTTTCATGTGCACTATTGAAAACTAAATGTCTATGAAGTTAAGGCAGCCCAGCATGTTTTTCGTGTGCACTATCGAAAACTAAATGTCTATGAATTTAAGGCAGCCCAGCATATGTTCATTGCACTATTGAAACTAAATGTCTATGAAGTTAAGGCAGCCCAGCATGTTTTCATGTGCACTATCGAAAACTAAATGTCTATGAAGTTAAGGCAGCCCAGCATGTTTTTCATGTGCACTATTGAAAACTAATGTCTATGAAGTAAGGCAGCCCAGCATGTTTTTCATGTGCACTATTGAAAACTAAATGTCTATGAAGTTAAGGCAGCCCAGCATGTTTTTCATGTGCACTATTGAAAACTAAATGTCTATGAAGTTAAGGCAGCCCAGCATGTTTTTCATGTGCACTACTGAAAACTAAATGTCTATGAAGTTAACTCAGTAACCAAGTGTAAATGAAAAGAGATAACAAAAATTCTTTTTATAAGAAGTACAGGTAAAGGCACACCTTCGGCTATCCTCCCACCTACTCATGCCCCTTCCCTCCACCCATCCTCTCAATCAAAGTTTTATTCGAAACAGCTGTCACCTTCCCGTCCAATGACTCGGAGAGGGTGAATGGAGTGCTTGTCCATGAACTTCTCCTCGAAGACGATCTGCATGGCGATCATGATCTGTGACATCACCATCAACAAGCATCCTGCAACAGGAGTAATTCGGCATTGATCTGTAAGGAAACCATGATGACATCACCATCAACAAGCATCCTACAACTGGAGTAATTCCACATGGATCTGTAAGGAAGCCATGACGACATCACCTTCTTCTTCTTCTTCTTCTTCATCGTTCCAGTATCTGGTAGCGTGTGAACTCGTTTTAACCCTGTTGGGATACTCACACTATCAACAAGCATCCTGCAACAGGAGTAATTCGGCATTGATCTGTAAGGAAACCACAATGACATCACCATCAACAAATATACTGCAACAGGAATAATTCGGCATTGATCATCACCATCAACAAGCATCCTGCAACAGGAGTAATTCTGCATCGATGTGTAAGGAAACCACGATGACATCACCATCAACAAGCACCCATCAAAAGAAGTATATTTACATTGATCTGCATGGCGATCACTGATCTGTGACATCACCATCAACAAGCACCCAGCAATGGAAGTAATTCTGCTCTACACTTGATCTACAAAATGAAAGAAAAACAAACAGAAAAATCAAACTGGTCCACACAGAGCGTAGTTGTGTTTTGTTTTGTTTTTTAATCAAACGCCCTGTAGCTTTCTTCAACCTTCAGCTGTGGCAAACTCGGTGGTGTCTGTTACCATATTTAGTTTGTTTCACGCATTTGACTATATTATCATTACCATTATTGTTATTATTCTACACGTCAATGCCTGAGCAACCATCTCTTCAAAACCGTTAAAACCCAGACTACTTCACACAGTCTGGTGAAGGAGGAATACAAAGTTCATGACTTCTCCTGAAGATTATGTAACAGAGGGGTCAGCCTCCTTCATTTCACAAATCAATATAGGAAATGTCTCAGCACAAATTGTTGATTGTTAGTACCACTCTCTGCCAGAATAGTTCAGATGATCCAGCGCTGGACCAGCAGACCTGGTGATCCTGAGGTTGCGGGTTTGAATCTCTGCTGGACTGTTTCAGTAAAGAGGGTTCGTTTCATCTGAGTTTACATTGTTTCTGACTCCATTTCCCAAAAACTCCTTAGAATAAGACTATATAAACTGAAGTTGCGCGTGTGAACGAATGCATAACATCTTGTACACATGAAAAATCCCATCACCAACATTTGGAAGAGATGGTGAGTTCAGCTGTTAGTATGGATGATACGTTAGACATAGCATGCCCCCTGCATAACAAATTGAAAGAATGAAGATAAAACTTAAGTGACAGATACTGACTGAATGACACAGAAGACCACTGAAAGTATTGCCAGCAGGCAGTTCTTTCGTCGGCTCTACTCTGGTATGCAGCCCACTATGTAAAGGAGAGCACGAAACACTTATAGCTTGCTCTCAAGCCAAGGACAGACGCTATGTAAGTTCTCCTAATGATGATAATACTGATAATAACAATAATAATAATATAGTCAAATGCCTGAAATAAAATAGATATACTAAGAAACATAACAAACATCACTGAGTTTGTCAAGAGATATCTTGAAATCTAGCTTTAAGACAGTGCATTGAGTATTAAGTACACACATTCAACGGCTGAGGTCATGAGTAGTGTTGAGAGTAAACTACAAAAAAAATTTCTGTTCATATGTTTGCTCAGAGTTGGTATATCTTTTGGGTTGAGCAAGTTTTCTTTCAGAAAGTTACCTTTGGTCAGCCATTTTGATGAATGAACAGAAGTGAAGATAAGATAAGATAAGATAATGTTGCTTATAGCCCAGCCGACCGCAAAGGGCCACATCAGGGCTGTCACCACGTTAAAATCTACTCACCAGTCAACAGAAGTGAAGATAAGATAAGATAATGTTGCTTATAGCCCAGCCGACCGCAAAGGGCCACATCAGGGCTGTCACCACGTTAAAATCTACTCACCAGTCAACAGAAGTGAAGATAAGATAAGATAATGTTGCTTATAGCCCAGCCGACCGCAAAGGGCCACATCAGGGCTGTCACCACGTTAAAATCTACTCACCAGTCAACAGAAGTGAAGATAAGATAAGATAATGTTGCTTATAGCCCAGCCGACCGCAAAGGGCCACATCAGGGCTGTCACCACGTTAAAATCTACTCACCAGTCAACAGAAGTGAAGATAAGATAAGATAATGTTGCTTATAGCCCAGCCGACCGCAAAGGGCCACATCAGGGCTGTCACCATGTTAAAATCTACTCACCAGTCAACAGAAGTGAAGATAAGATAAGATAATGTTGCTTATAGCCCAGCCGACCGCAAAGGGCCACATCAGGGCTGTCACCACGTTAAAATCTACTCACCAGTCAACAGAAGTGAAGATAAGATAAGATAATGTTGCTTATAGCCCAGCCGACCGCAAAGGGCCACATCAGGGCTGTCACCACGTTAAAATCAACTCACCAGTCAACAGAAGTGAAGAAAAACAAACAAACACACACAAGCCAACTTTAGACCACAGCACCTTTCTATTGGTTACTGATCACAGCGACACAGGTAGCTGGTGGGTAGCTGAACATGTTCTACAGGGATGGCAATGGCCAACTGAGCAAGTAATCAGTGATGTTTGCTTCAACTCTTCAGAAAATGGTGGGAATTTCTTCAGTGGAAAACAAATCAAGTGACTATACATCTACACAAAATTCAATTCAGCCAGACATAATGTGATAAAAATGAAAACATAGTATAGTAGTTCCTACTGAAGTTGCCTGGCCTGTTCATGAACTGCTAGATAATCAAATATTAAACAAAGAACACAGTGATCCATGTGCAATGGGTATATGTGCAGGCACTCAGGCACGCATGAGCGCGTGCACACACACACACACACACACACACACACACACACACACACACACACACCACACACACACACACACTCAAACTCTCTCTCTCTGTCTCTCTCACACACACACATACACACAAACTCTCTCTCATACGCACGCATGCACACACACACACACATGCACACTCACACACACATACGCACACACCCCATAATGAAAAAAATAAAAACAAATGGTTAGATGTCAGAACCACAACCACCAACACGTACCAGCAGCCAGGCCGTATTTGTCATAGCCAGAGGGTGTCTTGTGCACAAAGTCTGTCATGCCGAACAGACCCATGCCCACGAAGACCATGAAGATGGACACCCACATGTACTTGGCCATGTGCTTAGACATGAAAGCCACACGCAGCAACACCGTGAACAAGACAGCAGCACCTGCACACAAACCATGTCTTGAGTTCAGTCCGCTTTGAAGTGAAGTCCAAGCCAATCGTATGGAATTTAAAGACTTAAGGAGTTCAGCTTAGCAAAGCTGAGAATAAAGTCTAACCCCATCATACGGCATTTGAGGGTTCAGCTCAGTAAAGATGAAAATCAATTCCAAGCCAGTCATATGGAATTTGATGATTCAATTCAGTAAAGGTTTAAAAAAAAAAGAAAGTTCAGGCCAGTTATATGAAATCTGAGGGTTCAGCTCAGTAAAGTTGAAAATTAACCCCATGCCAGTCTTATGGAATTTGAGGGTTCAGGTCAGTAAAGCTGAAAATCAAGTTCAAGCCAGCCATATGAAATTTGATGATTCAGTGAAGTAAAGTTGGAAATGAAGTCCATGCCAGACATATGGAATTGGATGGTTCAGGTCAATAAAGTTGAAAATTGATTACAAGCCAGTTAGATGGAATTTGAAGGTTCAGTTCTGTACACTTCAAAATGAAGTTCAAACCAGTCAAATGGAGCATGATGGAACAATACAAACCAGTTTGATGTTTAATGATAGATACAAAAGAGTCAATGATAATGCAGAGTGGTTTTGGCTGAGCAAAAAGACCAAAGAGTCAGCTCAACAGGAAATTCATGTGACAAGAGATATCCATAATATACACGATAAATCAATGAGCTGCGTGAATGAAGTCTTAAGAAGTGTCTAAGACTGGAAAGAAATGGCATGTGAATGTGGGAAAGTTCACATGGCAAAACAATCCCTGTAAACACTCGCACATGGCTGTTCTCAGTACATACAGAGGAAAGAGGATGTTGTCTTATTTCCCATTATACAATTTGTAGCACATGCGCATGCTAGAAAACAGTTCGTCCAGTGTTGCTCATGCATTGGTCAGGTGCTGGATACAAAGTCTTTTTCAAACCTGTGTTTCTCCTAACCAATTCCTCAGGCCACATCATCTGATTAATCCCTTAACTGGCAACTGATGAGTATGAATGAGAGAGTGTAACATCTTTGTGAATGGCTGGAGCACACCGATTTTGTCATCTGTTTATAATGACCTCTTTCACAACAGACAGCATAACTTGATTCAGATCAACGTTGAAATCTGTAAACACTACGAAAAGTACAGCGCTTGTCCTTTCCACCCTATTCACCCTGCTCTGTTTTCAACAGAGGAAAATGGAGAAGGAGCATAAGTCAACTTACATCTGCTCAGCAAACAGAGGAAAATGGAGAAGGAGCATAAGTCAACTTACATCTGCTCAGCAAACAGAGGAAAATGGAGAAGGAGCATAAGTCAACTTACATCTGCTCAGCAAACAGAGGAAAATGGAGAAGGAGCATAAGTCAACTTACATCTGCTCAGCAAACAGAGGAAACTGGAGAAGGAGCATAAGTCAACTTACATCTGCTCAGCAAACAGAGGAAAATGGAGATGGAGCATAAGTCAACTTACATCTGCTCAGCAAACAGAGGAAAATGGAGAAGGAGCATAAGTCAACTTACATCTGCTCAGCAAACAGAGGAAAATGGAGATGGAGCATAAGTCAACTTACATCTGCTCAGCATGAAAACTTTCGATGAGATCCAGTTCAGAAAGCTTGTTTGTATATTATATATGAGTGTGTGTGAATTATTCTGTGTGTGTGTGGTGGGTGGTGGGGAGTGTGTGGAATTATCTGTGTGTGTGTGGTGGTGGTTGGGGAGTGTGTGTGATATTCTGTGTGTGTGTGGTGGGTGGTTGGGAGTGTGTGTGAATTATTCTGTGTGTGTGTGAGTGGGTGGTTGGGGAGTGTGTGTGAATTATTCTGTGTGTGTGTGGGGTGGGTGGTTGGGGAGTGTGTGTGAATTATTCTGTGTGTGTGTGAGTGGGTGGTTGGGGAGTGTGTGTGAATTATTCTGTGTGTGTGTGAGTGGGTGGTTGGGGAGTGTGTGTGAATTATTCTGTGTGTGTGTGAGTGGGTGGTTGGGGAGTGTGTGTGAATTATTCTGTGTGTGTGTGAGTGGGTGGTTGGGGAGTGTGTGTGAATTATTCTGTGTGTGTGTGAGTGGGTGGTTGGGGAGTGTGTGTGAATTATTCTGTGTGTGTGTGAGTGGGTGGTTGGGGAGTGTGTGTGAATTATTCTGTGTGTGTGTGAGTGGGTGGTTGGGGAGTGTGTGTGAATTATTCTGTGTGTGTGTGAGTGGGTGGTTGGGGAGTGTGTGTGAATTATTCTGTGTGTGTGTGAGTGGGTGGTTGGGGAGTGTGTGTGAATTATTCTGTGTGTGTGTGAGTGGGTGGTTGGGGAGTGTGTGTGAATTATTCTGTGTGTGTGTGAGTGGGTGGTTGGGGAGTGTGTGTGAATTATTCTGTGTGTGTGTGAGTGGGTGGTTGGGGGAGTGTGTGTGAATTATTCTGTGTGTGTGTGAGTGGGTGGTTGGGGAGTGTGTGTGAATTATTCTGTGTGTGTGTGAGTGGGTGGTTGGGGAGTGTGTGTGAATTATTCTGTGTGTGTGTGAGTGGGTGGTTGGGGAGTGTGTGTGAATTATTCTGTGTGTGTGTGAGTGGGTGGTTGGGGAGTGTGTGTGAATTATTCTGTGTGTGTGTGAGTGGGTGGTTGGGGAGTGTGTGTGAATTATTCTGTGTGTGTGTGAGTGGGTGGTTGGGGAGTGTGTGTGAATTATTCTGTGTGTGTGTGAGTGGGTGGTTGGGGAGTGTGTGTGAATTATTCTGTGTGTGTGTGAGTGGGTGGTTGGGGAGTGTGTGTGAATTATTCTGTGTGTGTGTGAGTGGGTGGTTGGGGAGTGTGTGTGAATTATTCTGTGTGTGTGTGAGTGGGTGGTTGGGGAGTGTGTGTGAATTATTCTGTGTGTGTGTGAGTGGGTGGTTGGGGAGTGTGTGTGAATTATTCTGTGTGTGTGTGAGTGGGTGGTTGGGGAGTGTGTGTGAATTATTCTGTGTGTGTGTGAGTGGGTGGTTGGGGAGTGTGTGTGAATTATTCTGTGTGTGTGTGAGTGGGTGGTTGGGGAGTGTGTGTGAATTATTCTGTGTGTGTGTGAGTGGGTGGTTGGGGAGTGTGTGTGAATTATTCTGTGTGTGTGTGAGTGGGTGGTTGGGGAGTGTGTGTGAATTATTCTGTGTGTGTGTGTGAGTGGGTGGTTGGGGAGTGTGTGTGAATTATTCTGTGTGTGTGTGAGTGGGTGGTTGGGGAGTGTGTGTGAATTATTCTGTGTGTGTGTGAGTGGGTGGTTGGGGAGTGTGTGTGAATTATTCTGTGTGTGTGTGAGTGGGTGGTTGGGGAGTGTGTGTGAATTATTCTGTGTGTGTGTGAGTGGGTGGTTGGGGAGTGTGTGTGAATTATTCTGTGTGTGTGTGAGTGGGTGGTTGGGGAGTGTGTGTGAATTATTCTGTGTGTGTGTGAGTGGGTGGTTGGGGAGTGTGTGTGAATTATTCTGTGTGTGTGTGAGTGGGTGGTTGGGGAGTGTGTGTGAATTATTCTGTGTGTGTGTGAGTGGGTGGTTGGGGAGTGTGTGGATTATTCGGGTGTGAGTGGTGTTGGGAGTGTGTGAATTATTCTGTGTGTGTGTGAGTGGGTGGTTGGGGAGGTGTGTGAATTATTCTGTGTGTGTGTGAGTGGGTGGTTGGGTAGATGGGGGGGGGGGGGGGGGGGGGGGATGGGTGGGTGTGATTTATGATTTGTTAAACAGAGATCCATAGACATGTTTTATGGCCACTCTTAATTTCTCTTTGGCGATAGTAAAATGTTCTTGACTTGACTTGAACTTACATCTGCTCAGCATGTAACTGGAGTTGTAGGCCAGTTTGATGGCGATGTACAGCAGCCCGTAACGGCTGAGGTCAAAGAAGGCAGGCACCACAAACAGGAACATGTTGAACTTGGTCTGATCCACGGGCGGTTGATTCCACGCTGGGTTATTCACGGGCCGCTCATTATTTTCAGCTGCTAAAAATGGAGAAAAAACAAACAAACAAAGAGAGGGGAGGGAACTGTCAGAACTGGTCCCAAATATGGCTGAAATGATGAAAACATATGATTGCCTAATCAACTAGTGAGCAGAAACTATTTTTTCATAGGCACATAAGGAAATCTTGCCCTTCAGTAGGTTACATTGAAAGTGCTCTCCCTCGTGCCAAGGAATTTCTCTTACACACACAATGACAAACAAAAAATAACATTAAAAAAAAAAAAAACCTGCTTCTGATCTAGTCAAATGAACTTAATTAAACTGTGTAAATTTTCATTCTACATAATTAGTTTCCACAGAAATCAAGATCGAAAAATAAATATTGTCATTTAGTGACCCTAAACGCACGGGAACAGAAATTCCACACATAAGATTGTTTGTGACTTCTATCTTTTACAACTTTTGTACTACTGCCAATGAAACTGCCAAGACTAGCTACCTTCTCCTACATACACAGGAAACCTTAAGTCCACTACCACTGACCTAATATTCAATTGACAGCACCGGCCATTTCCTCAGTCGGTGACACTGACAAACTTGTATGACAGTGTTCTCAGTGCAGTGAAATCATTTGTTCCTCTACGAACCAAGAGGTTATCTGTCTGTAGAACAGACTGAGACACAGTATGATGGAGATCGAGACTAAATCATCATCTAACATGCTTTTTCCATGTCACTTATCAAGTGTCTGGATATAATGAATGCATAGAAAAAGCAGCAGTCTTCATACCCTATTCAGAATTTTCTGGAGCTTTTCACATCTTCGTACTAGATGAACTAAACCATTCTTTTTCAAATCACTATTGTTGTCGCTGTTGTTGTGGTGGTTTTGCAAAGTAGGGGTTGGTAGTTTTTTGTTGTTGTTTTCGTTCCAGCTAAAGAAAGTGCCTAAAATTACAAGATAAGATAAGATAATGTTGCTTATAGCCCAGCCGACCGCAAAGGGCCACATCAGGGCTGGCCTAAAATTACAAACGATCATCTTGCTTTTGATACGCTGTAATTATAGGACCATACACAACTGGATTAAATGAATAAATCTTTCTTGACACATACATGTGCAGGGTTTAAACGGGTTTAACAAGACGGCAAGACCCCTTGATAGAAATTCAGAACATGTAAATAATATTTGACCTTCTTTTTTTAGAACACATTCACACACCTTTTCTACATTTTCTACACACAGTTCATTATTTCAGTCGGCACTGCAGCTCCGTTTACAAGTGAACGCGTAAAACCTTAAATACATCAAAAGTACACAGCACAGCAGGGTCATGTACAGAATAAACCCAAAGTTGAAAAATGTCTAAATTTTCTTTCTACTAAACCTTAACAATAAGAATTATCATCATTATAATCATAATCATTGATATTGTTATTATCATCATTGTTGTGATTATCATTATCTTATCATCATCATTATTATTATTATTTCAATCATAACAACAACACAAACAATAATAATAATAATAATAATGATAAAAAATACTAACAACCATAATAATAATAATAGATATTTGTTTGGCAAACGTGCCAGAGACTTACTCATGACGCTTCACAAAATTACTCTGACTTGTCACACTCCATCATTCACGCACACTACTCACATGCAGTGAGCATACACATAATACACAAACATTTCAAACCAGCCTACACATACTCAACCTCATATCATCATGCAAGCATTATAAAGACAACTTACTACAGAAGAAATGTAAGCACGTCTTGAGTGAAGTAAGAGAATCTGAGTGTTTTAGAGACAGAGTCACTCTGTTCCATGCTGCTAGGGCAGGGAAAGAAAAAAAAGACCTTTCTCTGTTTGTTTCAGTGTGGGCAGCTGCAAGAGACATGAATCAGAGGAAGAAGGGACTTGACACGTTGTGTGCACATGACCTAATTCAGACTGACACTTGAGAGCAAAACCAGAGACAACAGCAAAGGAGAGGGCAGAAAGCTGATAGTCCTGCCAGACTTTGACAGCCAGGGCAGCGAGTGCAGATGTGAGATACCAAAGCTTCAGGTATCCGAACGGTCACACATACCATGTGACCAAAAACATCAGGATATCCTGAAACTCTAAACGATGCATCTTAAACACAAGAACAACTTTTCTCTGACTGAGATGACAACACTGAAGTTATTATGTATTATAACCCTGTTTTGGCGTTTTCTGGTAAAACCCAGGATAGCGAAACAGTTTCTTCCAAATGCATCACACTTAGAAAAGTTATTGATAAAGCACTGCCAAAAATAACATAGGCAAACGAAATCACAAGACAAAACACGACACGTTTCGACCTCTCTGGTCTTCTTCAAACAAGATACACAACACACAGGACAACGAAAATGAAAAAGCAATCAACGCCTATCTTGCGCCGAATTGGATGAAGATAAGTGATTGCTTGTTCACTTTCGTTGTCCTGAATGTTGTGTATCCTGCCTGAGGAAGACCTAACAGGTCGAAACGTGTCGCGTTTTGTCTTGTGATTTGTTTGTCTACGGTTTTTTTGCCAGTGCTTTATCAAAAACTTTTCAATTTGTTCAGAATTCCACCTGCAGCTGCCTAATTCCACCTGCAGCTGCCTAATTCCACCTGCAGCTGCCTAATTCCACCTGTAGTTGTGTACTTCCACCTGCAGCTGCCTAATTCACCTGCAGCTGCCTAATTCCACCTGCAGCTGCTAATTCCACCTGCAGTTGTGTAATTCCACTGCAGTTGCCTAATTCCACCTGCAGTTGCCTAATTCCACCTGCAGTTGTGTAATTCCACCTGCAGTTGCCTAATTCCACCTGCAGCTGCCTAATTCCACCTGCAGCTGCCTAATTCCACCTGCAGTTGCGTAATTCCACCTGCAGTTGCCTCACTGTGTAACTAGCATTACACTTAGTTTAGGAGATTCTCTGCTATAACAATCAACACAATGGCTGAATAATGCCTGACCAAGTTAATTTGTTTGTTTTTACCAAGGCTGCCTGTTTCTGAAAAGTGTTAATCTCTAACTCTAGTTTTCTATACATGTGCATACATACATATTATCAATATAAATCTTGGGAACAATTTCTTCTTTACTTCCTCATTTTTGTCTGTCTGCTACCTGAACGGAAAAAAAAAAGGAGAAGAAAGAAATTTTGGCATAACAGAATGTTTCAATATCTGCACATTTCTTTCTTCTCTTTCTTTCTTTTTTAATCTTTTTGAATGTGTGTGCATAATGCTCCAACCACACACACGTACGGCCAACATCACTCTCTTCCTCAAACTATACACTTACGTCTTGCTCCATCATCGTCTGCCCCATCTCCACCAGCATCGACCATCTGATTATCATCCCCTTGCTGAATATTGCCTGGCTGTCTCTCAGGGTTCAGCAAATTGTCATCATCTCATCTGCCAGCTGATCGTACCTCTGTGGCCTTTCTCAATCTGGTTTTGCCCGTACACATGGGGGTTGCGAGGGGGAGTCACTCCGCCTGTGATGATGTACCACAGCAGAAGGCACAGCGCTTCGCCAGAAACTCAAACGCCATCTGGAATGGAGACATTTTTTTTTCATATTCATAATCATCAGCACTGGTCACCACTTGATTTTTTTTCAAATTAGGTCTGCAGCAATGTGAGAGTATATCTAAACATGTGTCTCACACCATGTACAGATGTGTCAGGGAAACAAAGGCTGGCTATAATAGTAAGAGGCCTGAAACTCCAAAGTGGTTGACACTCAGAGCCTTCCTTCTATCTATGACCCTCACACAAACGTCCCCAAAGAAACAACTTATCCTTATCAGCCTTGGGATAACAAGACATTAATCTCACCACACTATATTTCATCACAACAAAATGATAAATGTGACAGTTGAGTCCTTTCACCGTTACGCTGTCTGTCTATGCACGATGAACTGCTGCCCGGTAGTGCCTTATGGGTAGAGAGTGGAGTTTACAGCCTTTCTAGATTTGGGTCAGCGTCTGCAGATCTGCTGCAGACCCTGAACCACATTCAGGAGTATCAGACAAAAGGAAGAGGAGATCACTGTGAGGTGGGTTAGGGATACAGGAAACACCTGACAGTGTTGGCCAGACACTTAAGGGGGACATGAGCATCGCTATGCACTGCTGTGACGAACTCTCAGATAGCTGGAAAAAAAAATCTTTTGTATACATGAGCATGGAAGTGTAAAGGGCAGAAAGACAAACAACATAAATGAAAAAAGAGAACACTGTAAAAGGTTTAGGGGAGTGGGGCTGGTGGAATTGAAGGAGAATATGCTTGCATACACACAGAGTGGGACAGACACATGGATGTATGCATTCACACACAGAGACATCTACATACACACACAAACATACATATATATGCGTACACACATCCCATGGATTAAAATCATTCACGCACATAAACATGCA
>CM031611.1:34264482-34269482 GCA_018398815.1 Conus ventricosus | reverse complement strand
ACATGAAGACTGGGACCACACAGTCAATTTTAATCCACTAAATAGACTCATCTCCATGCTCAAATATCCTGACCAGGCGTTTTGAACTCTTGGGCCTGGTTGATGCCAGTTTACATTATGAAAGAAAATGTAGTAGAGCACAGCATTGTCACATAACCTCAGACAATACAGGAATCCATAGCATCATCTTGATCCTCCTCAGTGACCATCCTATAAAGAAAGTCCTGAATTCTGTGCCCTGTGGCTCTTCATGACTTTCTTTTTCTTCTTTCTTTGAGTGTCCACCTTCATCGAGTTGAAGATTCTGACACTTTTGTGTGTATGACCGTTTTTTTTTTATCCTGCCACTGAGGCAGCCATACTCCAACTTCGGGGATGGTGCATGCTATGTGTAACATGTCATCCATACCAACGGCCAAACTGGCCTTCTCTTCCGAAAGTTGGTGATGGGATTTTACATGTGTGCAAGATGATGTGCGTGCATTCACACATGGAACCTCGGTTTATAGTCTCATTCGAAGGACTGTATGGGGAATGGAGTCAGAACCAATGTTAACTCCGAGGGAAAAATCCCCTGTACCGAAATTTGAACCCATAACCTCAGGATCACAAGTCGGTGCTCTACCAACTGAGCTATTCTGGCTCCCGGCCTTTCATGGTGATCTTCACTCACATTTCCTCTCCGCTCACGTCCATGGAATGTTTGCATCAAGGTCATCAGCAACAGCAAGTTTGTGGGTAACTGCAGTCGGATGGGCTCAGCAGCACCCTCTAGAAGGGGTATTTCATCATACTGGCATTGTGACTAAGCAATCATTGTTATCAGCTGGGGGTCTAGTTGACTTATTGTCCTGCAAATGTTAGATCAGAACAGACACCACTGAACATCATCACAGTAAACCCATGATGACGCAGTGTCTGCTCTGGTCGGTTGCCAGATGATCATTTGACACTGATTGTATCCCAAGGACTATGGTGCTGGTATGAATGCTGTGGGAATAATTAATGCGACTGAGGGGACATGGAAGATATATATCTTTCAATCACAAAAGGAAATCCAACTGAAGAACAGATCTAACAGATGATTAGCAACTTTGACAGTAGTCGTACCTCAGACAGCTCTACTGAATCCTCACTTCAAATATACTGACATGAAACAAAACTCCAAAGTTAAGGTACTTCAGGAAGGCAGGTAGACACCGAGCTGGGTTTTGTTTGTTGTTGTTTCTTACAGGTTTGGTACTCACTACCGTAAGTATTGTCTAGGGTTGGTATGATGAGGGTTTAAACCAAAAACATGTACAAAGCAAAAAGCATTTGTGACCCAGCTCCTCAATACTTGGTTACGTTTCTATTTTCCCCACCCTTCCACTCTTCAGTTTACAGAGTTTCAGTCTGATCCTGAGTGACAGGAATTTATATCTTCTTGCACAGCTACAGAAATGGCGGGACCCCATAGTTCAGTGGCCAATAACATAATAAGCTTTTACCTTTGCATTGCACATCAGAATGTACATCAATCAATTTTTAAAATGCCTATAGAGTTGCTCTTCATGGATGAGACAAGTATAGATAGCTTTCGACCTATTCATATCAATTCCTGATTGTTTGTTCTTTCATTGTATTTGTTTTGTTTCTGGACCAGGATTAAAAAATGCAGCTGAATTTACTTAGCAGGTCGTTTGGCTCTGGTGCTTTGTCCACAAATTTTCATCCATCGACAGAAATATCACCCTTCCATGAGGACACAAAATTCTTGACACGAGCATACAACAGAATGGCCTGTCAGCTTTGTTCTCATCTCACTGTACATCCATAGCAGAAACTGTGGCCCAGATGTCATACGGGCAATACCTGCTTTAAATTTTATGGATTTTTGAAATACATGATAAAGCATGTGTATGAATATGATACTGGAGGATCATGTTCAGACCTCATAAAGGAAAAGTGCTATGCTATCAACATACAAAAACAATAAAAGTTTGATATACGCAAACAGTGAAACTTTTAATATGTTGTCAAAATACACAAACAATGAAACTTTTAATCTTGAAACATCAAAATATGGCTCTAGCAGCTCATTTTCAGCAGGAAGAATCAACAAGCAAGGACAGAGTTCTCAAGTCCAGAGAGCTGCCCCTATGCATTTTTGTTTCATTTTTTATTTCTCTCCAGAATACTAACAGAGTGCACCTATGGGCAGGTTTTGCATTCTGCAATATCAGGATAGGCCAGCTAATTCCAGGGTGAACATGGAAAAGCAATTCCTGATATGCTACGCCAAATAAGTCCATCTTCATCATAGGGTTTGATAAGGTAAAATGCTGCATGAGAAACGTTGTCTCTGCAGAACTTTTCTTCTTTTTTTCCCTGGGGGTTGGGGTGGGTGGGGATGTTTGTTACATTGTTACTGTTTTCGCTCTCACATTGTCCATCAACTTATATCCACCAAAATGGGCCTTTAAAATATGAGCCAAAAACAGAGAAATGTATGGATGGAAAGCATTTAATCATCAAGTAATGATCAAAGCTAGCTTAAGTTTCCCTGGGAATTGGAGGAGGCCATTATATTTTAATTTTGGTCTCTAGCCATCATAAATGACTGTAATGGGGGATCTATCAACTAAAGGAACACTTTTGGGAGTTACAGCTTTCAGAATGAAAATCATAAAACCTTATGACAGACAGATCAGGATTTCACAACTGTCCTAGGAGTGTGGGGACATAGAATCTCTGTTACACTACACTTTGTCTATTACAATGACAAAATGTTTAGACAGGTGATTAAAATTACACAATTCATGCCAGATGCCAGAGGCACTCAGATTTGTAATGACTACCAATGAACTTGGTGCTCTACCCCTGAGCTAGCCTGACAGCCTAAAGCTAAACTTGCATTAGTTTCCCCTGCAGGGTTGTTGACTTGTTCATGCGACATTCATCCATTGATTTAGAAAATAACATTTCAAATCAAACTCCAGTTTTCATTTTCACTGTTTGGCTTGGCATGAAGGAAAGACAGCATGATACTTAAATTGCTATTTCTGACAGGGCAAGATGGTGAAATGAAACTTAAATCAGGAAATGCCTATCTTTTTTAAAGAAAATAAAAACACAATGCTACACTTTTTAAAATTCTACCAAAGGAAAATCAGTCCACTATCAAGGAATGTTTGATGTAAAAAAAAAAAAAGAAAAAAGAAAAAAACAACAACTATAAATTAAGTCTTGGATAAATTATATGAAAACCTCTTATCGCATCATAATCTGGGCCTGTACAACTAATTTTTTTTCCCCTGCTGATACTTGATAGCTAAAAAATTTTGCAACATATTCCAAATCAGATACATATTAGTCTATGCAGATTTGTGTTTTCATTATACAGTTACGTGACAGCTTTATCAGAACACCAAATGCTAAAGTAAGCTTATCCAATAAAATGAATTCTTAAAAGCGTCATGTATTTCTGCAGTCACTATTTTGTGGAGCAAGTTGCTGCAAGGATGTGTCAGGATCAGTTAGTCAATTTGAGCAAAAGTTAAGAAAAAAAAACCAACCTAATAGTCTATCTGCATGCTCTTTCTGGAAAGTTGCTTTAATCTTTATTGTTGTTAGTTAGACTTCGATAGTGTGTTTCTGTAAAGCATTAAGCACTGGGTGGAACCCTGCTTCAGCAAGTCAAGCAGCTTGAAAACTGGACCACCCATATCACCAACACTTTGATCCCGATTGCTTTTTTTTTTTTTATAACCAAACAGAAGACATGTCGGTCTCCAACTTGATTACTATTACTAAAGTAGTACAAGTAATAGTACTTCAAGACATGCTGTCATCTTCTTCTTCTTCTTCTTCCTAAAATCCTGGTTCACTCAAAAACGAGTAGGTCACCAGCGCGCATGTTAAAAAGTAAAATAAAAAAAACATAAAATAGTGCGACTCAGACTGTTGGCCCTGGAGCAAATTTGGCAACAAGGGGTCGCACTCGATATTCAAGAAGTTAAAAGCAATGGCCAAATTCAGGCCCAGGTAACAGTAAAATATCTGGGGAAGTAAAAATAGAAATCGTCAATATGCAGATCTCAAAAACTGTCGTATCAATTTGTTTTTTAAATGAGATTCCATTTGTGGCAATCTTGATGGCACCCGGCAGTGAGTTCCACAGCCGTACAGAACTGGATAAAAAGAATGTAAGTGGCTGTCAATATTTGATGCAGGTATGGTATAACATTGACCGCCACTCTGGTGCTACTTTTATTCAATACTAGTTGTTCCATTGGAATATCAATTACTTTAGCTCTGCCTTTGAAGAAGATGTTAAGTTTGATAAAAGCTCTTCTCTCTTCTAAGGGTTTCCATTCTAATTTCCTCATGTTCTTCCTAGTATTCCCCTTTTCTCTGATGTGGTTCCCTGTTACGAACGACGGTGCTGCTCTCTTCTGAATCTTTTCGAGGTTATCAATGTCCTTTAGATGGTAAGGATCCCAAACTGAGCAACCATATTCAGTACTGGTTAACCAGTGTTTTGTAGCAGTCGTCTTTAACCTTTTGGGGGCAGTCATGATATTCCTGTATAAGAAAGCTAAGATGTTATTTGCTGTTTTTACATACTAAAATTTTAATGTTCTTTCCATTTGAGACGACTATCTATAATCACGCCTAAATATTTTGCAGCATTAGAAGAATAGTATTATGGATAGAATAATCTGATCTAATTGGTGAGCGTTTGTTACATATATGCAACACTTTTCACTTTTGGGATGAAATTCCATTTTCCAAGTTCTTTCCCACTCTTGTAAAGCGTTTAGATCTTCTTGTAGAATGCGTGTATCATTCTTGCTTCTGATTGTTCTATATACTAAGCTGTCATCTGCAAAAGCCTTGTAGTTCCAGGGGAAGATTTCTATTAGTCTTATATAAATTAAGAAAAAACAAGGGCCCCCGAACAGTTCCCTTGGTACACCTACAAAGGACTGGGGGTTTTTTAAAAAAAAACCCCCCCA
>CM031611.1:34138769-34263482 GCA_018398815.1 Conus ventricosus | reverse complement strand
GGTAGCTGGTGGGTAGCTGAACATGTCTCAGGGATGGCAATGGCCAACTGAGCAGTAATCGTGATGTTTGCTTCAACTCTTCAGAAAATGGGGGAATTTCTTCATGGAAAACAAATCAAGTGCTATACATCTACACAAAATTCAATTCAGCCAGACATAATGTGATAAAAATGAAAACATTGTATAGTAGTTCCTACTGAAGTTGCCTGGCCTGTTCATGAACTGCTAGATAATCAAATATTAAACAAAGAACACAGTGATCCATGTGCAATGGGTATATGTGCCAGGCACTCAGGCACGCATGAGCGCGTGCACACACACCACACACACCCACACACACACCACACCACACACACACACAACAACCACACACACACTCAAACTCTCTCTCTCTGTCTCTCTCAACACACACACCATACACACAAACTCTCTCTCATACGCACGCATGCACACACACACACACATGCACACTCACCCACACATACGCACACACCCCATAATGAAAAAAAATAAAACAAATGGTTAGATGTCAGAACCACAACACCAACACGTACCAGCAGCCAGGCCGTATTTGTCATAGCCAGAGGGTGTCTTGTGCACAAAGTCTGTCATGCCGAACAGACCCATGCCCACGAAGACCATGAAGATGGACACCCACATGTACTTGGCCATGTGCTTAGACATGAAAGCCACACGCAGCAACACCGTGACAAGACAGCCAGCACCTGCACACAAACCATGTCTTGAGTTCAGTCCGCTTTGAAGTGAAGTCCAAGCCAATCGTATGGAATTTAAAGACTTAAGGAGTTCAGCTTAGCAAAGCTGAGAATAAAGTCTAACCCCATCATACGGCATTTGAGGGTTCAGCTCAGTAAAGATGAAAATCAATTCCAAGCCAGTCATATGGAATTTGATGATTCAATTCGTAAAGGTTTAAAAAAAAAAGAAAGTTCAGGCCAGTTATATGAAATCTGAGGGTTCAGCTCAGTAAAGTTGAAAATTAACCCCATGCCAGTCTTATGGAATTTGAGGGTTCAGGTCAGTAAAGCTGAAAATCAAGTTCAAGCCAGCCATATGAAATTTGATGATTCAGTGAAGTAAAGTTGGAAATGAAGTCCATGCCAGACATATGGATTGGATGGTTCAGGTCAATAAAGTTGAAAATTGATTACAAGCCGTTAGATGGAATTTGAAGGTTCAGTTCTGTACACTTCAAAATGAAGTTCAAACCAGTCAAATGGAGCATGATGGAACAATACAAACCAGTTTGATGTTTAATGATAGATACAAAGAGTCAATGATAATGCAGAGTGGTTTTGGCTGAGCAAAAAGACCAAAGAGTCAGCTCAACAGGAAATTCATGTGACAAGAGATATCCATAATATACACGATAAATCAATGAGCTGCGTGAATGAAGTCTTAAGAAGTGTCTAAGACTGGAAAGAAATGGCATGTGAAGTGGGGAAAGTTCACATGGCAAAACAATCCCTGTAAACACTCGCACATGGCTGTTCTCAGTACATACAGAGGAAAGAGGATGTTGTCTTATTTCCCATTATACAATTTGTAGCACATGCGCATGCTAGAAAACAGTTCGTCCAGTGTTGCTCATGCATTGGTCAGGTGCTGGATACAAAGTCTTTTTCAAACCTGTGTTTCTCCTAACCAATTCCTCAGGCCACATCATTGATTAATCCCTTAACTGGCAACTGATGAGTATGAATGAGAGAGTGTAACATTTTTGGGTGAATGGCTGGAGCACACCGATTTTGTCATCTGTTTATAATGACCTCTTTCACAACAGACAGCATAACTTGATTCAGATCAACGTTGAAATCTGTAAACACTACGAAAAGTACAGCGCTTGTCCTTTCCACCCTATTCACCCTCTCTGTTTTCAACAGAGGAAATGGAGAAGGAGCATAAGTCAACTTACATCTGCTCAGAAAACAGAGGAAAATGGAAGAAGGAGCATAAGTCAACTTACATCTGCTCAGCAAACAGAGGAAAATGGAGAAGGAGCATAAGTCAACTTACATCTGCCTCAGCAAACAGAGGAAAATGGAGAAGGAGCATAAGTCAACTTACATCTGCTCAGCAAACAGAGGAAACTGGAGAAGGAGCATAAGTCAACTTACATCTGCTCAGCAAACAGAGGAAAATGGAGATGGAGCATAAGTCAACTTACATCTGCTCAGCAAACAGAGGAAATGGAGAAGGAGCATAAGTCAACTTACATCTGCTCAGCAAACCAGAGGAAATGGAGATGGAGCATAAGTCAAACTTACATCTGCTCAGCATGAAAACTTTCGATGAGATCCAGTTCAGAAAGCTTGTTTGTATATTATATATGAGTGTGTGTGAATTATTCTGTGTGTGTGTGGGTGGGTGGTTGGGGAGTGTGTGGGGAATTATTCTGTGTGTGTGTGGGTGGGTGGTTGGGGAGTGTGTGTGAATTATTCTGTGTGTGTGTGAGTGGGTGGTTGGGGAGTGTGTGTGAATTATTCTGTGTGTGTGTGGAGTGGTGGTTGGGGAGTGTGTGTGAATTATTCTGTGTGTGTGTGAGTGGGTGGTTGGGGAGTGTGTGTGAATTATTCTGTGTGTGTGTGAGTGGGTGGTTGGGGAGTGTGTGTGAATTATTCTGTGTGTGTGTGAGTGGGTGGTTGGGGAGTGTGTGTGAATTATTCTGTGTGTGTGTGAGTGGGTGGTTGGGGAGTGTGTGTGAATTATTCTGTGTGTGTGTGAGTGGGTGGTTGGGGAGTGTGTGTGAATTATTCTGTGTGTGTGTGAGTGGGTGGTTGGGGAGTGTGTGTGAATTATTCTGTGTGTGTGTGAGGGGGTGGTTGGGGAGTGTGTGTGAATTATTCTGTGTGTGTGTGAGTGGGTGGTTGGGGAGTGTGTGTGAATTATTCTGTGTGTGTGTGAGTGGGTGGTTGGGGAGTGTGTGTGAATTATTCTGTGTGTGTGTGAGTGGGTGGTTGGGGAGTGTGTGTGAATTATTCTGTGTGTGTGTGAGGTGGGTGGTTGGGGAGTGTGTGTGAATTATTCTGTGTGGGGTGTGAGTGGGTGGTTGGGGAGTGTGTGTGAATTATTCTGTGTGTGTGTGAGTGGGTGGTTGGGGAGTGTGTGTGAATTATTCTGTGTGTGTGTGAGTGGGTGGTTGGGAGTGTGTGTGAATTATTCTGTGTGTGTGTGAGTGGGTGGTTGGGGAGTGTGTGTGAATTATTCTGTGTGTGTGAGTGGGTGGTTGGGGGTGTGTGTGAATTATTCTGTGTGTGTGTGAGTGGGTGGTTGGGGAGTTTTGTGTGAACTTATTCTGTGTGTGTGTGAGTGGGTGGTTGGGGAGTGTGTGTGAATTATTCTGTGTGTGTGTGAGTGGGTGGTTGGGGAGTGTGTGTGAATTATTCTGTGTGTGTGTGAGTGGTGGTTGGGAGTGTGTGGAATTATTCTGTGGTGTGTGAGTGGGTGGTTGGGGAGTGTGTGTGAATTATTCTGTGTGTGTGTGAGTGGGTGGTTGGGGAGTGTGTGTGAATTATTCTGTGTGTGTGTGAGTGGGTGGTTGGGGAGTGTGTGTGAATTATTCTGTGTGTGTGTGAGTGGGTGGTTGGGGAGTGTGTGTGAATTATTCTGTGTGTGTGAGTGGGGGGGGTTTGGGGGAGGTGTGTGTGAATTTTTCTGTGTGTGTGTGAGTGGGTGGTTGGGGAGTGTGTGTGAATTATTCTGTGTGTGTGTGAGTGGGTGGTTGGGGAGTGTGTGTGAATTATTCTGTGTGTGTGTGAGTGGGGGGGTTGGGGAGTGTGTGTGAATTATTCTGTGTGTGTGTGAGTGGGTGGTTGGGGAGTGTGTGTGAATTATTCTGTGTGTGTGTGAGTGGGTGGTTGGGGAGTGTGTGTGAATTATTCTGTGTGTGTGTGAGTGGGTGGTTGGGGAGTGTGTGTGAATTATTCTGTGTGTGTGTGGAGTGGGTGGTTGGGGAGTGTGTGTGAATTATTCTGTGTGTGTGTGAGTGGGTGGTTGGGGAGTGTGTGTGAATTATTCTGTGTGTGTGTGAGTGGGTGGTTGGGGATGTGTTGAATTATTCTGTGTGTGTGTGAGTGGGTGGTTGGGAGTGTGTGTGAATTATTCTGTGTGTGTGTGGGTGGGTGGTTGGGGAGTGTGTGTGAATTATTCTGTGTGTGTGTGAGTGGGTGGTTGGGGAGTGTGTGTGAATTATTCTGTGTGTGTGTGAGTGGGTGGTTGGGGAGTGTGTGTGAATTATTCTGTGTGTGTGTGAGTGGGTGGTTGGGGAGTGTGTGTGAATTATTCTGTGTGTGTGTGAGTGGGTGGTTGGGGAGTGTGTGTGAATTATTCTGTGTGTGTGTGAGTGGGTGGTTGGGTAGATGGGGGGGGGGGGGGGGGGGGGGGGATGGGTGGGTGTGATTTATGATTTGTTAAACAGAGATCCATAGACATGTTTTTATGGCCACTCTTAATTTCTCTTTGGCGATAGTAAAATGTTCTTGACTTGACTTGAACTTACATCTGCTCAGCATGTAACTGGAGTTGTAGGCCAGTTTGATGGCGATGTACAGCAGCCCGTAACGGCTGAGGTCAAAGAAGGCAGGCACCACAACAGGAACATGTTGAACTTGGTCTGATCCACGGGCGGTTGATTCCACGCTGGGTTATTCACGGGCCGCTCATTATTTTCAGCTGCTAAAAATGGAGAAAAAACAAACAAACAAAGAGAGGGGAGGAACTGTCAGAACTGGTCCCAAATATGGCTGAAATGATGAAAACATATGATTGCCTAATCAACTAGTGAGCAGAAACTATTTTTTCATAGGCACATAAGGAAATCTTGCCCTTCAGTAGGTTACATTGAAAGTGCTCTCCCTCGTGCCAAGGAATTTCTCTTACACACACAATGACAAACAAAAAATAACATTAAAAAAAAAAAAAACCTGCTTCTGATCTAGTCAAATGAACTAATTAAACTGTGTAAATTTTCATTTACATAATTAGTTTCCACAGAAATCAAGATCGAAAAATAAATATTGTCATTTAGTGACCCTAAACGCACGGGAACAGAAATTCCACACATAAGATTGTTTGTGACTTCTATCTTTTACAACTTTTGTACTACTGCCAATGAAACTGCCAAGACTAGCTACCTTCTCCTACATACACAGGAAACCTTAAGTCCACTACCACTGACCTAATATTCAATTGACAGCACCGGCCATTCCTCAGTCGGTGACACTGACAAACTTGTATGACAGTGTTCTCAGTGCAGTGAAATTCATTTGTTCCTCTACGAACCAAGAGGTTATCTGTCTGTAGAACAGACTGAGACACAGTATGATGGAGATCGAGACTAAATCATCATCTAACATGCTTTTTCCATGTCACTTATCAAGTGTCTGGATATAATGAATGCATAGAAAAGCAGCAGTCTTCATACCCTATTCAGAATTTTCTGGAGCTTTCACATCTTCGTACTAGATGAACTAAACCATTTCTTTTTCAAATCACTATTGTTGTCGCTGTTGTTGTGGTGGTTTTGCAAAGTAGGGGTTGGTAGTTTTTTGTTGTTGTTTTCGTTCCAGCTAAAGAAAGTCCCTAAATTCAAGATAAGATAAGATAATGTTGCTTATAGCCCAGCCGACCGCAAAGGGCCACATCAGGGCTGGCCTAAATTACAAACGATCATCTTGCTTTTGATACGCTGTAATTATAGGACCATACACAACTGGATTAAATGAATAAATCTTTCTTGACACATACATGTGCAGGGTTTAAACGGGTTTAAACAAGACGGCAAGACCCCTTGATAGAATTCAGAACATGTAATAATATTTGACCTTCTTTTTTTTAGAACACATTCACACACCTTTTCTACATTTTCTACACACAGTTCATTATTTCAGTCGGCACTGCAGCTCCGTTTACAAGTGAACGCGTAAAACCTTAATACATCAAAAGTACACAGCACAGCAGGGTCATGTACAGAATAAACCCAAAGTTGAAAAATGTCTAAATTTTCTTTCTACTAAACCTTAACAATAAGAATTATCATCATTATAATCATAATCATTGATATTGTTATTTATCATCATTGTTGTGATTATCATTATCTTATCATCATCATTATTATTATTATTTCAATCATAACAACAACACAAACAATAATAATAATAATAATAATGATAAAAAATACTAACAACCATAATAATAATAATAGATATTTGTTTGGCAAACGTGCCAGAGACTTACTCATGACGCTTCACAAAATTACTCTGACTTGCTCACACTCCATCATTCACGCACACTACTCACATGCAGTGAGCATACACATAATACACAAACATTTCAAACCCAGCCTACACATACTCAACCCTCATATCATCATGCAAGCATTATAAAGACAACTTACTACAGAAGAAATGTAAGCACGTCTTGAGTGAAGTAAGAGAATCTGAGTGTTTTAGAGACAGAGTCACTCTGTTCCATGCTGCTAGGGCAGGGAAAGAAAAAAAAAGACCTTTCTCTGTTTGTTTTCAGTGTGGGCAGCTGCAAGAGACATGAATCAGAGGAAGAAGGGACTTGACACGGTGTGTGCACATGACCTATTCAGACTGACACTTGAGAGCAAAACCAGAGACAACAGCAAAGGAGAGGGCAGAAAGCTGATAGTCCTGCCAGACTTTGACAGCCAGGGCAGCGAGTGCAGATGTGAGATACCAAAGCTTCAGGTATCCCGAACGTCACACATACCATGTGACCAAAAACATCAGGATATCCTGAAACTCTAACGATGCATCTTAAACACAAGAACAACTTTTCTCTGACTGAGATGACAACACTGAAGTTATTATGTATTATAACCCTGTTTTGGCGTTTTCTGGTAAACCCAGGATAGCGAAACAGTTCTTCTTCCAAATGCATCACACTTAGAAAAGTTATTGATAAAGCACTGCCAAAAATAACATAGGCAAACGAAATCACAAGACAAAACACGACACGTTTCGACCTCTCTGGTCTTCTTCAAACAAGATACACAACACACAGGACAACGAAAATGAAAAAGCAATCAACGCCTATCTTGCGCCGAATTGGATGAAGATAAGTGATTGCTTGTTCACTTTCGTGTCCTGATGTTGTGTATCCTGCCTGAGGAAGACCTAACAGGTCGAAACGTGTCGCGTTTTGTCTTGTGATTTGTTTGTCTACGGTTTTTTTGCCAGTGCTTTATCAAAAACTTTTCAAATTTGTTCAGAATTCCACCTGCAGCTGCCTAATTCCACCTGCAGCTGCCTAATTCCACCTGCAGCTGCCTAATTCCACCTGTAGTTGTGTACTTCCACCTGCAGCTGCCTAATTCCACCTGCAGCTGCCTAATTCACCTGCAGCTGCCTAATTCCACCTGCAGTTGTGTAATTCCACCTGCAGTTGCCTAATTCCACCTGCAGTTAGCCTAATTCCACCTGCAGTTGTGTAATTCCACCTGCAGTTGCCTAATTCCACCTGCAGCTGCCTAATTCCACCTGCAGCTGCCTAATTCCACCTGCAGTTGCGTAATTCCACCTGCAGTTGCCTCATGTGTAACTAGCATTACACTTAGTTTAGGAGATTCTCTGCTATAACAATCAACACAATGGCTGGGAAAAATGCCTGACCAAGTTAATTTGTTTGTTTTTCCCAAAGGGCTGTTTTTTCTGAAAAGGGGAAATTCCCTAACTCTAGTTTTCTAACATGTGATACATACATATTATCAATATAAATCTTGGGAAAAATTTTTCTTCTTTATTTCCTCATTTTTGTTTTGTCTGCTCCCTAAACGAAAAAAAAAAAGGAGAAGAAAGAAATTTTGGCAAAACAAAAATGTTTCAATATCTGCAATTTCTTTCTTCTTTTTCTTTTTTTTTTAATTTTTTTTTAATGTGTGTGCATAAGGGCCCCAAAACCACACCCCACGAAAGGGCCCAAAACATCATTTTCCCCTCAAACTATACATTACGTCTTGCTCCATCTCGTGCTGCCCCATCTCCACCAGCATAAACCTTTGGGTTTTTTCCACCCCCTTTGGCTGAATTTTTTGCCTGGCTGTCTCTCGGGTTCAGAAATTTTGTCATCTCTCCTTTTGCCGCTGACCCGAAACTCTGTGGCCTTTCCTAAATATTTTTTTGCCCTACACATGGGGGTTTGGGGAGGGGGAGTCACCCCGGGCCTGTGATGTTTCCCACAGCAGAAGGCACAGCGTTTCCCGCCAAAAACTAAAAACCCAAACGGTTTTGGGAATTTTTTTTTTTTTTTTCATATTCAAAATCTTTCACCTGGTAAACCACTTGATTTTTTTCAAATTAGGTCTGCAGCAATGTGAGATAAACTAAACTGTTTCAACCATGTAAAAGATTTTGTAAGGGAAACAAAGGCTGGTTTAAAATTTGTAAGGGGGCCCTGAAACCCCCAAAAGTGGTTGAAACCCCCAGACCCTTTTCCTTTCCCTTTCTATGACCCTCACACAAACGCCCCCAAAAGGGAAACAACTTATTTTTATCAGCCTTGGGATAAAAAGGGACTTTTAATTCCCCAAAACCCCCTATATTTCATCAAAACAAAGGGAAAAAGGGGGGACAGTTGAGTCCTTTCACCGTTACGCTTTTCCTGTCTAGAAACGATGAACTGCTCCCCCGGTAGTGCCTTATGGGTAAGAGTTTGGGTTTACCCGCCTTTTCTAGATTTGGGTCAGCTTCCCGCAATTCTGGCAGACCTGAACCACATTTAGGGGTATCAGACAAAAGGAAGAGGAGACACTGTTTAGGTGGGTTAGGGGTAAAAGGAAACCCTAAGTGTTGGCCAGCACTTTAAAAAAGGGGGCATGGGGCATCGCTATGGGACTGCTGTGACGAACTCTCCGATAGCTGGAAAAAAAAATTTTTTTGTATACATGAGCATTTGGGAAAGGGAAAGGGCCCGAAAGACAAAAAACATAAAAAAAAAAAAGAAAAACACTGTAAAAGGTTTTTGGGGAGTGGGGGGGGTGGAATTTAAGGAAAAAAATGCTTGGGATTAACCCCACAGAGTGGGACAACCCTGGGTGTATGCATTCACACACAGAGACATCTACAACACACACAAACAAACCTAATTTTTGGTTTCACAAAATCCCTAAAGGTTTAAAAACATTCACCCCATAAACATGCATAAATGTGCATGCATAAACTTGCAACCCCCCCCCACAGGGCACACCCCAAATACAAAATAATATACACATAAAAACTGACAGAAAAAGACGACACAGTTAGACAGGCAGACATTCCAAACCCCCCCCACCTTTATTCACCCCAAACACACACCCCAAAAACACACACACACACACATTCACACACACACACCCCAAAAACCACACCACAACACACACACACACACACACCCCAGAGCAATCAAGGGAAAGGGGAAAGCTGAGAAAGGAACAAGGAAAAAAAAAAAAAACCCCCTGCAACTATCCTTGCCCACACAAAGGGCCAGTATCAAGACATGAGAAATGCCAGGGAAAATTGCCAACTTGTTACAAGGCCCCATCGTCTTCATTTCCCCAACCCAAAATTATCCCTTTTTGCCCCTTGGGGCCCCCTATTTTACTTTAGGTTCCCTTTTCCCCTAGAAGACAGCCCCGATGTGGCCCTTTTCGGTTGGCTGGGGTATAAAACAAATTACTTTCCCCCCCTACCTCTAAAAAGAGTTTTTGGGTGGGGGCAGGTTTTGGGGGGGGGGAGGGAGGGGGAAATTGGGGGAAAGTGAAAAGAATGAGCGGGCCACAGAAGGGGACAAAGAGGGAGGGGGAAAAGAAGGGGGGTGGGGGGGGGGGGGGGGGGCCCGGGAAAAGACAGAGAGAGGGAAAGGGTTGGAGAAGAGCAGACAACGACAGAGAGGGGACAGGAGACACGACAGCAGAGACAGACAGACAAACACACACAAAGACATACTTTTTTCCCTTTTTTGATCAGAGAGAGAGACAGGGAACAGCAGTGCAGAGGGCAGCCTTGGGGAAGGAACAGGGGACACAGACCCAAAAAAAAACAGTGAACCGTGACACAAAGGAGACAGAGCCCAAAGGGGAGGAGACAGAAAAAGACAGAAAAAAAAAGAGACACAGGGGAGGGAGACAGAGAGGACCCCGGAGAAGGAGGGTGGGGGAGGGGGCCGAGGAAAAAAGGCTGAGTCAGGCAGACAGGGCAGGGAAAGACAGAGGGTAGACCAGAAATTAAAACAGAAAGATGACAGAAATACAGAACAAATGGGGGGGTGAGAGAAAGAGACAGACAGACAGAGACAGAGAGAGACAAAGACAGAGACACAGAGAGAGACAGAGCTGAGAGAAAGCGAGAGACTGGGGAAGACAAAGAGGTTGAGAGAGAGAGACAGAGAGAGAGGGAGAGAGAGAGAGACAAGCCCAGAGAAAGGGGGGAGGGGGGGGGGGGGAAGAAAGAGACAAAGGAGCAGACTGACACAGACAGACAGAGATAACAGAGACAGACAGAGATGAGACAGACAGATGACAGAAAGACAGAGAAAATGGGGGGGACAGAGAGAGACAGAGAGATAGCGACAGACAGACCGAGAAAGAGAATGAGAGAGTGGAGAAAGAGAGGGGGGTAAAGAGAGAGAAGGAGAGAGAGACAGTGAGAGAGATAGAGATAGTGTGAGAGAGAGAGAGAGAGAGAGAGAGAGAGAGCGAGAGCGCTGGAGCATGGCAATCTGAGAGGCAAAGGGAAGCGAGGGAGCCACCAACTTACCAGCAGAAAACGGGGTGTTCAAGGTGTGCTCCCTCCAGTGGCTCACCCTGTCACATTGTGCTGTCGGGCAATTCTGGCCAAAGTTAAACAAGTTAGGGTTTTATTTCAGTCCTTACTTCAATAGAGAACTCACACACACACACAACACACACACACACACACACACACACACACACACAGATACGCACATGCCCAAAATAAGAAAATATCCAATGGTTTAACCAACTTGATCTGTGCAAACTTTACATTTAAGTTATGTTAGTTTACTGAAATGTACCAAATATACGGAAAAATGATTCTCTTGGAATCTCTCAACAAAAATTTGTGGAACTGGTTTTGTCAGTAACCCATGACACATTAAACAGTAGCTTTATTTGTTAAATTTCTTCTGATAGCACAGTACTCGTATCAATTGATGTTGCTGTGTTTTTTTAAAAACTGAATTAGTGTTAAGAAAAAGGTATATATAAATCTGTGATGTATATATAATCTGTGATGTATTATTAACACATTGGGAGATTTCAAAGTTGACCATGGTTTGTGCAGAGTTATGTACGCAGAAGGAAGTAAATTACACAGGCTTACAATGGTCTGACTGCACTCATGATCTAAGGCTATTGTTAAGCTCTCTGCTTTTTCCTTAACAACAAGGAAGTTAATACTCAAGTGATTATTCACAGAACCACAGCAAAGGAAGGAGGAAAATCAAGTATGAAAGAAGTGTGCAAAGTTCAGCTAATTTATGGTCATGGTGGGATCTTCACTCCTTTGTTTTCAATAAATTTTGAAACAAGATATCTTTCACTTGAACAGAAGTTAGCGCTGCAAAACTGACAGGTTTGGGGTTATGGGTTTGAGTCTTGTAAAAAGCCTTTGTTTATCAGATGTTTTTTTTATATAACACAGCAAGCTTGGAGCACTACAGACTCAAACATGAAGACTGGGGACCACACAGTCAATTTTAATCCACTAAAATAGACTCATCTCTCCATGCTCAAATATCCTGACCAGGCGTTTGAACTCTTGGGCCTGGTTGATGCCAGTTTACATTATGAAAGAAAATGTAGTAGAGCACAGCATTGTCACATAACCTCAGACAATACAGGAATCCATAGCATCATCTTGATCCTCCTCAGTGACCATCTATAAAGAAAGTCCTGAATTCTGTGCCCTGTGGCTCTTCATGACTTTCTTTTTCTTCTTTCTTTGAGTGTCCACCTTCATCGAGTTGAAGATTCTGACACTTTTGTGTGTATGACCGTTTTTTTTTTATCCTGCCACTGAGGCAGCCATACTCCAACTTCGGGGATGGTGCATGCTATGTGTAACATGTCTATCCATACCAACGGCCAAACTGGCCTTCTCTTCCGAAAGTTGGTGATGGGATTTTACATGTGTGCAAGATGATGTGCGTGCATTCACACATGGAACCCTCGGTTTATAGTCTCATTCGAAGGACTGTATGGGGAATGGAGTCAGAACCAATGTTAACTCCGAGGGAAAATCCCCCTGTACCGAAATTTGAACCCATAACCTCAGGATCACAAGTCCGGGGCTCTACCAACTGAGCTATTCTGGCTCCCGGCCTTTCATGGTGATCTTCACTCACATTTCCTCTCCGCTCACGTCCATGGAATGTTTGCATCAAGGTCATCAGCAACAGCAAGTTTGTGGGTAACTGCGCAGTCGGATGGGCTCAGCAGCACCCTCTAGAAGGGGTATTTCATCATACTGGCATTGTGACTAAGCAATCATTGTTATCAGCTGGGGGTCTAGTTGACTTATTGTCCTGCAAATGGTTAGATCAGAACAGACACCACTGAACATCATCACAGTAAACCCATGATGACGCAGTGTCTGCTCTGTCGGTTGCCAGTGATCATTTGACACTGATTGTATCCCAAGGACTATGGTGCTGGTTATGAATGCTGTGGGAATAATTAATGCGACTGAGGGACATGAAGATATATATCTTTCAATCACCAAAAGGAAATCCAACTGAAGAACAGATCTACAGATGATTAGCAACTTGACAGTAGTCGTACCTCAGACAGCTCTACTGAATCCTCACTTCAAATATACTGACATGAAACAAAACTCCAAAGTTAAGGTACTTCAGGAAGGCAGGTAGACACGAGCTGGGTTTTGTTTGTTGTTGTTTCTTACAGGTTTGGTACTCACTACCGTAAGTATTGTCTAGGGTTGGTATGATGAGGGTTTAAAACCAAAAACATGTACAAAGCAAAAAGCATTTGTGACCCAGCTCCTCAATACTTGGTTACGTTTCTATTTTCCCCACCCTTCCACTCTCAGTTTACCAGAGTTTCAGTCTGATCCTGAGTGACAGGAATTTATATCTTCTTGCACAGCTACAGAAATGGCGGGACCCCATAGTTCAGTGGCCAATAACATAATAAGCTTTTACCTTTGCATTGCACATCAGAATGTACAATCAATCAATTTTTAAAATGCCTATAGAGTTGCTCTTCATGGATGAGACAAGTATAGATAGCTTTCGACCTATTCATATCAATTCCTGATTGTTTGTTCTTTCATTGTATTTGTTTTGTTTCTGGACCGGATTAAAAAATGCAGCTGAATTTACTTAGCAGGTCGTTTGGCTCTGGTGCTTTGTCCACAAAATTTTCATCCATCGACAGAAATATCACCCTTCCATGAGGACACAAAATTCTTGACACGAGCATACAACAGAATGGCCTGTCAGCTTTGTTCTCATCTCACTGTACATCCATAGCAGAAACTGTGGCCCAGATGTCATACGGGCAATACCTGCTTTAAATTTTATGGATTTTTGAAATACATGATAAAGCATGTGTATGAATATGATACTGGAGGATCATGTTCAGACCTCATAAAGGAAAAGTGCTATGCTATCAACATACAAAACAATAAAAGTTTTGATATACGCAAACAGTGAAACTTTTAATATGTTGTCAAAATACACAAACAATGAAACTTTTAATCTTGAAACATCAAAATATGGCTCTAGCAGCTCATTTTCAGCAGGAAGAATCAACAAGCAAGGACAGAGTTCTCAAGTCCAGAGAGCTGCCCTATGCATTTTTGTTTCATTTTTTATTTCTCTCCAGAATACTAACAGAGTGCACCTATGGGCAGGTTTTGCATTCTGCAATATCAGGATAGGCCAGCTAATTCCAGGGTGAACATGGAAAAAGCAATTCCTGATATGCTACGCCAAATAAGTCCCATCTTCATCATAGGGTTTGATAAGGTAAAATGCTGCATGAGAAACGTTGTCTCTGCAGGAACTTTTTCTTTTTTTCCCTGGGGGTTGGAGGTGGGTGGGGATGTTTGTTACATTGTTACTGTTTTCGCTCTCACATTGTCCATCAACTTATATCCACCAAAATGGGCCTTTAAAATATGAGCCAAAAACAGAGAATGTATGGATGGAAAGCATTAATCATCAAGTAATGATCAAAGCTAGCTTAAGTTTCCCTGGGAATTGGAGGAGGCCATTATATTTTAATTTTGGTCTCTAGCCATCATAAATGACTGTAATGGGGGATCTATCAACTAAAGGAACACTTTTGGGAGTTACAGCTTTCAGAATGAAAATCATAAAACCTTATGACAGACAGATCAGGATTTCACAACTGTCCTAGGAGTGTGGGGACATAGAATCTCTGTTACACTACACTTTGTCTATTACAATGACAAAATGTTTAGACAGGTGATTAAAATTACACAATTCATGCCAGATGCCAAGGCACTCAGATTTTAATGACTACCAATGAACTTGTGCTCTACCCCTGAGCTAGCCTGACAGCCTAAAGCTAAACTTGCATTAGTTTCCCCTGCAGGGTTGTTGACTTGTTCATGCGACATTCATCCATTGATTTAGAAAATAACATTTCAAATCAAACTCCAGTTTTCATTTTCACTGTTTGGCTTGGCATGAAGGAAAGACAGCATGATACTTAAATTGCTATTTCTGACAGGGCAAGATGGTGAAATGAAACTTAAATCAGGAAATGCCTATTTTTTAAAGAAAATAAAAACACAATGCTACACTTTTTAAATTCTACCAAAGGAAAATCAGTCCACTATCAGGAATGTTTGATGTAAAAAAAAAAAAAAGAAAAAAAGAAAAAACAACAACTATAATTAAGTCTTGGATAAATTATATGAAAACCTCTTATCGCATCATAATCTGGCCTGTACAACTAATTTTTTTTCCCCTGCTGATACTTGATAGCTAAAAAATTTTGCAACATATTCCAAATCAGATACATATTATCTATGCAGATTTGTGTTTTCATTATACAGTTACGTGACAGCTTTATCAGAACACCAAATGCTAAAGTAAGCTTATCCAATAAAATGAATTCTTAAAGCGTCATGTATTTCTGCAGTCACTATTTTGTGGAGCAAGTTGCTGCAAGGATGTGTCAGATCAGTTAGTCAATTTGAGCAAAAGTTAAGAAAAAAAACCAACCTAATAGTCTATCTGCATGCTCTTTCTGGAAAGTTGCTTTAATCTTTATTGTTGTTAGTTAGACTTCGATAGTGTGTTTCTGTAAAGCATTAAGCACTGGGTGAACCCTGCTTCAGCAAGTCAAGCAGCTTGAAACTGGACCACCCATATCACCAACACTTTGATCCCGATTGCTTTTTTTTTTTTTATAACCAAACAGAAGACATGTCGGTCTCCAACTTGATTACTATTACTAAAGTAGTACAAGTAATAGTACTTCAAGACATGCTGTCATCTTCTTCTTCTTCTTCTTCCTAAAATCCTGGTTCACTCAAAACGAGTAGGTCACCAGCGCGCATGTTAAAAAGTAAAATAAAATAACATAAAATAGTGCGACTCAGACTGTTGGCCCTGGAGCAATTTGGCAACAAGGGGTCGCACTCGATATTCAAGAAGTTAAAAGCAATGGCCAAATTCAGGCCCCAGGTAACATTTAAAATATCTGGGGAAGAAAAAATTAAAAAAATCGTCAATATGCAGATCTCAAAACTGTCGTATCAATTTGTTTTTTAAATGAGATTCCATTTGTGGCAATTCTTGATGGCACCCGGCAGTGAGTTCCACAGCCGTACAGAATGGGAAAAAAAGAATGTAAGTGGCTGTCAATATTTGATGCAGGTAGGGTATAACTTTGACGCCACTCCTGGTGCTTACTTTTATTAATACTAGTTGTTCCCATTGGAATATCAATTACTTTAGCTCTGCCTTTGAAGAAGTGTTAAGTTTGATAAAAGCTCTTCTATCTTCTAAGGGTTTCCATTTAATTTCCTATGTTCTTCCTAGTATTCCCCTTTCTCTGATGTGGTTCACGTTACGAACGACGGTGCTGCTCTCTTCTGAATCTTTTCGGGTTATCATGTCCTTTAGATGGTAAGGATCCCAAATGAGCAACATTTCAGTACTGGTCTAACCAGTGTTTTGTAGCAGTCGTCTTTAACCTTTTTTGGGGGCAGTCATGATATTCTGTATAAGAAAGCTAAGATGTTATTTGCTTTCTTTACATACAAAATTTGTAATGTTCTTTCCTTTGAGACGACTATCTATAATCAACGCCTAAATATTTTGCAGCCATTAGAAGAATAGTATTATGGATAGATAATCTGATCTAATTGGTGAGCGTTTGTTAATTTATGCAACACTTTTCACTTTGGGGATGAAATTCCATTTTCCAAGTTCTTTCCCACTCTTGTAAGCTTTTTAGTCTTCTTGTAGAATGGTGTATCATTCTTGCTTCTGATTGTTTTTATAAGCTGTCATCTGCAAAAAAGCCTTATAGTAGTTCCCAGGGGAGAAAATTTCTACTTATGTCATTTATATAAATTAAGAAAACAAGGGCCCCAGAACAGTTCCTGTGGTACACCTGACAAGACTGGTTTACAATGGGTTTGACGCCCTTCCACAACACTTTCTGCGTTCTCCAACGGGAATGATCTAGCCCATTTTAGCAAAGAACCGCCAATGCCAATGTGTTTAATTTAGCAGCAGGCCCTTATGGTTCAACCTTATCAAAGGCTTTAGAAAGTCTAATAAAATTGCATCTATTTGCTGTCTGCTGTTAAGACAGTTATTAAAATCATTGAGAGTTGTTATAAGTTGAGTCTCACAACTCCTTCGCTGTCTAAAACCATGCTGGGCGTTATTTAAGAAGTCATATTTGTCAAGATGGTCCATTATGCTACTATATATTATGTGTTCAAGTAGTTTAGCTGATATGGATGTAAGAGATACAGGTCTATGTTCTCTGCTTTTGTTTTGCCCACCCTTTTTGAATAAGGGAACAATGCTCGCATCTCGCCACTCATCAGGTATTACTCCCTGGTCCAGTAAAGTTTGGTAAAGTATTTGGGTTTATACCTCATCAATATTGGAAACATAATTTTAGAGCTTGCCAGGAACGCCATCGGGACCAGTAGCTTTGTTTTCATTGATGTTGGTCAGTACTTAAATACCCCTGCTTTGTTTACTTTGATGTTTTGCCTTTCAGGGAGTTTATCTTCATCCTTAGTCTAACTTTAATTTAAAAAGGGTTTTGGGATTTGAGAAAACTGAACAAAACTGCTTGTTTAGTAAATATGCTTTCCCTTCAGGTTCCTGTATTAGGTTTTTGGTTGTTTCTCAGGTCTGGAATCCAATGTTGTCCTGTCTCTTACTCCTTATGTAAGACCTTAATTTCTTGTTTTGTTGATCCCTTCGAATCATCGAATTAACTTAATTGGAGTAAAGCAAGCCTACATTCTCTTTTGACACCTTCTCTTAATATGTTTATACCTAACCAGTAATCTTTCTGAATTAGGATGTAGTTTCAATTTCTTAAAGAAACGATGTTTCCTTCTCAACAACGTTTATTTTTTGTAGTAATCCATGGCTGGTGTTCTTGCTTGAAGTTTTTTTTGTGGGTTTTTGTTGTCATCCATAATAAATTCCAAGTTAGTTTTATACACTTCCAAGGTCACTGACATTATTTTTAAACCACTATGGGACCTCAAAAAAAGACGCTGAATTCATGGCATCCCTGTGAAATTTTTGGTAAATTGCTTGGTTCCAGAGTCTGAGGGTTTACGTTTAGGGGGTTTTTCGAAAGGGTTGAAAGTTGCTCTCTAAGAGAATTATGTCTGATCACCCAGGCCTGCAATTAATTCCTGTTTACCTAAGCGCCTGGACAATTGGTAAAAAAATAAACCCAGATTGCCTTACCACGAGTTGGTGCTTCAACTGCTGCACTAATCCAAGGTCTTTGGTGGTTAAAAAAACTGGTTTAAATATTTTTACTGTATTGATTACCAAGTATGGCATCTTCACCCAATCAATATTGGTAAGTTAAAGTCTCCACCAATCCATAATATTGCCTTCCTATGGCCAAAACAATGTTAGAAATGTCTCTGCAGGAATAGACGAACTACATTTTCATCTGAGTCTGGGGTCTGTAAATGATTTCCCAACAAAGACAGGTCCTTATTCTTAAAATTAATCCTACAAAATAAACTTTTACTATTTTTGCCTTGATATAAAAACTCACTGGCTTTAAATTCTTCCTAATGGCAATCAAGACTCCCCCACCTCTTTTTCCAAGTCTGTCCTTTCTATAAATTAAAATCCTCCATTAGAAGTTCACTGCTGGATGGTTCCAGTTTCTAGCCAAGTTTCTGTTCCAATTACAACATCAATTTTTTTTTCGGTGACTAAATTACTGAGTTCTTCCTTTTTCTTGATAAGGATTGAAAATTTACGACTATGCATTTAAGTTTATCTTTTTCTCTTAATGATTTGGGGTTAGTTGCACTTTATGATTTGGGATTTTATCAGTTTTAGAATCAGGGGTGGATGCAAACTTAGGGGCAAAATTTCAAGTTTTCTTTTGGGGATCGGTCTGGTGGATAGGGTCAAAACGGTTGCTTTCTGAGCTGCAGTCTTTAATAGAATCTTCAAAAAGTCTCGAACTAAAGTTTGGAAGCCCGCAGGTAAAACAAGTCCAAGAATATCACTATTGCATAATGCTTCATAAACTGCTGAATTCATTAACATACATTTAGTGTGATACCATGTATTGCAGACGTCACAGGCAACTGCTTTATGTTTCCATGTGACTCTCAAATTGCAAACTCCGCATGGATATTTTACTTTGGTGGACGGACCAGGATTGAGTTCAATGTCTCCCGATAGCAGTAAGGCTTAAAGCCATGATTTAACTCCTCTATGTAAACTCTTTTATTCAAACAATTCCTTTTTCACTGTACTTATTTCTGATGTTAATTGAAATCAGGGGTTCAAATCTGGGCCTAGTAATAGACGTGAGAACAGTACTCGGCACAGGTGTACACAGGAGACTAACATGGTTCAGGTTGCACAAAGTTTTAAAAAAACCCGCAAAATGGAAACTAAAGGCCCTTTACGTCTACATCTAAAATTTCAAAATTAAACTGAGTGCTAGGGATATTGTTGTTCCTGTCACATGTGGAACAGCAAGGAAAAATAGAAAACTTTTAACAAAGCCGAGGAACAACACATACATTTAGTGTGTTTCCATGTATTGCAGACGTCACAGGCAACTGCTTTATGTTTCCCTGTGACTCTCAAACGTACCTTAGAAAAATTCACTTTGGGGAGAAGGAGTTGACGATTTTCTATTTTAACTTCCCAGATATTTTACTGTACCTGGGCCTGAATTTGGCCATTGCTTTTAACTTCTTGAATATCGAGTGCGACCCCTTGTTGCCACATTTGCTCCAGGGGCCAACAGTCCGAGCCGCACCCATTTTTGTTATTTTTATTTTACTTTTTTAACATGCGCGCTGGTGACCCACTCGTTTTTGAGTGAACCAGTATTTTAGGAAGAAAAGAAGAAGAACTTTTATACTTATAGTAACTTAAGCTAAGAATAAGCGAACAAACACCCCTGTGCGTGCATCCAATGAAACGTTTTCCAAAACATTCCGTTGACAGTGTTGAAACTTTCAATGAATTTTGTGTATTTATGTTTGATACTTTCATTTGTTCGCCCTCACCCGTTGTGGTTTGACATTGTGTAACTTGACTGTATCCATGCATACATAGACACTTCTAAAGCTGAAACACAGAGAGTGACATATAAACAATGCTATTTTATGCTATTTTTTTTTACTTTTTAACATGCGCGCTGGTGACCTACTCGTTTTTGAGTGAAACCCGTATTTTAGGAAGAAGAAGAAGAAGACAACTGACTCCTCCGTTCTTTCGAAACTAGTTACCAAAAACTTACTGCGGCGTGATTGTGTAGATGGTGCCCCAAAAAAAACATGATGAGGCTAAGGAAAACATCCTCTATGATGTCATGTTGAAAAGCCCGAAAATACAATGATTTCCACTTCAAGATGTGTAACCACAGCAATCTTTTCCTGTCGTCGTGCGGGTCTCCTCTGCGCTTGGTTGTTGTTGGCAAAACCCGGCTAAAGTTGAACTTCGGGTAATAAAATTTCCCCGCGAACTAGACCTGAGGCGTACAGTTCATATCCTATGATTTCGCCCCCCTTTGTCAGTTGGCTCGTTGGTCTAGGGGTTATGATTCTCGCTTAGGGGCGAGAGGTCCGGGTTCAAATCCCGGACGAGCCCGATTTTTTCTTTCTTTGTTTTTTGGGGGGGGAGGGGGGAGGGGGGGTTGGGGGGAAAAAAGAAGAGGAGTGGGGTTGCTTTCTGTTTTCAGACAATAGTATGGAATTTCGAGTTTCAGTTTAGTATACTTGGATAGAGAAAGCTTGAATTATTTACACAAAATGTATCATTTTTTTAAATTTATTTTTAAAAAAAGAAAGAAAAAGAAGCCAAAGCCAAAAATATTGGCATTGGACATTATTTTTGACTACACACTCTAAGCAATGAGGGTCACCCACAATCCACTCAGTTTGAAATACGAGTATGACCAATAATAAGCGACATCAAACCTTGAGCTTATTACTGACAACCTTTCATATTACATTTATGGGACTTTAAAAAAACCTGCGGGCCACCTGCGTTTACAGTCAGTATTTTCCTGATTCCTGTGTTTACATAGGCTTTACTGCGCTTAGTTTCCAGTTGCATACTGGCCATAGGACTAGTGAACACTCTGAGGTTCACCATGTCCAGGACATGGCATGTTGGAAGGCAGAACTTGTCCCTTTCCTTCTGCCACCTTTAACCTTCCCTGAACTGAATCAAATACTCGTTTACTGCTGGGTGGACAGATGGGGTTTTAAAGGTGTGGAGAAGTGAAGAAAAGTTATTTACGATTTTTTCAGCCATTATTACAAGAGAAATCACTCTTAACAAACGAATGACGTCAAACGCTCTTTAATCATAAAGATCAGATTGTAGATCCAAAATAGTATATGTTTCCATGGAAGATAGGTAAATATATAAGTTATATCGAAACAAGCAAACATTTAAGCTGTTTTTTAGTTCAAACATAAATCATACATCAATAACGAAAATATCAACGAAGAAGAGAAATCAATTATTTGGGAATATAAATTTTGATACAGTTGCTAAGGGTTAGTTGCTACGATGATTTGCTTGTTTACATTTCGTTTTCGGAACGAAGGCAAGCAAATCATCGGAAACTTGATTAAGTTTCATTTAATAGTTGTTGGTTAGAATTAGATTATTATATTGCGTTTATCGATAGCTTGTTATAGTATTATTTTGCTTCGATGTCATGTTGGTAGGATGATGTCGTAGAGTTGGTCGTTAGATTTGTTTCGATGTTATGTTGTTAGGGTGATGTGGTAGTGTTGGTCGTCCGATCAATTGACGACGAGCATGTATAAAAGGAGAGTGTGTTTGTGTGTTCAGGTTGTTGTTCTTGCGCAGTTGTTCTTGCGTTGTTCTTGCTGACGGGTCTCGCTGACAGATGCTTGCTGACCATCCTTGCTGACATAAAAGAGAAGAGAAACATCGATTCTGGTCTGGTCTCAAGATTGTTTGCCTGGCTGATCTGAGCGCTGGTTGCTTGCTGTCTCTGCTACTTCTATTGATCCACAACACCCAGCAGATTTAGTCTGCATGATTAATCTGTGCAAAGTGGCAGGCACGAAGATGAGATTGAGCATCCGACATATATAAAATTGAAGTTGAAAATCCTTGGTTTCGATCGAGCTCTTGCCTTTGCCCTAAGTCCACTTTGCCACAGATTTTTGGTGTCAGAAGTGGGATTGTGGATCATAATATAGAAGTAAGCCTATATTGACAGCAGACCAGACTCAGTAAGCCGGCTGCGGACCAGACCAGCTTCTTCAGATTAGATTATGGACATCATTGAAGAGATGATGACCATTGGCGAACCCAAGATCAACACAACACTGATGCTGGCGACCAGTTCCAGCAACACAGCAACCCCTGCAGACTCTACAAGCTGCATAAATTTTCAGGCGATGGCGACGTGGAGGACTTCGCCCGAGAGGTGCGCCTCATCCTGCAACTTCAGCCCATCCCAGACCGCTTAGCGGCAAGCTGGCTTCTTAACTCACTTGACGGACGAGCCAAGCAAGAGATCCTGACACGGGAAGCAGGGGAGATCAACTCAGCTGAGAAAATAATCAAGATTCTTGAACAAGAATGGGGGGAACAAAAAGATCACTCAACACTGACGGCGACCTTCTTCAGGCGACAGCTTGGTAGGGGCGAGTCTATAGGCGAATACGCATCAACACTCCGCATGCTATGGGTCAAGATCTACGAGGCGAATCCTGACGCGCCTCTCGAGCCAACATTACTTCGGGACGCATTCGTCAACGGCCTGCACCCGGCATCCTTGAAGAGGGACATGAAGCGGTTTACAAGGGAACACCCCCGGCTACCTTCATAGAAGCAACAAAGGAAGCACAACGATGGATGAGGGAAGACTCCATCGCCGAGAATGCCATCGAACAGACATCACTGGGCCCCGACATGCTGCAGCGGCTGGAGGAGAAAATATCGGCGCTGACTCTGAAGACAGAAGCCCTCAAGCAACACCTACACGGCAGCATAGAAGAGCAGCACGTCAATGCCCCTAGAAGTCGGCAGCAACCAGCGATGTCCCCTCCCAGAATGCATTCCCATCAGCCTTCCTTCACCCACCAGCCAGCTTCCCAGTCTACACGGACGTGCTGGTGGTGCCAGCGCAAGGGACACGTCCAAGCAAACTGCCGAGCAAGACAACAGTATCTCCAAAGGCAGCAAAGACAAAATCAACAGGGCTACAGGATGCAGGGAAACGAGTAACCCCCGCTGTTATGGTAAACCAGCAGCGGGGGGAGGAAGAAGAAGCAGTCAACAACAATAGAAGAAGTCAAGTTCGCAGCAAAAGGCTGCACATCAAAGGAAGAAACGAAGACAAACCTCACCGGAAGATGTCCGACGACTGAAATCAAGATTAACGGCAGGACGACACAGACTCTCGTGGACACGGGCAGCGAAGTAACGACTGTCACAGAAGCTTGGGCTGCAAGAAATCTCAAGAATCTTCGACAAGAAGATGGCCTCGTCAAAATACGAGCAGTGAATGGGGCAGAGGTGCCCTACTCCGCCATCTACTTGGTCGACATACAAGTCTTCAATACCCTCTGCTCAAACACCCCGGTCTTCGTAGTCAAAACGCCTACGGAGCCATTTATGAGGAGAAGAAGGAACGAGTCCCAGTACTGCTGGGGATGAACGTCTTGGAACCCTGCCTGAACAATGCTTCAAACCTTCCTCCAACCCTTCAACTCTTAGCGCAAGAAATCAAGAAGAAGAAGATGTCTACCAAGGGCATCGCTCGTACGATCTCCCGTCAACACATCCCTGCCTTCTCTATTGCGACAATCAAAGTCTCAAGCCCGAAGACTGACTTCATATCCCTGATGGCTTCAACATCGACGCAACCACTTCCCCAAGGCCTGCTACTAGTCCCCACTTTGCTCAACAACCACTGGCAGTCACGCTATGTCAGGATGGCAAACCTGACACATGAGGACAAACTCCTGCCTGCCAGAACTCCAGTAGCTGTCTTAGAAGCTGTCAACACGCATGAAAAAGGGCCTTTGATCCAGCTCAACGTCAACGAACTCATCGTATCAGAAGTTACTGCGGAAGAAGAAGAAAGAGAGAAGACAGAGGCAAGCAGCAAAACAAAGTCCAACATCCTTCCTCCAGACTTCGATGGCACTGACAGACAGAAAAAGAAGCTACAGAACCTCCTTGAAAAGTACTCCGACGCCTTCATGACTGACTCTACAGACCTGGGCTACACTGATGCAGTGACACATCGGCTGAAGACTACAGATGAAAAACCAGTGGCTCAACCATATCGTAGAATTCCTCCCCATCAATTTGAAGAAGTTCAGAGTCACCTGAAAGAACTACTGAAGAAGGGCATCATCACTGAGAGTTACAGCCCCTACGCCGCACCGATTGTCATCGTCCGGAAGAAAGACGGGTCCATCCGACTTTGCGTCGACTACCGCAAGTTGAACTCCAAAACCATCAGAGATGCCTTCCCTCTGCCCAGAATCCAAGAGTCTTTCGACGCTCTGGTCGGGTCACAGTACTTTTCCACCCTTGACCTTGGCTCCGGCTTCCACCAGATAGCCATGCACCCTGACGATCAACATAAGACGGCTTTCACCACTCCAGTGGGCCTCTTTGAATATACCAGAATGCCAATGGGCCTCTGCACGGCACCAGCCATGTTCCAGCGACTGATGCAGTCTACGATGTCCGAATTCATGTTCCAGTTCCTCTTGGTCTACATCGACGACCTCCTGATCTACTCAAAGACCTTTGAAGAACACCTGGAACACTTGAACGCCTGCTCCGAAGAATCAAAGAAACGGGACTCAAGTTGAGGGCAGACAAATGTCAATTCCTGCGACGCCAAGTCATCTACCTGGGGCACACCATCTCTGCTGAAGGGGTATCCTGCGAAGACTCCAAGGTACGGGTTGTCAAGGAATGGCCAGTCCCCACTACAACCTCTGAGCTCCGCAGTTTCCTGGGTTTCGCCAGCAACTACCGGCGGTTCATCAGAAATTTTGCCAAGATAGCCGGTCCCCTCCACGACTTGGTCTCCAGCGACAAAGCAAGAAAAAAAACGCCGACATCACCACACGCTGGGCCCAACACCATGAGGAAGCTTTCAGAAAACTGAAGACCGCCATGACTTCAGCACCTGTCCTGGGCTACGCAGATTTCACCAAGCCTTTCATCCTGGAGACTGACGCCAGCCACGACGGACTGGGCGCCATTCTCTCTCAAGAACAAGATGGGCGACGCCAGGTCCTGGCCTATGCAAGCAGAAGGCTACGTCCAACAGAAAAGAATCAGGCCAATTACTCTAGCATGAAGCTAGAATTCCTCGCCATGAAGTGGGCTGTCACCGAAAAATTCAGAGACTACCTCCTGGGCTCCAAGTTCGTCGTCTACACTGACAACAATCCCCTTGCCCACTTCAAGACAGCTTCCCTGGGCGCCTTAGAGCAACGCTGGGCTGCTCAGTTAGCACAGTTCGACTTCGAAATCAAGTACCGGCCTGGCAAGACAAATCCTGCCGACGCCCTTTCCAGACTGCCCCCACCACGGAAGATGAAGCCCGCTGCTACTCCTGTCCCACCCCAGATTGCTGCCATCCAAGAGACAGACTGCAGAGTCACGCTTATACCGGAACAACACCCCTGATGCTGAAGAAGACGCTGGCTGAAGTACGAGCAGAGCAAGCACGAGATCCAGTCATCGCCCCAGTCCTGGCAGTATGGCCGGAAGAACCCCCCCCAAGAGGAAACCGAGATCTTCAAACCCTTTGCCAGCAGCGCTCACGACTCTTCTTGGAAGACGGGATCCTCTACAGGAAGGTCGAAGATCTGCAACATGGGCCCTGCCGACAACTAGTCCTGCCCAGCACGATGAAAGAAGAAGTCCTGACCTCCCTTAACGACGACATGGCCACCAGGGAATCAACCGCATCATGGGGCTCCTGTGCACACGAGCGTACTGGCCGGGCATGCACGGGACGTGGGACGTCACATCTCCAACTGCCAGAGATGCACCCTGGGGCAACATCCCAAGACTTTCACCACGTCAGGACACCCTTTAAGCATCGCGACCGTTAGAAGTCTTGGTCATAGATTTCACCAAGTTAGAAGCTGCCAGCGACGGTAGAGAAAACGTCCTGATAATGACAGACGTCTTCTCCAAGTTTACACAAGCGGTACCCACCACCAACCAAGAAGCCTCCACTGTGGCCAAAACTCTGATCAAAGAATGGTTCCTGAAGTACGGGGTTCCAGAACGTATCCACAGCGACCAAGGCGAAATTTCGAGTCCAACCTGATCGCCGAGCTCTGCACGATGTACAACATTAAGAAGACCCACACGACCCCCTACCATCCCCAGGGCAACGGCAATGCGAGAGGTTCAACCGCTCCATGTTCAAGCTCCTTCGTTCCCTCACCCATGAAGAGAAAAGGAATTGGCCTGTCCACCTGCCGAACTGGTCCAGGCCTACAATAACACGCCTCACGCGACCACGGGTTTCGCACCACATTTCCTACTATTCGGGCAACACCCAAGACTCCCAGTCGATGACATCTTGGGCAACGACAACCAGCCAGTTGAACTCGACACCTGGGTCAATCTTCACCAGGCTCGCCTGAGAGACGCCTACAGCAAGGCACACCAACAGTCCAGAAAATCGCCGCCAGGAGAGACGAAGCCCGGCGGAAGACGTCTCCCTCCATCCTGTCTGAAGGGGACCTGGTCTACCTTCGCAACCGGGAGAGAGGGAAGTTGCAAGATGCCTGGAAGCCTCAACTATTCCAGGTCGTCACGCGGCCCTATAACAACGACGCCTACGTGGTACGACCATTGGCTGGAGGAATCGACCGCACGGTCAACAGGAAGGACATGCTGCCAGCCGCGAACCCAGAGGAAGACTCGGAAGGCGAGGACGAAGACCCAATACCACCTCCCACACGGGAAGAAGACTCCAACAGCGAATCCGAGAAGACTTCGTAATGATGAACATTCCCCAGACTCCTGAACGGAAGAAATCAGTTCCGCTGCCTACACCGGTTCCGCTTCCTAGAAGATCCCTAAGACTTGCCAGCAAACCAAGAAAAGTTTATTCTGAGAATCCAGTAATTTTTGTTTAAAAATAGTGGTTAGGAATAGAAAGTTAGGCATTCTCCAGAGAAGAGACGTTTGGAGAAAGAAAAAGGAAAAGTCAGCAAGAACAACTTCACTATATTTTTGAAAAGTTATCTTTGCTAAAAGTTTAATTTTTATTTTCTTTTGACAATGTCTATTTTATAACAGATCTTCCATGGAAATATACAAAGATATTTTTCATCTCTCGTGTGTAGTTTGGCTACAGAATGGCTGAGAAAGAAAAGAGTTCCTTCTCCCTGTTCCCGTTTTGATTCTCAGTGCCTTATTTATAAAATAACGCACTAGAATCAAATCACCCCTAAAATGATCATAAGTCGTAAAGCTCCTTTTGTTAAACTATTAATTCCTTCTACCCCTTGATTCAAACTTGCCTTATTCATAAAATAACGCAGTTTGAATCAATGCCTTCAATTATAATTTCATAACAAACCCCATTCCCCTGATTCAAACTCGCCTTATTTATAAAATAACGCAGTTTGAATCAATACCTTCATTTTATTCTTTCATTTCGGTTTGCCCTGTTTAACAACAACGCAAGCTGAATGAAAAGAGCATGTCACGTGAATAATCGGGATTTTTCCCCTTCTATTAATATTTGATTATCATATTGCCTATATTAAAGATAGCGATATGAATCAAATTGTCCTAATCTCTTTGAAAAGAATAAGAAGTATCAAATATACTCTATTCTTTTCATTCAAGGAGGACCTTGAATAATCGAGAGATGGGGGAAGGAGAAAAAGTGTTGAATATTATTAAATTTTGCTTTATATTTTTTTTAGGAAGGGGCAGTAACCCTAATACAGGAAATTGACTAGGAAGTGGAGTTATATACCCATCCTAGCACCTGTCCCAACTTTCGATTCAATGAGGGCATTGAAAAACAAGAGTAGGGGGCAAATGTGGAGAAGTGAAGAAAAGTTATTTACGATTTTTTCAGCCATTATTACAAGAGAAATCACTCTTAACAAACGAATGACGTCAAACGCTCTTTAATCATAAAGATCAGATTGTAGATCCAAAATAGTATATGTTTCCATGGAAGATAGGTAAAATAAGTTATATCGAAACAAGCAAACATTTAAGCTGTTTTTTAGTTCAAACATAAATCATACATCAATAACGAAAATATCAACGAAGAAGAGAAATCAATTATTTGGGAATATAAATTTTGATACAGTTGCTAAGGGTTAGTTGCTACGATGATTTGCTTGTTTACATTTCGTTTTCGGAACGAAGGCAAGCAAATCATCGGAAACTTGATTAAGTTTCATTTAATAGTTGTTGGTTAGAATTAGATTATTATATTGCGTTTATCGATAGTTTGTTATAGTATTATTTTGCTTCGATGTCATGTTGGTAGGATGATGTCGTAGAGTTGGTCGTTAGATTTGTTTCGATGTTCTTCTTCCAGATGGGATGTTTAACCTGCCCGTGCCCACATCTTCACGTAGACTATTCTGGCACACAGGTTGCATGCATTGTGTATTTTCGTGTAGCCGGTACTCACCCTCTTAGGGCATGAGCATCGGATCTTTAGAGTCGTGTATGTCTTTAGGGCATGTGACACAGACTAACCTCGGTTTATAGTCCCATCCGAACGACTATAGGGGAATGGAGTCAGAACCAATGTTAACTCCGAGGGAAAAAATCCCCTAGACCGAAATTCGAACCCGCAACCCCAGATCACGAGCCCGGCGCTCTACCAACTGAGCTATCGGCTGTTGTTAGGGTGATGTGGTATGTTGGTCGTCCGATCAATTGACGACGAGCATGTATAAAAGGAGAGTGTGTTGTGTGTTCAGGTTGTTGTTCTTGCGCAGTTGTTCTTGCGTTGTTCTTGCTGACGGGTCTCGCTGACAGATGCTTGCTGACCATCCTTGCTGACATAAAGAGAAGAGAAACATCGATTCTGGTCTGGTCTCAAGATTGTTTGCCTGGCTGATCTGAAATTTGACTCCACAAGTGGTTCGAACTCATGATCATGAGCTCCGGAGACAAAACATTCTAACCACTTGACCACAGGTTTCCCTACTGTGTTTGCCTCTCTTCAAATGATGCAGGTTGTACACCATCCTCATAGAAGAGTCCTGTAGAGTGTACATAACCTACGATGCACCTACAGCTCATTTTCCATACACTGCAGTATACAAGAGGCATGTGGTGACGAATCCATAATCCTTTTTAAAGTATAGATCATCCACTATCCAGCATCATCAGAAGCCGTCAAATGACGAAATTAATTGTTTTTCTCTTTCAGTGCACGTACACTCAAATCTGTTCAAATCTTAAATAAATGTTAGAGAAACGTGGACAAACGAGTCACAAGACAAAACATGACGCGTTTCGACCTCATACTGGTCTTCTTCAAGCAAATAGGACAATGAAAATGAACGCGTTTGTCACTTAGCTTGATCTCTTCAGCGCAAGGTAGGCATTGAAAAGTAGTAGTAATCCTGTCTTATTTATTATTTCAATATTTTGACCTTTATTAGTATTCCTATCAGTAATATAATTATCATCATTACTACCTTGACTCACACTTATGTCCCTTCTAACTGGCTCGTTTTCATTCAGCGCCTACCTTGCGCTGAAAAGATCAAGCTAAGTGACAAACTCGTTCATTTTCATTGTCCTATTTGTTTGTGTCTTGCCTGAGAAGACCTAAGAGGTCGAAACACGCCATATTTGTCTTGTGACTCGTTTGTCCATGTTTCTCTTGGCGGTTCTCTAACATTCATTTAAGAATTTTTTGATGAAAGTCCAAATCTTCTTAAAATGTTTTAAATAATTCAAGAGATGAAATAATTTGATTGTGTCCCAAATTCCTAGGTGACCCTTGCAAAGAGCATGGCAAAGTGACACAAAAAGTCGCAGAATGTCTTCTATGATTCTGTTATAGTTTCCGATTAACTCTGTGTGTGTGTGTGTGTGTGTGTGTGTGTGTGTGTGTGTGTGTGCATATGCGCATGACTGAACTCGCCATGCGAATTTTCAACCATAAAAGCAGTGATTTGGACATTTACGAAAATGAATTCTACTTGATTCTGATACCAGAAAATCGCTTGACTTTATAATGAAAATTACATCCAAGATATACGTCTGCTCCAAATTCATGATTAATGTTTGCAGTTTCTCATCAGCTGATTGAGGTCACCAACTGTGGTGCTAGTCAAGCGTATTAGCTTTCAAGTCAAACACCCTATAAAATTATGTTCGAAGTATTGATTAAACGTTGTGTGTGTGTGTGTGTGTGTGTGTGTATGCACGCATGCGTGTGCAATTGTGTGCATGCATACATGAGTGTGTGTGTGTGTGTGTGTGTGTGTGTGTTCCTTAAGTATCGATGATCACAGTTGGCGTATCTACCAATCACAGCTGGCATATCTGGCATTACTTGTTGTATGCAGGAATTTTATATTCGTGGGCATGTTCATGTTGGGGAGAGAGAGGGTGGGGCAGTGGCCTCATGCATGTTTCACAAGCATGAACATTTGTGTATATCAGGATTGAGAGATGATGGGAAAGCTACGAGCAGAGACCTGGCCTGCCAACACACCGATGAGGGAAAAGCTTTATGGATCAATGGATAGCCTCTGGAGTTCCTGTCTGAGTCAACAAAGAAGAAGAAGAGAGATGGTGTGGATATGCCAGTTAATGTTGTGGAGTTATGGATGGATGGATATGTAGTAGTACTTTCATTTTTTCTTTGCAAAAAAATTTGTGATGCTAGAGAGAGAGAGAGAGAGAGAGGAGAGAGAGAGAGAGAGAGAGAGAGAGAGGGGGGGGGAGTGCTTACCTGTCAGTATGTCAGACAGATTAACGTCAGGTAAGCTTACTCTAATTTCGTGGTTCTCGAAATTTCGAAAGACTTATTTAAATTAGATAAATGTATTATATGTCTTTTCGTTTATATTCCACCTCGTGACTCTCCTGTGTATAATCAGTCATGTGATGGAATCGGAATAGACATCATTGAGCACTGTGTAGCTGATTTATTCAGCACCAGAAATGATTTTTATATCCTCATGGCTGGTGACTTTAATGCCCGTACAAGCCAGGAAAATGGCATGAATGTGACAAACTATTTACGTCATAGTGATGAAGAGGATAGTATCTTTCCACGACCATCCCAAGACGTAGTTTTCAACGGATTTGGGAACCATTTATTGTTATTATGTGATGTCCTGAAGTGTTCTATTCTAAATGGACTGAAAGAATATGGATTCGACGACTGTTTGACTTATATTTCCAAAGCCGGTTCAAGTACAGTGGACTATTTTATTCTGTCAAATGGATTGATTCGTAAGATTTTTTGTCTGACTTTACTGTTGACACCAACTGTATCGAATCAGACCATTTACCAGTAACCCTAACACTCAAATGTAGCTCATGCAAAACTCCTGATAACAGCATGATGAGACAAAAACCACGATGGATGGATAAGATGGTATGGGAAGACGAAAAGGTTAGTGTTATTTTCAGATTCATTACAAACTCCTCAATCTCAAGATAAAATGAAAAGAGCACAAGCGTTAATACACTTAGACGTAAACATGGTCTTACATGAATTCGTCGACTGCCTACAAAAATCCAGTCAATGTATGATAAAGAAAGTCAAAATTGATAACAACAAAAGGGAGGCTCGCTGGTTTGATAAAGAATGCTTTAACAATAAGAGAAAGGCGAAAGCAAAAATGCGTCGATTTAAAAGAACTAAATCAATACCAGATCAACAAAGTGCTGTCAGAGCCAGAAGCGATTACCACAAAATGTTAAAAGAAAAACGAGTAAGTTTTAAATCCCTTACAACAAAATACCTGACAGACAACTTAACAAATGCTAGAGTTCTGGAGAAAAGTTAATGTAAATCTTGGTCTCGGTAAGAAAAGGCAGTCAAGTAATAAAATCACAAAGAATGAATGGCTTGAATATTTTAAGAAGGTTTTTAATGCTGGGAACATAGAGGAGAGGGAAGAATTTCCAGCTGACACCCTTCCTTCTATCGATGAACTTGACCATCCCATCACCCGAGAAGAAGTCCTAACAGCAATAAAGGGCCTTAAGAAAGGGAAAGCATGTGGTTTTGACAACATACACGCAGAAATGCTGAAACCGGCAGACGCATCAGTAATAAATTTTCTAACAGAATATTTCAATGAAATTTTTTTTAAGGGATTGTACCCACAAACGTGGGCAAATGCTATTATCGTTCCAATTCATAAAAAAGGTGATATGGAACGAACGGACAATTACAGAGGTGTATCACTGCTTAGTATTGTTGGTAAATGTTATACTGCTATTTTAAATAAACGATTGTATGAATGGCTGGAAGATAATAGTAAAATAGCCCTGATGTGGCCCTCTGCGGTCGGCTGGGCTATAAGCAACATTATCTTATCCGAGAATCAAGCTGGTTTCAGACGTGGGTATTCCACAACAGATCATATTTTTACACTGAATGCAACCATTCAAAATGTTTGTCTAAAAAGGGAGGAAAACTTTATGTGGCGTTTGTTGACCTATCAAAAGCGTTTGACTCTGTCAAACAAAGTACCATGTTGAAAGCTCTGTACAAAGTTGGGATATCTTCTGCATTTCTGAATGCTGTTCGAGCAATTTACAAAGAGGTGATGTCATGTGTAAAAGTTGGTAGTGAACTCACAGATCTTTTTCGGTGTCCACAAGGTCTGCGTCAGGGTTGTGTCTTAAGTCCTACTTTATTTTCTATAATAATAAATGAATTGTCTACTTGTTTAGAAACTCATGGAAAACATGGTATCCAGCTTTTACCAGATCTAGCCGAGTTATTTATTCTCCTCTTTGCAGACGACTTAGCCCTATTGTCATGTTCCCCGCATGGTCTCCAAACGCAGCTTGATTGGGTCCTGAAAACGTGTGATGATCTTGGTCTTAAGGTTAATAGAGACAAGACAAAGATTATGGTTTTTAGAAAAGGAGGGTATCTGAGCAGGTATGAGAAGTGGTTCATGAACGGTGTTCCTTTGGAAGTCGTAAACAGATACGTTTATTTACGTTTCACTTTCACTACGTCTATGAGTTCCTATGAAAGCGCCAGACAATTAGCTACAAAAGGGAAAAAAGCGCTGTTCGACATATTTAGAATATATAATCAGCTAAATAATATGTCCAGGAAAACTTTCTTCAAACTTTTGATGTCAAAATCCAGCCAATACTTCTGTACTCTTGTGAAGTTTGGGGCATTATAGCAGAAAAACAATCCTGTGGAGAGTATACATGTATTCGCTTGCAAAAAATTTCTGAATGTATCTAGTCGTACTCCAAACAAAATGATCTATGGCGACCTCGGAAGATATCCGCTGCAAATCAACTGTTTTGTACGCGCTGTTAAATACTGGTTTCGTTTATTGAAAATGGAAGAGGCACGCCTGCCAAAACAAGCATACCAGATGCTGATGAATTTAGACAATGCAGGTAAAACAAACTGGGTTTCCAAACTGAGATGCATCCTACAAAAGCAAGGATTCAGCTTTGTCTGGTTAGCCCAAGGTGTAGGCAATGAGACATGCTTCTTGTCATTGTTCAAGCAAAGACTTAAAGACACATTTTGTCAAGAATGGACGTCAAACATAAATGAAAGTAACAGAGAGAGAGAGAGAGAGAGAGAGAGAAAGAGAGAGAGAGAGAGAGAGAGAGAGAGAGAGAGAGAGAGAGAGGAGTGCTTACCTGTGTGGATGCGTGTGTGTGCGTATGTGTGTGTATGTGTTTGTAGTTGTGGGGGTATGCATATACTCACAAAAAGACCACAACATCATTTTATATGCTTCCTGTATTTTGTGAATAACAGACAAGAATGGTAACTCATGTTCCAAAGATGAGATGACTGCACGACCATAACTCCAAATACTCAACATAACCATCAACATACACTTTTTTTCCCCTTCAAATTAATATTTCTTCTATAATTTCACAGTTCAACTGGCACAAGTTAGTTTACTTTTTTCCCCAATTTCTCGCCCACCCCAACCCTACTTTCCCTCATTCCTATCATCTTTAGTTTACTTTTTTCCCCAATTTCTCGCCCACCCCAACCCTACTTTCTCTCATTCCTATCATCTTCTATGCCTGTCCATAGCATCACTCCAATGCTGCTCATTGTGGCTCTACCAAACATGGCTACAGCCAAGTCATCTGGTCACAGCATCAACATTCTATAGTCCACAGGAAGCAAGTGTCAGGTCATTAAAAGAAAACCCAGCAGAGGTGAAACTGCACTGCTGCACAGCCATTTAACCTTCACATGCGTGTGTGTGTGTGTGTGTGTGTGTGTGTGTGTGTGTGTGTGTGTGTTTATGTGTGTATGCATGTGTAATGTGTTGATAGTTTACATAGCCTAACTTGACATTTTGCATGTTTCTATATCTCTAGTTTTTTTTTAAATTTTTTATCTTTATCCCAATTTCTTCAGCACTACATTTTTTCCATCCTTCCTTACACCACATCCTGTTTATTTCTTCATGATAATAAGTAAATCAAAGTCATCAAACTGTACATAACAAAAACAACAAATTTTCTCACATGTCTAGAGGCAATACAAAAAGTGAAGATAATGTTGTGTTCTACACAAATGACACCATTGATTCAAGTTCTTTTATGTGTAAACTGGCTTTGAAATAACATGTTGAAAAATCTTTTTTTTGTGTCACCACCATCCATTTTCATCTAATACACATGTATGCAAGTGTGTGTTTAATTAAGTGTGCGTATTGTGTGTGTGTGGTGTGTGTGTTTAAGTGTGCGTATTGTGTGTGTGGTGTGTGTGTGTGTGTGTGTGTGTGTGTGTGTGTGTGTGTGTGCGCGCATTGTGTGTGTGTAGTGTGTGTAAGTGTGTGTGTGTGTGTGTGTGTGTGTGTGTGTGTGTGTGTGTGTGTGTGTATGCTGTGTGTGTGTGTGTGTGTGTGTGTGCTAGCACACTCACAGAATTATGTATCATGTGAGTGGTTATGACTGATAGTCTGGAATTTTGTACAGCTATGCATTCCTTAAGTTCTTCATTACTTCTTTTTTTTCAATATCTACAGTGTATTTCAATGTCTAAACAAAAACTTGGAAAATCTCTGTTACACTCTTAAATATGCAAAAACACACACACATGCATACAAAACACACACACACACACACAGACACACACACATACATGCATACAACACACTCACACACACAGATAAATACATGCTTAAATCATATTTCATAGCTAATTACATCAATCAGCAGAAGCACACTCAGGATGAACACATACATCTGCAGAAAAATACACACAGACATCAGTTGGGGCTCCCTGAAGATGGGGCAGCCCATCTACTTCAACAATAGTCTTTGGGCCACATTGGATGTTTCCACCAAGTTTGGTTCAAACTGGTTCCATAGCTTTTGCGAAGTTTTATTGAATGGGTTCTGGATCTGCTTTGTCCTTGGCCATTTTCCATCAAGAGTCGTTCAAGCTGGTTCTTATTTTTGAACACGGGCAGACAAACCAGAAGAAGCAAGTGAAAACGTACCTCTGAAAAAGCAGTAATTTCAGTCAAAGTCAAGATCCACTGCCGAATATATCTACCATGCTTTGCAGGTGAACAGGGTTTGGGGGAAATAATGTACCGCTTTTGATCTAATATTTCCAAAATAAAACAATGAAAGGACTTCTATATAATGAATTCTCAAGAAGGTTTCTCAAATTCTAACCTTTTCTTATGACAGCAACACAAGCAAAACGCTAGCAAACTCAAACATTTTGATTAGTATCATCAGCCTTTAGTTGAAACTTGAATAAAGAACAACAAATAGCGCTTTTTCAATAATCACCAAAAAAAAAACATACTGAATCACTGGTTTGGTTATGTCATATCTGCAAACACATATATACTTTTCTAGAGAATCAGGCTAATAATAAAGAAAGATAGGGGACTTGCTGTTTGATCTAGATCTGCACCAGGGATCTGCCCCAAAATTCCAGTCACTCATCCATTAGACACAATTCATATTTTGACGAAGTTTGGTTACAATATGTTCAAAAGTTTCTGTTTAATCCTGTTGAAGAACAAACAAACATATAGTGGTTAAAACATAACCTTCTTGGCAGAAATGATGAAAGATAGGTTAGGTGATAATTGTACAAGTTTACAGTATAAGAGTACAAGTTTACAGTATACATCACAGTAACACACTACATACCTCTACCTCAGTGTATGCTGTTTCTTCAGCAACAAAACTAATCCCATCCATCTTCCCACCCAGGTGATACACACAGAAAAAGGTAACACATTTTCAAAAATAATCTTTCAGGCACAACACTGATCACATATAATGCAGAAGCTTTCATTCAGTCTTTTTTTTTCAGCACCAAAAGTAGGCCAACTTCTATACTAAGTAAGACAACTTCTACACTAAGTAGGCCAACTTCTACACTATAAAAAAAAATCATCATTTACACCATCAACACTCTTTTTATTCACCCACTTCTTCAAACCATGTGAGTTCAAGATGTCAAAAGGGTCTTCTTTTGTATGATGAGCTGGCCAAACTTCACTTGAAGTCCTTGCAGTTTGTTCTTGAGGTTAGCTATTTCAACAGCAGCGGCAACTGCCTGTTTAAAGGAAGTCTGGCACTGTCGCAAGTGGGGAGACACCAAGACACCAAACAGAGTCAAAGGATCCTTGAAGCCGTGTGACTCTTTGGAGTTTCTACTGTCTTCTTTGTCATCGGTGACGTTCTGCATTCCAATGGTTTCTACTTTGTCGTCAGCATTCTCACTCTGGCCTTTTCGCTGACGAAGGTCATCCGAACGTTTGTTTTTCGGGCTGTCTATTTCGTTTGTTACACCAGCCTGCTTCTGCACTAGGCTGATGTCTACGCTGGTCCAGGAAGGCCCATCGCCTGAACCTTCTGCACACTCCTCATCAGCAGACACATCCACAAATGAAACAGCTTCCATTTCCATTTCGTTCTTGGAAAACTGCAGAGCGCCCACATTGCGAGTCCCCCCCATGGAGTAGCGGGCTCGGGACATGCTGAGGAACCCGTTACGCATGAGTGCCTCTAACCTGGCCTGACTCTGGTACAGGGATTGCAGGGTGTCAAAGAACTCCAAGGTTACCTGGTCCAAGGATTCACATACACTTGTCAAACTGGCAGTGGATTCCATTTCTGTTGGAACAGCTGCAACATAAACAGCGCAACATTGCTTTAAAAACAAATGCTCTCTGTTAAAGCTTTCATTCTGGTGTATATATGTTGTGTACATGTGAGAGAGAAAGACTGGTTGGGGGGGGGGGAGATTAATGGTAAATTAATTTTAAAAAACAAACAAACAGAAAGTGAGAAACAATTAAAAAACCATGCTGTTCAGATGTAGCACCCAGCATTTGGTGTACGATGTAAAATATGAATGGATCAAATGGATGAATGTGTTGTATATTGTGTATGGTGATATTTACTCATCAATACTGAAAAGTAAACTTTCAAACCAGAAACTTCTGAACTCTTGTCTAATGATCACATAATACAGCAGTCAAATAACAACCACAGCACTTTACAATTTCCCTTCAAACATTTGGTAAAACTTTCCCTCTGAAACTCTTGCAGTTGCACACATTTCTTCATCACATGCATAATCAGCACACTCAAGAACAGGCCCGTCACTGCAAACACTTGACTCAAATATCTTACTGCATGGTGAGGCAGCTGATGACTCAGGCATCAGTCCAACAATAACAGATACAGCAGTTCACCAAGACACTGGTCACTGAGTATGATCTTGTCTCAGAGTTTGAGAACCAAAAGAGCCCATTTGTACACATTCGTTTTCACTGGTCAGCCAAACTGTCTTGATGATTTAAGTGCAGCTCTATACCAAAGCAATTTCTTGTTCCAACTAAATCTGACAGATCTTGAAGAAAAGACTGTTAATGCGTAAATGTCCAAACATCACTAATGGATGGAAATCATTGTTCCTTCCTCACTACTGCAGACAAAGTTCAATTTTTTTTTTTTTTTTAAATCAAACAGGACAGTGCATCTGAGGACAAGCGGAGAGGGGGAACTGACAGAAGCAGGATCGGTGGAGAGAGAGAGAGAGAGAGAGAGAGAGAGAGAGCATTGCATTTCCTGTTCACCAAGCCAATCAGATTATTTGGAAACTAAAATGGACAAGTCACTCTGGTGCAGTGTTTAACATTGTTGATTTGTAGTTGGGGGAGGGGGGGGGGGGGAGGGCTGTTGGTTCAGGTCCCATTATTACATGCATATCTTTGTGTTTTGTTTTTTGCCACGAACCAAATCATACCCAGACCTGAGAGGGCCAATGGCTTAAAAATGGGATAACTGGAACCACATTGATGAGTTTCAGCCACTAAATCGGTGCATTTAGGATAGTGTTGCCAAAATTTCCTAAACAACACAAAGGTGTCAGTAAGTGTATGTGTCTCTCAGGCCTGGCTCATACAAGACTACACGAAAGGAAGTGTAGAGCACAGCCCAATCATGTACTCTATAATCTCTGTCCAGAACAGAAGTTCTTCATATTTATATCATCCCCATCCTCATTGTTTACTATTTAAAAAAAAGTGACAAATTCTGTTGCCCTCCATGTGCTTCTCTCATGGTGTCCCATTTTGTTTTATTTCTTTTCCATGTCCATACCCTTGCTCAGTTAAAAGTCATCAGTCTCACTACCATCAACTTCACAGGAACTGTTATTCGATTGATATGACAGTTGACACCCTGTGGGTGAAGCTCACACATACTGGCTCTATGACAAAGTGATTACCATTGTCAACAGGGGCTTTTGTGGGTCACTACTAGATAGTGTCCTGCACGCTTTGGATCAGAATATGCAGCACTGAGCACTAACAAACTGACTTGGCAGTAGTGCAATGTCCCAGATGCCTGATGATTTAGCTTAAGGTTGATTGTTCTCAACTGCCTATCAGTACCACAGCTAAGAGTAAGATGGATAAACTCCGGGTGGGGTTGTGTTCGGGAGGCTGGAATAACATGTAGGACTCGGAGTAAACTGTAAGAAAAAAAAAAAAGACGGCAAGAAAAAAAGCAAAAAAAGCCACCAACAAGGAAACGTGGAAGAAACAAGAAACTCAACTCAAGAAATGCATTACCCATCTGACCACAGGCCTCCCTCTAAACTTAGTACCACATATTTCGTTTCTTTGGGTTCCCTCGCTGAACCACCAGGGACTCATGCATCTAACAGTTCCAGCCAGTTTGCTCAGATGTGTTGTGAAACACATCTGAGACGGGTGAGTACCGGCTACACGAAAATACACAGTGCATGCAACCTGTGTGCCAGAATAGTCTACTTGAAGACTGTGGGCACGGGGCAGGTTAAACATCCCACCTGGAAGAAGAAGAAACTCAGTGCAGATAGCCAGTTTCTTGCTATGTACCGTGAAAGACTGGATCTCTGCCCCAACAAGCCAAGGAAGCCATTGACACTCTTGATTGTGTCAAGGATCTCCAGCAAAAAAAAGTTCTTGTTTTTCAGCCCCAGGATGCTCTGTGATGTTCTGTGTGTAGCTTGGGCGTTTTCTGTCGATCCCCTACACAAGTGATAGAATAATCAACAATGATTGTGGTCACTCGATGGTCAAATATTTCTCGCTAAAACCATATAATTATCCACATTGAGCAGGCTAAAGGCTGAAAAATGCCTAATATGCCACCGATATGATATGATTGATATGATATGATATGATAAGGAAGAAGAAGAAAGTCACTCGGTGACAACTTGTGTGAGCCACAAGTGAAGAAACTATACATATAAACGCCATTGACAGTTCCTTTTAAAGAACATAAAAATATATATATATACATATAGTTCTTTAAAGCACTTGTGTAGAATAGTAATAAATCATCTCTAGAATACTGCAAAGTATAAAGTGGATTTTACCTCCAATTATTCTTCTGGCTATCGACAATACACCTTATCACAACTTCCGATTTGATCTGTAGCAGAAGACACTGTGCATAAAAGATCAGGAAGGGTACGGACAAAATTCAATTTTTACAGTTTCAATCAAATAATACGGTGAGCCTTAACTCTATAAAAGAAAAACCTAAAATATTCCGTTTTTCTTGATAATACATACAGTGGCTGTTTATCGAGTATCAGAGTTAGGCCTAGTGCTGCTTTTTAATCTAATACAAGGGAGACTACTGTCAAACAACGTCGTCGAGCGCAAAGGTGGGAAAATACAGCATTGATCTATATGTGTTTAAATTCTGTTGATTAATTTTAATAAGCGTTGATTTAATTTACATGTCTCCGATGAACAAAATCCTCATTTATCAGTCCCCTCCTTCAAAAATGTCTCGATTTCACTGTTTGTGGACCGGGAATTGCATGTCTTACACGATGCCCGTCACGGTCTTTAGACCTTTTTTTTCCCCCAGTACTTAGGCCTATTTGCTATTTTCAAGTTGGATCATCATCATCCATCATCAATTGACGGCCCCAATCAACAAGCTGATTATTATGATCATCAACTTGATGGTTAAGATGATAGACGCCAAGATGGCCAGTTCATGGCTCCATGGCAACAAACTTAGCATGCAGTCTAGTTGTGGCAATTGGAACAAAAAAAGGGACTGGAGAGAAGCCGAAGTGGGGAATCAAACCTGCCTCTGAAACACGCGACAGAAGGGACACTGATCACGTTTCTGGCAGTGTGGCAGACTATTCAATACCTTCTAAGCTACCACTCTTTGAAAGGAAAAAAATACTTACCATGTTGAGCCTGCTATAGTGCTTGGTCACTTTATAGTTTCAAAATGTTGCACTGGCATCTCTCGCTTGGTACAGGACAAACCAAGGTCCTTCCGTTTTCTAGACGCCATGGAGATATTTGAAATGTTAATCATCAGTCTCCCCTTTTTCTTTCTTTTCTTTTCTTTTAGATGGGGATGTTTAACCTGCCCCGTGCTCGCAGCCTTCAAGTAGACTATTATGGCACACAGGTTGCATGTATTGTGTATTTTCGTGTAGCCGGTACTCACCCGTCTTAGGACATGAGCATCGGGATCTTTAGAGTCCGTGTATGATCTTTTAGTGCATGTGACACAGACTAGACCTCGGTTTATAGTCCCATCCGAACGACTATATGGGGGATGGAGTCAGAACCAATGTTAACTCCGAGGGAAAAAACCCCCCTAAACCGAAATTCGAACCCGCAACCCCAGGATCACGAGTCCGGCGCTCTACCAACTGAGCTATCGGCCCCCATCCCTCCTGTGATGGTGTTTCAGGGATGGCTATCTGAGGACAGCAAGATGTTCTAGAATAGTACTTGCCATGATAGACAATCAGGTTGGTGGCTGTCATATGCTTTAATAATAATAATAATATTTAATAATAATAATAATAATGTATAATACTTATATAGCGCATTTCTTGTTGTACAACTCAATGCGCTTACATCCACCATTTGCACTTATTCATACAATATTCATGCACACAGCAAAAAGAAAATACACAATTGCAGACGCACCTACATGCATAAACTGCCTCACCAAACTAGTTGTGGAGAAATTTAGGAGAGATCTAGTCATCTACAGAAGAGAATAGGCCTTTTTGAAGAGGTAAGTTTTGAGCTGAGATTTAAAAGAAGAAAGAGTAGGCTGATTACGAAGGTCTTCAGGGAGGGAGTTCCAAATAGAAGGTGCTCTAAAACTGAAGGCTCTTTCGCCAACAGATTTCAGAGAACGCTTTGGGATTTTCAAAAGTTTTTGTGAAGAAGAGCGAAGGGTGCAAGAGCTTTGGTAGGTGCAGAGAGAAGAAGAGAGATAGTGAGGAAGAGATTCATTGAAGTGGCGGAAAGCAAGAACTGCCAGTTTAAATTGCCACCGATACTGTATGGGAAGCCAGTGCAGTTCGATCAGCATGGGAGTGATGTGCTCACACCTCCTCCTCTTCAAAACAAGTCGTGCAGCGCTATTTTGGACTCTCTGCAGCCGAGCAATCTGTTCTGTGGGAAGCCCAGCATAAACAGAGTTGCAGTAGTCCAATCTTGACATCACCATGGCACAGACTAGCCTGACAGCTACTTCCCTGGATATAAAGCGTCGGATGGAAGCAATACGTCTCAGCTCTAAAAAGGATGAGCGACAGACTACAGATATTTGATTCTGCATAGTCAGACACTGATCAATGGTAACACCAAGGTATTTGACAGACTTATTGAAAGGTAATTCGGTACCATCAACAACCATTGACTCTGACTCAACGAGTTTGAGGCAGGAGGAGGTTCCAACGGGCATGACTTCAGTCTTTTCACAATTTAATTTAAGCTTATTACTTGTCATCCACTTCTGCACACTGCTGATACACCGAGACCCCCCAGATTGAACAGAAACAAACTCATCAGGTGTGCCACTCTTAGAAAGTTCAGTGTCATCAGCATACTTGTGAAAATCACAATCATGGTCCGAGATAACATCCGACAAGGGCTGTGAGTACAATGTAAACAACACTGGGCCCAATACTGACCCCTGTGGTACTCCATACAAAAGAGTGACAAAGTAGACCTTACACCACCCACAACCACCGCCTGTGACCTATCTCTGATGTATGATTCGAACCACTGAAGAACTATCCCATCAACACCAAAAGTGACCCTAAGCCTTTCAAGTAAAGTAGTGTGATCTAGCGTATCAAAGGCGGCACTCAGATCAAGTAAGGCTACGAGAGAAACAAGTTTACTGTCGGATTTGCACAGCAAACAGTCCAGTACGCTCAATACAGCAGTCTCAGTGCTATGATTCTTCCTATAAGCAGACTGACAGGCCTCAAGAAGACCATGGTCTGAAAGATGAGTCTGAAGCTGCTTCAGCACAACTCTTTCCAGGATTTTTGAGAGGAATGGGAGGTTGGACACCGGTCTATAGTTCTTTAACTTATTAAGGTCCAGTCATGGCTTTTTCAAGAGAGGGGTAACCATTGCCTGCTTAAACTGAGGAGGCATTATGCCTGACGAGAGAGATTTGTTTACAATGTTTGTAATCACAGGAATCAAATGAGAGGCACACCGTTTATTTAAGGAGGGAAGTAGGGATGGGGTCAAGGACACAACTTTTGCTGGAGGATTCACTTATGAGATCGCTGATCAGTTTTTCATCCACAGGATTAAAAGTACAAAAAGGTGGTCCACAGTATTTATCGTAAAGAATTGGTTGGGAAGGATTTGCATCAAGATTGTCATGGATGGTTTTGATTTTATCAACAAAGAATTCACTAAATTGTTGAGAGATTTGAGAAGGAGGAATGATCGTGGGCAAACTTAATTTCTTTTGTTTGCCAAGTAGTTCACTTGAAAGAGAAAACAACTGCTTTGATGAAGAACAGGAGTCAATTTTATCACGGTAGTATGACTCTCTGGCATCCTGGAGGCAGTCCCCTGCCTCACACCTGTTCGCTGCAAAGATCTGGCGGTGGATGGTCAATCGACTCTTTCTCCAGCGTCTCTCGCTGCGCCGGCGTTGACGTCGAGCAGCTCTCACGTCCTCGGAGAGCCAAGGAGCTGAGGGACGGTCAGTAACACACCTAGTCACTGCAGGCGCGTGTCGGTCCAGGATTTCCTGAAGGCCATCGTTAAGCACTTCAAGTAATTGTGTGACATCTGCATTGCTTTGCTGCTTACGCATGCCCTGAGCAAAACTCTTGACCTCTTGGTCAAAAACAGCCACACACAATGCTTTCATGTTCCTTGACGTAACAAGTCTTTTCCGAGGAGGGGGTCTGGAGATCTTCAAACTGCACACAACAACGTAATGGTCTGAAAGACCAGCATAGTCACGAACTTCATCCACAGAGAGAACGCTGTCTTCAATGTTTCCTACCACCCAATCAAGGATATGGCCATGTTTGTGAGTTGGTGTTTGAACAAATTGAGACAGGTTGTGATCAGTCAGTAGAGTCTTTAGATGAATCACTTGGCGATCTGAATAGTCATCATAATGAAAATTAAAGTCACCAAGATAACAAACAGTATTACGTGTAGCTGAATAAGAGGATAACAGATCTGGAAACTCCTGTAGGAAGGCAGAGTTAGACATCCTCAATATCACTCAGAGTATCTCCAAAAAGGGCTGCCAGACACTGAGACAGTGACCATATTCCAGGATCGGTCTTACTAGCAACTTGAAATAATTTAATAAGTCAAGGAACTGACTTTATAAATCTTAGTACCAGCTTTGACCTTTTTATTTTGCCTTGCATGTCCAACCGAGTCTGTTATCATACAGTTTCTATTACCTCTGTACCTGAGAGTGTGTGTGCCCATGGTCAATTTAGACAATAAAACTTGAAAATGCTTAGAACTAATAAATTGATATTCAGAAGAATTTGTGATGACTTGAAATTTCATATGATAACCACATTTTTGCAATGCTTTTCTGCTGTGTTACAGATGGCAGATGATCAACTACAGATGGAAGTAGACTGGTGCGTGGCCAGGCTGGAGGAGAAACTAGCTGGCATGGATCCTTATAGTCGACCAGGTGACAAATATGCTTCAAGATTGATTAAGCCATTTTTTTTTATATTACAGCTAACCTGTGGAAATGGAGTCACATGAATGGAAGATAGGCGGAAGTTTACAGTTCAGCTGAATCCCCATCTGAAAATTTTGTGTTGGTGATTTTCCTTTTTCTGTAAGTAACTTGCCTTTCTTTTACTTTTTAAGGTCTTCCGTTATTGTCGTCCACCATTTTTCTGTCTTTTAAACCCATTCATCCATTTTGTTTGAAGAAAGCCTACAACTGCTATTTTCTCTTGAAACAGTTCATAACATGCCAGTTTTTTTTATTTTTTAATTTGATTGTTTGGCAAGTTCTTCATCAATAAGACTCGGTATTTAATGAATATTTGCTGTCCATTCTGCAGTGTCTAACTGTTAATGTTATAGTGTTAACAGCCATCATGTGTACGTTAAGGGGCATAGTGTGTGGCACAAGTGATGCCCAGATTTCTGTCTCTCACTGAACAGTAAGCATATGTACCTTGGTTGCAATTTTGTATAATTCAGTGATATGTTTACAGCTCAAGAAGCGGCAAAAGTTCATCGCATTTTGAAGAGCAGCAAAGCCCCAGTGATAAAGAAACGTCAGGCAATGCGTAACACATTTGGAGACTACAGAGCGAAAATGAAGGCTATGGAAAAGAAGAGTTTAGCAGGTGAGTTTGTCACTTTATGACATAAATGCAAATGCTCTAGAGGTGATCTTTTGTAGCCGCGTTTCAACGTTCTTAGGGCAATGATATTATTATACAGTTTGTTTGTTTGTTTTTTTATACCTTGTCTCTGTGTATCGTTTGTACTTGAAACTGTTTCTTCATGATGTAGAGGTTGGCCAGGGTGGACATAGCTCCTCAGTTTTATGAAGGAAGTAGTAACAACCTGTTCTCAAATGCAAGGTCTTGAGATGCGTTTGAATTTGCTTAGCAAATTTTATTTAAAGCACCTTTTTATTATGTATATATATATTGAAAGTCACTTTGCTTGTAATGAAATAAAAATCTGAATATAACTAATCTATCATCAGGGCTTCTGAAAACGCAAAAAATTGCGTACAGTACGCATTAAAACTCTACGGGACGCGCTGGGTGTCCGTGTATGGGGTCCCCAGGGACCCCTTCAAATTTTGGTGAAGTCAGACATAAAGTGAGAAAAGACTGCCTTCAAGATCGTAAGTTGGGTGCCATAACATCGTAGGTCTGCTACACTTCGGACCGAACCCATCCCTTTTCAAGTTTGAATAGTAACAAAGCGAGTAGGGCAGCCTCCTAACAACATACATCGGTCACTTTTGTCGTCTGCTGAGGCTGACTGACTAAGCTTAACGCTAGGCCACAGCATCGTTTTCAGTTGACCGAATTTTCCTACTTTTAGCCATGTGTATTGTGATGTCACGATGACGCTTTTCATTTTCCGGCAGGAGAGAGGCATTTCTGCGAAGCCTTTGTTTCCAACATGTCTCTCGAAGCGTGGTTAACGAAATCATCGTCGCAAAAGCGAAAAAGCGTAGCAGAGGAGCAAGATCGAGAACGGATACAACTTTTGATGTTTATTTTGTTGTTTTTATTGTAACGATGTGTCTGTGACAATTGCAGTGCGCGTGCAGGGATGCAATTTTTTAACGTATATTTTGTTGTTTTTATTGTGGTGAAGGGACCCCTTAATGTTAGCCTGGGACCCCTTAAAAATCTGATGATGGGGTCCCTGGGACCGGAAAGATTTTCACCCCAGCAGAAGCCCTGTATCATGCCTTGGTGTGTGCGATTTGTTTTGTTGTGTTTTGATAATGTGAGAACGATTGCACTGAATTTTTTTTTTTTTTTCAAAGCAAAACTGTGGCCTGGTTGTGCATCGGATGGATTCAGTCTTTTACCTTCTTTATTTTCCTCTGTGTGGTACACACACTGTTTGTTGATTTATATCTTTCACATAGCTTATAATGATTGTCAGTATGGTACAGTAATCAAAGTGTGTGTGTGTGTGTGTAAGAGAGAGAGAAAGAACAATTAGGAGAAGAAGCTTGGTTGCATGTAACACACTCTGATCAATATGACAAATTTACAAAATGTGCGTGCTTGAAATGAGACTAGTTATTAACATCAGCTTTGTTAGAAAAAATATTTTGTGTAATATGGTTACAAACTTATAATGGTTCGCATACATTTATTTTCTGCAGATTTTGTGGTTTTTGAAAACCAACTACTTCATGCAACTGAGATCTGAAATCTTTAGTTTGATAGGCATGGTCCCCAAAATGTTGTGCCACCAGTTACCATGAATAGGATGAAAATATTATGTACAGCAGCATGGTTTTGATGTCTTCACATGTTTGGTTATCGTGTGATGCTCAGAACAGAGTGACATGGTGTCATGCTCAGAAATGACATCTTTCTGTTGACCTATAGAGCATGGCAATTTTAGATCTGTACCACTTTTCATGAACAAGAGAATTAGGATGTTTCAGCACACACCAAAAAGTCACAGACACACACATACCACTCTCTGTTTATATCTAGAGTATCAGTATATTTAGAGAGAGAAAATCTATAATCATCCACACTGAAGCATGCAACTTTTGGAAGCACATGCAGACTCGGTGGCAACACACACACTCACACACACACACACACAGTCACACACACACACACACACACACACACACACACACACAAACACACACACAGTGACACACACACTTTGAGAACATGGCGTTTCTGTCCAGAAATAATTCCCACCAGAGTTAGATTATTTGTTGAATAAATGATACGCATGGCTTCAACAAGTGGGTGACATGTGTCTTCGTGTGAGGATGTGAATGTGTTAGCGAAAGAATTTTTCTTTTTTAAATCAGCATGTTATTTTTCAGTTGCGGAATTTGTTTGCATGGTAACATTATCATTTCTTCAAGATGGTATCTTTTTTACCTGCAGAATTGGTCTTCAGTATTTGCCTAGTTTTTATATTTGTCAGTTTTGTAGAGGAGAGGGGGAGGGAATGACTAGTTTTTCATTTGATTTTGTTCTTTAATTTTTACTGTTATCATGTTAAATAGCATGATTAGTATTACATATGGACATGACATACATATTTCATATTGCTACAATACAAAGTAATGCTGTGCTAGTTTTCTCTGTGCAGGTGGGTGTGTGAACTGGAATTTGTTATTAGCAATTTCAGACTTAAAGTTGTGAAATATTGTGAAAATTATTTTGCCTTTTTTACCATCTTAGGTGTTTTAAGTTGTCTTTTATTTCCATATGCTGTTTTTTTATGTTGTGGTATCACAGACTTCACCACAGGTAATTTCTCATTTGATACTTTCAATATTTCTTATTTTGAAACATACACATGCAAGCAAACACAGTTAAGCACACAAAAACAGAGACTTGGCGCAGACATGTTCTTACACATATTATGATTACACTGCATATACACAAGTGCACTCACATACACCACATGCATACTTTTGGGGCACATGCACCCATGCACTCACAGCACACTTCCACATATACCTCAAAGGCTTTAACTCCTGTCCTACATCCTGTGACTGTTGTTTGTGAGGGCTTTTTTTTTTTTTTGGGTACACATTTTTGCCTCATGTAAGTCACGTGTGTTTTGTGGTAAATCACATTGTGACCGTCTGTTGACAGCCATGAAGAAATCCAAGCTGGTGGCAGTCACAGAACCCCCTAGCCAGTCAAAATTCATTCGGCGCAGCACGGGAGCGCAAGCCACGCATGAGGCATCTGAGAAGACGGTCTCTTCAGCAGCAGATGATCTGAACCAACTGTCTGTCAGCAAGAGTGAATCACAGGCCGATTCTCATGTCACGTGTGCAACAGACAGTGAAACCACAGTGACTAAACCACCAGCAGATGTTTCGGCATCAGAGGGTGACTTCAGGTTTAATTTCGACAGCAGTGAGTGTGGTCCAGACAATGACGATGTGAAGGCAGCTGTCGCCTCCTCCAGTAACAGTGGTGATGCTGTTCATCGTAATTACTTTGTAATAAAGCCATCCACTGAAGAGTTTCGCTTCAGCTTCACACTAGACAATGACGATAACATGTGAAATGTAGATGGGTTGTACTCTTGTTGTTGTTGGTAAGGATCTGAAGATGTTCTACTGCTGTCATGTTGTGGACGACGAGTCAGGATGTTTATGTGGATTTAGGTGTTTGAAGTTTATATTTGACATTGTCAAGTGTTTTTCTGCACAGGAATGTAATTTTGCCCTTTTAGAATGTACAGTTAACATGTTTCAATAACATTCAAAGGCATTAAAGAAAAAAAATTGATAGTTGTACAGAGTTTTGTATGCCACAGTAAGGTATGTAGGCTGATAAATTTAAGCAAACCAGGAATGAATCAAAGGTTGTCAGTAATAACAGAGTCACTTACCATTTCATTAGTCTTCAGACCAGAGTATTGTTTTCAGTCATGAGAACAAGATATTGTTCTGTCAGCAGGGCTTCTGCTGGGGTGAAAATCTTTCCGGTCCCAGGGACCCCTTCATCATATTTTTAAGGGGTCCCAGGCTAACATTAAGGGGTCCCTACACCACAATAAAAACGACAAAATATACGTTAAAAAATTGCATCCCTGCACGCGCACTGCAATTGTCACAGACACATCGTCACAATAAAAACAACAAAATAAACATCAAAAATTGTATCCGTTCTCGATCTTGCTCCTCTGCTACGCTTTTTCGCTTTTGCGACGATGATTTCGTTAACCACGCTTCGAGAGACATGTTGGAAACAAAGGCTTCGCGGAAATGCCTCTCTCCTGCCGGGAAAAAGAAAAGCGTCATCGTGACATCACATGGCTCAAAGTAGGAAAATTCGGTCAACTGAAAACGATGCTGTGGCCTAGCGTTAAGCTTAGTCAGTCAGCCTCAGCAGACGACAAAAGTGACCGACGTATGTTGTTAGGAGGCTGCCCTACTCGCTTTGTTACTGTTCTAACTTGAAAAGGGATGGGTTCGGTCCGAAGTGTAGCAGACCTACGATGTTACGGCACCCAACTTACGATGTTGAAGGCAGTCTTTTCACACTTTATGTCTGACTTCACCAAAATTTGAAGGGGTCCCTGGGGACCCCTTACACGGACACCCAGTGCGTCCCGTAGAGTTTTAATGCGTACTGTACGCAATTTTTTGCGTTTTCAGAAGCCCTGTGTCAGGACTGCATGTTTGTGTGCCGCTGCAAGAGGACTCTAAAACTTTGCAGTGGATCTTCATCAGTTTTACAAGGTTGTTTGCAGGATCAGTATTTACATGTGGTTAAAGTCTGTAGGTGCAAAATTGACTATTGCCAAAGGAAAACATTGTAAACAAGTAAAATGGTTATAATGTGCATGAATCTGAATGACTTGACACAGTTTCGTGAGTTTTGTTTACAATTTCACCTTTGAGCAAACCTCTGGCCAGAAGTGAATGCTGTTGGTTCACATTCCTGCACAAGATAGGCAGGCATAAAAGAAGGTTACAATATGACAGAAAACTGACACCATGCACACAGTTTTTTTAATCTTTTTGTGTGTGTGTGTGGGTGCAGTTTTCATTACAATTATATGACAAAGTTTAAAGTTTCATGCTGAAGTTTGACAGGACCTGCAAATCATCAGGGTCCTGAGTTCAGCATTTTACATGAGAAAGATTGGAAAGGACTGCAAAACATGATATCCCCCCCCCCCCCAAACTAGTTTTTTAATCCAGCCAGATGTGAGAAAATTGTCAAATGAAACTTACGCAGAATTTCTGAGCATATTTAAGGAAGAAAAAAAAAGAAGAGAGAAAATATGTTCTGACGCGTTTTTATGTCATGTGGCAAATTAGTAGTCTGAAACAAATGTTGGTTCAGACAAATCACATCTGATGATGGGAGACTATTTTGAAGCAAAAATGGTAGTTTGTGATTCATTCCTATACTTTTGTGAATGTAAATTTCATGGAAATGAAAGTTTGATGGGGTCACTATGATGTGTTTGTATCCATTTCTGATTTTTAGGACTGTTCATTTGTTTTGCCATCTCTGCCTGAATCATTCTCATACATCCACTTCTGTCACCATGGTTTCATTCATTTTCACATTCAAAACCCCTCACTTGTTTGTAAGTGTAATACATTTATTTACAATCAGCAATATCTTGTCCCTTGCTGATCTTTCCAGCACTGTACAATCAATATGAAGTCCAGCTTGTGTCTCTAGCATTGGTTTGCATTCTTGTGTTTGACATTTAGTGCTGTCAGGATAATTTCTAAAGCCATATCAGTGGATACTTTTTTTTCTCTCCAGCAGATAAGACCCTTTCAGTAAACCTAAATATGTAAAGCTTAAAAAAAAAAAAAAGAATTCACCTACCCATACTTTCCTCCCCTATGCCTTAGTTACATTCCAGTTTGTCTACACTCACATCAGCTGAAATGAAAGATTGCGATAACGTCCCAAGGGAGTGGGGAAAGACAGTCTATCTAAAACTGCACGTACCACATGAATGACAACATGCTGAAATGGACAGCGATACTGACAATTTCCATGTGGGCCATCAGCAGGATTCGAACTTGCCACATGCAACTGTAAGCTTTGTTCTCTACCTCCCTCCTGCCCTTCACCCTCCCCACCCTACTCCCTTTCTTTCTCCCTTTACCCAAACTTCTTTTTGTATTCTCTTTTTATTTACCTCTTGATTTTGGGGGGACTTTGAGTGGAAATTCAGTCCAAAATCGCTTAAAAATGTGTTTTGGGTTTGGGGCAGTTTTGGTGAGTTTAAACCCTCTATAATCACTTCCTGGTTGCTTTTTACATGACTAATACCCCTAAATATTGTTTATTATTTTATTTAGGAAGGTAGTTGTCCTACAATTCACGATAAAATTTTCATTTTTACATAGAAATCGCCATTTTCGCCACTTAGATACCGATACTTTCGTTTTACCAATTGCGGTGTGTAACCACTTGCTGAAAAGCTCAATATCTAAACTCGGTCACTGACCCGGTTTCGTCTGCACTAGAACAGTGTAGAAGCTACAAGAATAGAAACATGACGTATAGGTTACTACTAAATCAAAGCTCCTGGTTGGCTGAATCGATCACGTGACGTATTGGGCTTCGCTGGTTGGCTTTGTGGCCTGGTAACTTCAACATCCGGCTGACGCCATTCTTAGCAGAACATTTCAAGCACTCGCCGACTCGACTGTTTTACTACTTCTCAAAGCGAATCAAAGATGACAAAAACAGGAAGAAAGGTTAGAACAGCCTCTAGAAAGGTTCGAAAGTTTGGTGCACGGAGGAAGAGGCAAAAAACGGCCGTTCAGAGCAGTGAGAAGCCTCAACAAGCGACAGGCAGTCCTAGTTTGGCTGAAAACGAACCACAGCCATCAACTTCGACCGGGGGTATCCCATCAACTTCGAGTGGTGTCACAGCAGTAGCATCGAAACGAAAACTATCTTATTTTCAAAAGGAAGACACTTCTAGTGATGCTGACACTGATGATTCTGAGGAAGAAGGTGCAGAGGTCGATACGCCCACTCCTGAAGAGCTAAACTTGCTAATGAATGTGGGCTGCTTGCAGACGATCATCGGCCGACTTTCGTGTCCAGAATGCCACAAAGCTGTAAGTTGAACTATTTTTTAGCAAGATGAGAGTGAAGGTGTGTGTGTTTGTGAATAAATAATAGACTGTGTGTTCATTGTCACTTTTTTATTCACAATGCAGAGCTTCAGATTGTTTTCAGACATCATGGGCCCAATGACCCATGGCCATGCAAAATGATGGGTCAATTTTGAAAAAGATGGGTCATTGACAATCAAAGGTATGTTCACCTAGTCCTTGAACAGGTACCGCCTGCGTTTTTCCGCCCACACCTGCACTGCACTCATAAAGGGCATGTCCTGGAAGCTAGGTCCATCAATGCACACCCTCATCAGCTGGTCACAATGTGTGTTTGTGAGGGCACTTCTCCTCTGGGTGTGAATGTAGTTCTGCACCGAGAAGGACCTTTCACAATCTGCTGTGTGGACAGGCAAGGTCAGAGCACAGGCTGTCAGCTTCTTAAGGTTTGGAAAGTCCTCAGGGTAGAACTTGCAGATGGCCTGCCACAGAGTCACAAAGTCGTCTCTAGGGAACTGCTCACTCAGGACTGTTCTCTTCAGAAGTCTCCACTCATCCATGGTCTCTTCTCTGTTGATAAAAGGCTCAGTGCTGGTGCTCTTCTGACCCTCCCAGGTGTGTGTCTTCTCGTCAGCAAACTGTTGAAGAAGTTTCTCCATTTGTTCCATGCCCCAGTCATCCAACTTGTTCTTGTCAACAAATGAAATCGGCCTCATAGCCAGCACCCCCCTCCCTCTTTTTCTTCTTCTCCGCTCGGTCTCTCTCTCTCTTCCCTTTTCCCACCCCATCTTCCTCGCGATGTGTTCATGGCACTTAGCTATTTTTAGCGGTGGCAGTTTGCTGGATGACTGACCCACTAAACGCTGGAGGAGGGGGGTGGGGTGGGGCGAGGGGAGGGAGGGGCGATACACATGCCGCCTTGCTGAGATAAGATACAAGGGAAAGGAGAGAAAGACAATGGAGTGTGGGAGGGAGGAGTGGAAAGCCGAAAGGGGAGTGGGGGAAATACACGTGCCGGCTGGCTGAGAGAGACTAGAAGGGAGAGAAAAATAATGATGGCTTCAATTTTCAGCTAAGAGATAAAAACTAAACACTTACCACTCGTTTTATCCTTTGAAAACATTGCTGACAAAGTTAGCTGCCGCTGGTTTTCACTTTGTTTGAGCTTTTTCTTCGGTGGCATCTTGTCTTTAGCAGAACGATGACTCGATCCCACACGTGTTGAAAGTCAGACGATTTCTGGACCCAGGCGATTTCGCCTTTGCAAGGTAAAACTGATAGATGTTCGCTGATTGGTTGTTGTGCTTGGCTGTCAGCCAATCACACACAGCGATGCTAGGCAAGGCAGCAAAAAAAAAAAAAAAAAGCAAGGCAGCAAGGTGCCAGTTTGGGTACTATACTCCGTTGTGTGGCCACATGTGCTTGGACCTGGTGTGGCTTGGTACCGACAGACCGAGGATCGAGACAAGTTGGCGATTTTTATGACGCGCCAGGCTGGCGCATACACACTGACTGTTACGCGTCATTCTGATAAAATATGCGCCAATGGCGCGGGCGCGCCAACAATCTGAAGCTCTGACAATGCTTGAACATTTTAGATTGTAAACTCAGTGTGTGTGTGTGTGTGTGTGTGTGTGTGTACCGTTTGTGTGTGAATGACATATATGTGTGTGTTTGTATGTGAATTAATTGTGTGTGTGTGATTCTGTGAATGAAGTGTGTGAATGTGTTTGTGTGTGAATGACATGTGTGTGTGTGTGTGAGTGTGTTTGTATGTGAATGAAGTGTGTGTGTGTTGTGTGAAGGTGGTGTGTGGGTGTGTTTCACTGTTACTATATTTTAATTTTCACTTTATAAGATTATAAATTTTTGGTGTGGTGTGTGTGTGTGTTTTAGACGCTGGCGGTGCATGAAGGAGGAAAGGAGTTCCGCCAGGGTTCTGCCTGCTACGTTGAAGTTTGCTGCTCTGACTGCGGGAAGGTGTCTTGGGACTGGACTTCAAAGAAGACTGGCTCCACCCACACAGGTTACAATATCAACCGACGAATCGCTACTTCTGCATCGGTATGTGGCTTTTCTTTTTCACAGATCAGGAGACAGTTCGCTTTGTTAGGCTTACCACCACCCATGAGTGAGTCTACATGGTATTTTTATAAGCAGAAAATCCATACTGGAGTGAAGCGAGCAGTAGACAGACACCTCCAGGAGGCTGCCAACCAGATTAGGAGGACTTATGCAGATATGAACATTGGTATTCCGAATGAAGATGGTATGCTGAACATTTCTGTGTCCATCGACGGCTCCTGGCATAAGAGAGGACACACTTCTCATAACGGTGTGGTGACTGTCATTGAGACCATGACAGGCCTCATAGTGGATTTTATAACCCTTAGCAATTACTGCCAGGAGTGTGAGTCTGGACCAAAGCCAGAGGACGCCAATTATGAGCAGTGGGCCCATGACCATCGCAGCAAGTGCCAGAAAAACATTGACTGCTCTTCAGGTGCTATGGAAATGGAGGGAGCTGTCAAAATGTTTGAACGGTCAATGGATCTTCATGGTTTTCGATACACCGAAATGTTGGGAGATGGCGACGCCAAAACTTACAAGCGTGTGATTGAAGCTGACCCATACGGTGGCTACCCCATTGAGAAACTAGAGTGTGTGAACCATGTTACAAAGAGAATGGGCACCGCATTGAGAAACTTGGTTCAGAAAAGGAAAGCTCAAAGCCAACCAATTGGTGGGCGTGGCAAGCTTACTGACGCCAGGATAAAAAAACTTACAAACTATTATGGTAGTGCTATCAAAACTAATGCAGGGAATCTGGAGGACATGAAGAAAGCAGTGTGGGCCAGCCTCTTCCACACCATCAGCACAGATGACAACCACAACCACACCATCTGTCCAGAGGGCGCATCATCTTGGTGCTTCTTCAACAGAGCATGTGCAAATGAAGCGCAACCACCCCCACATGACCATCCATTGCCTGCTGACATTGGAGATGCATTGCAGCCCATCTATGAAAGATTAGGGGATCCCTCTCTTCTTCGGAGATGTCTTGCTGGAAAAACTCAAAATGCAAATGAGAGTTTTCACTCTTTGCTCTGGGATATCTGCCCCAAAGAACGGTGGGCCACACTTCGAACTGTTGACACTGCACTCAGTATAGCTGTCCCGAAGTTTAACCAGGGGTCTACAGCCTTGTTGGACATCATGCATCAGCTGGAGCTGATGAAGACCACCACTGCAGAGTATGCTGAGCAGGAAGATGTGAGGAGAGTGAAGAAGGCCACCAAAAGGAGTTCAGAGGATGCACAAGCTAAGCGAAGGAGAATTGAAGACATTCGCCGAAGGGAACGCCAAGCACATCTGGAGCGTGAAGGGCCTGCATATGGTGCTGGGGACTTCTGAATGCCTGTCATGACTGCTGTGATACCAGAAATGGCCAGTGTGTTGTTGTGAAGTAAGATATCTTGATATTGTCCAGTGTACTACATTTACAAACAAAGTATAATCTTTGACACCGTTTTTCTCAAAACGTACATTTTCGTGTGGGTACCAAATTGCCCCCCCCAACTATCTTTGGCTACAATAAAGCTATGGACCTGAAAATTTGTACACTTATGTAAAAATGGCTGCTGTGTGTCATGAAACCATCAGAATGTCTGTAAGATAAATAGTTTTCATGATTTTATTTTTTGAAATGGTTCAGCACAAACGAAAAAAAATTGTCAAATGTAGGCTAGTACCATATAACTACTAATGCAATAATCACTTTAGTAAATAGTTATTGACACAGGAGGACACCAGGTGAAACAAAAAAAAACAATCAGAACTCTCTTGTACATAATTATCTGGTACTTTATGGGGGGGGGGGGGGGGCGGATCGCTACCATTTTGTCTAGTAATGATTTATAAATAAAATCATAATTTTTCTTCTAATGCATATATCAATCCCAAAATTTGCACAAGTGTTCCCTTTGCTATAAAGAAGCTGTGTGCCAAATTTTGTATTGATAGCTGCATTAGAAGCCACAAAACAATTTTTTTACGAATTTCCACTCAAAGTCCCCCCTTAACTCGATTCCATGATTTTTAGAGATAACTACAGAATGGTGTCTTCCTGTTGGACAGTGCTTTGTCATCATATTCTTGGTGTTTCCCTATGTGAAAGTTTATCACAGTATATCAGTTAACACAGATTTCATCAAATTGCCTGCCCAGTGTTAATCAAAGATGGAGAAAGGGATGCCTTCCAGTTTCCTCCCACTGCGTGGGTTTTCTCCCCTTGGCTGCCAGTCTGGGACATCGTCACCGTAGACTCCAGCGTAGTAGTAGTGCCGACGGATGCCGTGATTCAGCTCGCCCAGATATGTCACTCCGTCTACGATGTAAGGCTGCACATCTGTGTTGCGCAGGTCCAGACGATCTGACTTGATGAGGTTGTCAAAAGCCTGAAATGCAAGGCCATGGGGGTCAAGTCACTCTGGAATCCAAAAATTAGAGATGAGAAAGAAAATTATCTTTTCTCTTTTATGCCCTATTTTGAAACACTCACTCATTACTGAATGGGTCATATGCTGATCTTGTCTGTTCCTGACATTGTGCATCATGTCCAAGTATGGTAATGGAGGTATGAATATTTAGGTAGAGCCAATGTAAAAGTTCACTTGTGAAAAGACAACTTTTATTTTGTTGTAAACATTGATTTGTTCAGAATCAGTACAGTACTTCGATGGAACTTTTGATGCATACAAACGTCTGTTAAGTTCCTTACACAAGACTTACCAGCCATGACGTATTAAGAGATCAGGGGCAAAATAGCTTGAAAATTTGGCTTCAGTTTCTTCTGTGTCTAAATTGATAAACTTTGAAAGCATTTAATTTCATAGGTATTGATGTGAACAAAAAGAGAGATACAAAGTTTTAAAAGATCAAGCAAACTTAGAAAAACAAAACACATAAACAGACCTTTGCCATTTTTAATGTTGACAATAATATACTGGATTTTTTTTATGCACTCTAATGTATGTTTGTCTCTCTCTCGCGCGCGCGCACACACACACACACACACACACACACACACACACACACACACACACATGTTCCTTCTATGTTCCTTCATTCTGCCGCAGCTGTCGTAAAATAAAAGAAAAACTGAATAAGAAGACCGGCTGGAAGGGATTTGCAAAAGATCATGAGAGAGAAGCTTTTGTTGAGCTTGATTGGACAATCAAGTAATTGTGCAACCAGTCGGGTGTTGGTGTTACTACACCAAGCACTCGCTTTAAATAAGCTAAAAAGATGTATTCAGAATAGGAAAAAAAAAATAGTTGATTTGTGCAGGGCCTGTACTAGTCAGGGAAAACTAAAAATTAAAAAAAAAAGGTCTGGGAAAAACAGATTTTTCTAATTGGAAAATTAGTGAAAATTAAGATTCTTGTTTCTGTTTGTTGTTTTAGGTTTTTTTTCTGCACCATTTTCAGGCAGAATATGATTTAGGTCAGGAAAATTTTGTATAAATATAACTGAACGAACACATATGCTGATATTCAGTGTGAATGTGCACAGCAAAGTTGAGACAGCAGTCCAGAATGTTTGCACACGGAGGTTGACAGTGTAACAAATCATGCCATGATCTTACAATATAAATGAAACATCTAGAAAAGGCGGATGATTTAACTTCTTTTAACTTGCAAATAGAACCTTTCACATTTGCGTGCTCTCACACACAAAACTTATCAGTGACATACAATGCTTGCAGGCTCTTGTAGATGGTTGCCCCAGATGTAGACATTGGTCAGTGTGGTGTTGGTTTTCATGGCGTCTGCTATGGCACACAGTCCTGCAGTTCCGATGTTGTTGTGTGACACCACCAGGCTGCAACAGCAACACTTGAAATCTATATTTATCACTAATTGCCAAGACCACTTGCATCCTCCACCATCACGCCAGTCCTTTACAGCTATGTTCGTTCACCTAACACCCATTCTTAATACCTGAATAAATCACTGGTCCACAAATCTAGATTGGAACTAATGTTGAGCTTTGGTTCTTCTCTTAAATGAGATCCTCGATCCACAAGGTAGTTAACAAAAATTGTCAAGTATGATGAAAATATAGACTGATTCTTAATTGAAGTTTGAATGTGCTTTTCTCAAGGGAGGGGACACTACTTGCAAAATACTTGTTTTATGTTGCTCAGCTAAGATTGTATGTATTGCTAGTCCTGCTGCACTTTGGACTTTTTTTTTCACAGGATGTGAAATAGATTTTAACAATCTCTTTGTCCACAATGCATATCATGTATTTCCAAAGCGTTGTGGACTTCAGTATTTTTGGCACACTGAATGAAAATGTTTACATACAAACCAAGAATGCCAATTTAGGTCAACCTTCCAAAAAATGATTTCCATCAAAAGAGCATTTGTTAACTATCACAAACTAATTCAGTATATGGATAAGTTTTCATACTTTTACTCCCCATAACACAAACCCAAACAGTTCTCAGAACAGGTTGAACAATCTTGTTTTTTTCTGCAAACCAAGGATCGGCAAAATTTGAGTACCTCACTGCTCTTGGATCTTGAATCCAAGCATCTGACAATTAAAAACAAACACAAGGATTGCTGATCCTAGTTCGTTGAGCTTGCAATTCAAAGGTTCATTCAATTAATATAGTGTCCCACATCTGTTTGAAAACTAGAGTCAAGTACAGTAAAGTATGTTGAACAAAAATTGTCCACATTTCCTTTGACTTACTGCACCCCACACTAAAGTGTCTTTCACATTAACTTTGAGTGTTACTGCTCATTCCGGTGATATGAATAGGACTGGACCAGTTTGTCAATCAGGGGTGCACGTTTGTGGTACTTGTTACATTTGTTACTTTTGCAGCACCTGTAATATTTCTGGCATATAACTTGTAGGTAAGTGAGCTTGATCGAGAGTTAAAGCAAGGTTAATTTAAGGATAGTTTCAAAACAAAATTATCACAATCATCAGTATGAAAATAGCCATGTACCTCTAACGTAGTGCTCCCTTTTTAATAAATGTTAAGGGCTTCTAAGTTACAGTTTCCAAGTTCCTTCTTACATGGTGAGATAATAGTCATCTTCTGATGGTTATAACTTCTGACAGAAGCCATTAAGAAATCTTTTAGCAAAAAAGTTGTGGAGAGCAAGTAAGTTTCCAAAACAAAGAAAATTCAGGAAAATGTTATGATCATTTCTGAACAATAAAGTCTGCATGAATACTCTGACATCATCATCCATCCTGGCAGACTGACCATCTGAGGTTTGTGTTGAGGCTGGCCAGAGCCTCGGCCACGTGCATGGCACCGTCGTCCTCCAGCCTGTTGTTGCTGAGGTCGAGGGTCTCCAGGGCGGTGTTCTGCTTCAGCACTTTGGCCAGCTCTTTGACCCCATCACGTGTGATCCGGTTACTGCCAGAGCATGATGCACTATGAATCATCAACTGTCTGGAGTTGTGATATTGTGTGTGTGTTTATTTATATGTCTGTATTCTTTGTGTGTTGAGGGCTGTAAACGACTAAGCTAGCTCTGTTCCTAAATTAATTAATGAATATTAATGATTGCCCCAAACCATTACAGATCCTAAGCAGGATGGAATATTAACACCATGGCTGACTGAATTTGGTGAAAGAATGATTTGGAAAAAATGACATTGGTAATTAAGAACTGAATTTTGGTAACTGGTATGGTGAAAGAGAATAAGAAAAATGACATCAGTAATTACAAAAATATATATTACATGAAATGGAAGCCATCTTAACCTCAGTAGCTTGTGGAAAGCATATTTTCATTCTTTGTCACCATGTATGATATAGAACTACCTGTGCTCTTACTTGTTATTAAAAACAGATTTTTTAAACATCTAAAACATAAAAGTAACATAGGTAGAATTTTGACAGGTGTCTTTTTCTTTCTCCCTTCTTCACTAAATCTTCTATTTTGTACCATGAGTATGTTAATCAAACATATGCAATGTACAAATTAAGCTATACCTATCAATAATCTTACTTACACACTTGGGTGTTTTCACCGATTCACTTAAGTCATGTATAGACCAGCTGATCACCACGGATGTACCCACCTGCTAAGGTTAAGGTAGGTAAGTGTGAAGTTGTGCATGAGATTCTCAGCTAATCGGAAAGCTCCAAAGTCACGCATGTCATACTTCTGCAGGTGTATTTCTTCCAGTGATCTGTTGACCTGCAAATCACAAAGAAATTGTACAGACAGGTAGACATGTACATAGGTACTGCAATCAGTTGCGCTGTTAAGCAGTATCCTTGATGAAAGTGGAAATGACAACTACATTTTGTAAAGTATGTACCTGAATGCACTTAAATTTTGTGCATGAAGGAGTATGAAATACAACAGCAACTATAGGTATGTGAGTGCATAGAGTCAAAACAGTCTGTGCATTGGAATTTTGACACATGCATGGGACAGTGCAAAAGGTCACATGTAAAGAGTTGGTCGGCAGTGTGAGGGGTGATGTAACAACGTATTGCGCACTTTGTAACGCTACATGCTATGATTAAAATTTGCAACAACGAAAAAATCATCGCCTTGTACAGTTGTAGTCTGAAAATTTTGGTATAGTTGGCTGAAAGAAAGGACATAATCTACTGATTTTCATAAATGATTTTACATGTTGGAAAATATTTTTCTTTGTCCAAAACTTCATTTTAGGCTTTTAATATTTTAGCAAACTTACCTTTAACATTTTTGCAAAGTGTACAGTTGGCTCCTCCATGTGTGTGAAGAGAATGGGACGGTTGACGTTCAGGCACTTCAGAGAGGAATTGTGCAGCAGTACTGTCGCCAGTGCAATCAGACTTTCTGTTCTCTGTACAAAAGACGCCAATAACATTCAGCTGTAGATCATGAACTGGTCTTTTGCCACTCTATGTAAGGTAACCACATACGTTTTCCCAAATGTGGCAATTACATTACTGCAATCTGATATTGTAAGGACCTTGCTATGATGTACTTAGTAACTGTATAAATAGTACTATTACTGTATGACGGAATATACTCAATATATTTATATACTCAAAAGTCAATAGGTATTTTACCAGCAATATGTCTCAGTATTGTTGGTACCATTAGGAGCTCTGTATTTATTACCATAGTATTTTTTTATGCACAGGAAAGCCTACATAATGATCAGAAATACTGAAACAGTTCTTATTCGTACCAACACCATTATTCTATATGAAAATGCTTTTGAGACAACACCAATGAAAACCTAAGTGTCAAACGTAAATAAAACTAAAGGAATTTGATGCAGTCTGTAGTGTTCGTTCTCATCATTGATCAACTCCGTCTTGAGTCTTTTTCAGCCAGCACAGAGTAAAGTTGATTGTTCTAATTATGTCGGCATGTTTGTGATCTTTTTTGAAAGTTGACAAGGCATAACAGAACTAGCATATACTATCTAAAGATTCTAAGGGCATAGCAAATTATTTCCATGGAGTAACTGTGCTAAAATTTTTAAACCACCCACATGTCAACAGTTTATACTCATAAAACATAGAATGCCTGACTCCTAATCCAGGTGATCCTGGGGTTGTGGGTTTGACTCTGCCAGACTGTTTCAGTACAGGAACTGAGGAAGATTCTTCCCTCAGACTTTACTATGGTTCTGACTCCATTTCCATAAAGGTCCTTCAAATGAGACTATAACATGAGGTACTATGTTGTGAACACACGCATAATATCTTGCACACCCATAAAATCCCATGACTAACTCAGAGAAGCGAAGGCTGTTTTGGCTGTTAGTACTGATGACATGTTACACCAAACATGCAGCCTGTGCGAAAAATCAAAAGAGTGAGGGGGCGGGGGGGGGGGGGGGGGGGGGGGGGGGGACAAGTGACTGGTAGTGGAACTGATTGAATGGCATGGGAAACACCGAAAGGTAGCACCAAGCACCATCAGGCAGGTCTTCAGTCAGCTTTACCCAAGCAGGCAGCCCGCTGTGTGAATAAGAGTGTGGATTGCAAAGCATTTGGAGCTTGGTCTCTAGTCCAGGATGGATACTACAGATGTACTCTTTTTAACAACAATCTGGCAGGCAGCTCTTCAGTCATCATAACCCAGGTAGGCAGCTCATTGCGAACATAAGAGTGGATTGTCAGCGCCTAGAACCTTTGGCAAGGCGCTTTATAAATGCTATGTTATTAGTATTGTTACTATCATCATCATGATAACCAGCTGCACGTGCCCATGTGCATGCATGGGCACACAATTCACACACATTAAAGTTATCATCTTCTTGTATACATATAAAAACAGGCTTTCACAAAAATACATAAATGTCCTACCAAATCGGTGTCCCCAAGGTCAAGGCCCTCCAGCGTGGTGTTGATCTGCAGAGCCTGAGCGAAGTACATCCCTCCCTTCTGCTCCTTGGTCTCCAGTTTGTTGCCGTTCAGACGGAGCACCCGCAGGGTTTCGTTTGTCTGGTCGTTTTCATGATTCAAAAACACAGCTGCATGTCATGCTTCACAGTCCGTGTCACAAAACGGTGGAAGCAAGAACATTCATTGTTATATTATTCGTGCTAACGGTATACACAAAACATCAAGAGGTTGAGTGCTGAAAGATGAATCGTGGACTAAAAATATTAACTTTGAACAACTTTCAGAAACTTGTCTTGATCTTCCCAATAGTGCACCTGCTACATGTCACATTGTGTCGTAATGGAGTAAAAGCACTGGAGTACTAAAAGCCAGCGTGCATGTATTTTGCACCACATATGCATAGCAGCTGATATAAAAGTATTTACACCACTTACATATTCTATTATGTGCTTCATGATGTGAACCCTTATCTTTCCGTAAATGTGACATAAGATAAGGCAGATTAATAAGTACAAGTAATCTTGCCGAATTGAAGAAAGCATGTATATATCTGCATGGAATCAACAATAAGTGTAATGCGTAACACCATTCCTGTAGCACTCACATGGAGAGCTTTGGCCAAAGCCTCGGCACCAGCAGGTCCAATGTCATTGCACATCAGGTTCAGTTCATGGAGGGTGGTGTTCTCCTGTAACATGCATCAGCCCTTCAGTGAAGACTCTGTGTGTGTGTGTGTCTACGTATGTGTGTGTGTGTCAGTGTGTGAATATGTGTTTGAGCATCGGGTTCAGTTCCTGAAGGGTGGTGTCCTGTTACATTCAACAGCTTCTCGGTGAAGTGTCTGTGTCTGTGTCCCTATGTCATTTAGGACTCTGTGTGTGTGTGTGTGTGTGTGTGTGAATATCAAGGTTAAGTTATTGAAGGATGAAGTTCTGTGACATTCATGAACCTTCAGTTAAGACTTATGTGTGTAAACATGTTTGTTTCCAGATGTGTGTGTGCATGTGTGTGGGAAAGACGCATGAAGGAGGTAAGAAGCAGGGCAGGATGCTCTGGCATTTAAATGGAAATGCATCGATACCATCTGCAAAACCTCATGATCACTACTGTGCGTGTGGCATAAGCAACAAAATATGTTGTTTTTGGCAGAAGAGTACTATCGTACTTTTACGCCTACCTTGAAGAAAGGTCACGGTCTGATCACCTATCAGAGATGTCTTTACCAATATATTGCACATGAAAAAGTATTCATATTGCTTGACAATTTTACTATTATGTTAATTCTTTCAATTCAACAAACGTATGACATGTGCATGCATGGAAAAAAAACAACTTCTTGTATCTTTTTCATTATTAATCGAACCAAAAATATAAAGAAAAATAAAATGGAAAAAAACCCAAAGAAGATGGGGAGAGTCATATTCAATCATTCACCGCCAGCATGTCAGCCAAGATGGTGGCTCCTTTCTCAGTGATGTTGTTGTAGCGGAGGTCAACAGACGTGATGAAGCTGTTCTTGTCCAGGAACTTCGCCAGCAGAGGGCAGTCGCATCTGTCATGCGTGACTCACACAGCAGCTTGTTGTTCCCAGCCAGGTACAGATGCATGCTGGACTTGAACTCGCTGCAGAAAAACAAAAACTGTTGTCCGAATTTGCGGTCAAGGTATGCATGCATGGTGGTTCCTGCTATGGTTACTGATATCAGTGAAAGCAAGGGTGAGGTTATAGAGTTAAAGTCATGAATTAAAATCATATGTGTTCTTGGTTGTTACCGGATTATGATCATTGTGCAATATACAGAACATTTTCTTTGAATATAAATTTGTATTCAGAATAGCGTTAGGTCCGTCACAGACTGCCCGTGTTCTTTAAATTGCTGAAAGTATGCATACTCCTTCCACACTCCGCCACCTGATACAGAAGCAGAAGTGCTCATGATGACCTGAATGTTTAATTTCTTGGTTGCGCTCTTGATAGTGTTTAAAACAGTTTGTACTGAAAGTGCATCAGTTAGGAAACGAAATCTTTGTGTTCTCCAGGCACCAACGTTTCATATGTTAACAGTTTTCCACACACACTTACCAATATTATCAATTCCAGGTTAAGTCTTGTCAAACATAGACCGTGTTCGAGAATTAAATCATACACTGCACACCGAAAAGATTCAGATTCCTGTTTTGCTCTGTGTGGCAGCAAAAAGAACTGATCAAGTTTTTCGTACATTACAGCACAGCAGAAACTCCAAGCTTTCAACATTACTTTAACTTATATCCTGCTATCTCGACTTTATTTTATGACTAGCAACTAATTTCAATATTGATTCTGACACTTTATCATTAAATACAACTGGTTCATCAAGAACAAGCACAATTTCATATTTCAACCTTTGCAACAGCAACAATACACATAAACCAAAAAAAGACAAAGACGGCTTTAATTTTCATGCAAATGTTCTTCTTCCTAAAAGGCTGGCTCACTCAAAAACGAGTAGGTCACCAGCGCGGTGGTGTATTTAAAAAAAAAAAAAAGTATGAGCTATAGCTATGGCACTAGCCTCAGTCTGACTATCCCTAATAAAGGTGTTGAGACTAGAATATAATGAAATTCAACCTGCCCAGTTTCAAATGTGATACCAATTCTCCTGTTTCATACTATGGCAGAATCAGGCTGCATTCTCAAAATTGTTTGTCTTCTTCAACATTGCAGAAAATAACTTGCCCACTTTGATATTCTGACACACAGATTATAATACCATCAGAAAAAAAGACTGCATTAAATGATTATGATGGTGAAGAAGATAATAATAATAATAATAATAATACTGATAATGATAATAATTAAAGATAATAGTCATTATAATCCTTTTATCCTCTCTTGAACTGATTAATGAGCGAAAAGCCATTTAAAAAAATCTTATAACTGATGATAAGCTCAACACACACAGTTCAAGAATTCATACCAAATGAATGGAATGAATCCAGATTATAATATTGTAACACTGCCAGTGAGATAAACAACTTTGGTGCTCAGATTGTAAAGCGTGCATTCTAATGAAGAATGTGCAAAAATACAAATGATTTGAAGCAGGATGGAGGGAAGGGGTGCGGAAATATGAAAGTGGTAAAAGACAAGTACATTGGCCTCATGTGGAACAAGTCATGCTTAACATGGACAGACTACTTTTAAAATGCATGCCCATGCCTTAATCGAAACAGTTCAGGGTTGTTAATGCAATAAAAAAAAAAAGCTAAGCAAATACACATTTGTTGCATGCAAACATACATTATAAAAGCATGTTCCACACTAGACCTGTTCATATATTTATAACCGTGATATGACCACACTGTATAAATGTCTTTCGTGTGTTTGCAGTTGAACTTGAGAGTATCATATTCATGTCCTCTCAAATCACAAAGCTAAAATTGTCCTTGTTCAGCCTCTATGGGCAAATATAAAAGTAGACCAGCATCACAATGTAACACTGTTATTCTTTTTGCTTATTCATTCAACTCCTAGTCCCTATCACAGTTCAAAAACACACTACTTTTTTCCCCAATGGCAACAAATGATATGGTTTTCTAATGCCCTAGCTCTCCGCTGCCACAAAAAAATGGCTTGCAGTTCCATTATTCTTTGGTTGTAACTTTCAAAGTGATGTTGTAGAGCAAATTAAAAAAAAAGAACTCTTAAAAAAAAAAGGTGTCAAACTACAAAATTATGTGAAGAGCACATAAAACTGTTTATGTACATACATTAAAGAGTGCATGCTTGTGTGTATACTAACATAAGTAAATAAATCAAGGGAGAAAACAGAATTTCAAACCGAACAACCCACTCATACATAAAACAAATTTTTACCAGATCAAACCCAGTCACCACTGCAGTACCTCGTTAAAAAGGGTTATATGGTAAATTACACTCGAGGATAACTGTATGCAGGGTTATGGCAGAAATGAAGATATGTGAGCCCATTTTTTCTGAAGAAAATAACACTACCAACCCCCTTAAAAAAATAAAAAAAAAGTAAAAATGGGTGGGGGTAGGAGGGGGGGGGGGGGGGGATAACAGAAACACGAGAGGTTCACATGACATCAGACCAAAGAAAAAGGAATCGCCAGTTTCAAAATATATTTCCAAACAAAGATAAACAGTGTTCAAATAAAACAATGAAAAAAGTACAAAATACACAGCTCAGAGTTTTAAAACAAGGATAAAGTGAAGAAAAACATAATGGCAAACAACATCGAAGAAAAGGATTCAGGGAAGGAGAACAGAAGTCAACTATAAACCATCAGGATGTACAATATGGCAGCCAGTCACATACTCACCCCCTCTTTTCAGCACTGTCATTGGAATCAAATTTCAATGAACAGCGATCAATAAAGTGCAAAAATCATGTTATTAATTGCATGGTAAATGGTTCCAGGTGAAATCATTATAGTGAGGATTATAATCATATTTCATTAACAACACATTAAAACACACATAGCCATATCTGTGCATAAACATTAGTAGAAAGAAACTCGTGGAGAGTGTGGCAGCAGAGAGTCCTCAGAAGAGAAGCCCCCTTCAAGCAAGTGTTTCGGCCCTTATCTCCTGACACTCTAGGGGGTTAGGCCACACCCGGTCATGACTCCGGATGTCCCTCTGCTGCCCCTTTTTTTTGTTTCCCCATCTTGGGACGAGCCATGGCTGGGATTCGAACCCATGACCCTCTGGTAATGCTCATTTTCCACTTAATTACTCGTGCTTTAACCACTGAGCCACAGGGACACCTGATATTTGTAGGGAAATTAAGCCTTATGAAGTTCACTTTTGTTCCTCCTTGACCAGATCCAGCTTGAAACACCTCTCTGCCGCTTCTGCCATTGCTTTCAGGGCTCTGGTTTTTTCCTTCCCTGCAACTGAGAGCTGTTTCATGAGGCTGTATGCAGACGTTCCTACAAATCCCCTAGCTCCAATTTCTGCAGTGAGGACTTTGACCAGATAGCCTTCTCTCCTCAGGCTGTTTGCCAGATCAGCATACTTTTCAGTCTTGTAGATTTGAGCTGCCTCCATTCTGTTTTCATATGGCACCGTGAGCTCGATCATGATCAGCTGCTTGGTTGACTTAGAGTGGACTACTATGTCTGGTCTCATGCCACTCTTGCTGATGATCTCTGGGTGACTCTTCCATTCTGGGAGGTCTGCAGTGCGCTCCCAGTCATCTGCCCCGTCCAGCAGACTCTGCCTGCATGTTTCGAGTGGCACTGTTGTTCTTGGCCATGATTTGCTGCCTCCTGCCGTGAAGAATGTTGCGGGTGCTTTTGGAGTCCTGATTCGCCCTTTTGTGGTGTTGGTACTAGCCCAGACTACTTGTACAATCTCGTTGAGCACTTGGTTGTGCCTCCATGTGTACCTTCCTTGAGCCAGGGCTACTTTACATGAGCTTAGAACATGCTCCACTGTTTGTTTTTCATGGCAGAGGGGGCATGCAGGATCGTCTGTTTTCCCCCACTTCACCAGGTTTGCATTTGAGGGCAGAAGGTCATATGCAGATCTGAGAATGAAGCTGATCCTGAGAGGGGCCATGTGCCAAATGTAATTCCAAGTGAGACTTCTTTGGAGTGCATTCTCCCACGTTGTCCATTGCCCTTGCTGGCTCTGCTGGACTGCTTTTTGGAGTCTTTTTTGGTCTTCTTCTTTTCTCATCTCCTGAATCATCATGTCTCTTTTGGCTTTTCCTTTGGCCTTTGACCACCATTCAGTTTTGGTCACCCCCAGTCCTTGTCTGTTGGTCTGTGTGTGTCCTGTTATTTCTCTGATCTTGAGACTTTCTTTTGCAGAATCCATCGCCTCTTGAACTTTCCATTTTCTGCCTGTCTTCAGCTGGGGCTTGATTGCTTCTACCACCTTGTCTCCTGAGTCCTCCAGCATGCTTTGAAGTCTGATCTTCCCTGCTTTGTATTCCTCCAGGATGGATTTCAGTGGTAGTTTCAGCTTTGCTTGGCGACAGTACAGCGCGATGTCAGTCAGACAGGGTGGGACACCAAGCCATTTCCTTGTGAACTTGTTGATTTTGGCTTCCATTGCCTCCACTGTGCTGGTGCTGATGTCGTATATCATCAGAGGCCATAGGAGCTTTGGTATCAGCATGAACTGCAGACACCAGACCTTGTATTTGCCAGGGAGCCCACACTGGTCAATGGTCTCCAAGCCTTCTTCCGCCATCTGCTTGGTTTCTTTTGCTCTTTGTGTGTCTTTCAGCGTATCATCATACCATCTTCTAAGGCTCTTGACTGGTTCTTGTGTGACTGTTGGAAAGGCCTGGTTGGCAACACTGAAGACCACAGATTCGGCCACTTTTCCTTTCCTCACTGAGAGACTCCGTGATTTCTTTGGTTTGAACTTCATTCTGGATGAGGCAACTATGTTGTCCAGCCTCTCCAGCACATGACGTGTCTCGTCTTCTCTGGATGAAATCACTGTAGTGTCATCCATGAAGGCCTTGAGAGCCACAGATCCATATGCGTTTGCCAGATCAAGCCACACTACGTCCAGGTCTCTCTTTTCTGTTTTTGCTTTTGGATTGCGTCCCAGATCATTGTGGCGTGTTCTACACAGCCAGCCACGCCTGGGATGCCACCTTTCTGGACTGACACATCCAAGTAGGCCTACTTGTTTTCCATCAGGTACTTGGTCAGCCTTGCTGCCATGACAGAGAAGAAGATTTTCCCTTCGACGTTCAGTAGTGATATTGGCCTGAACTGGCTGATGTCACTTTGAGTTTTGCTCTTTGGGGATGTACACACCATCTGCCGTCATCCACTGGCCGCTGATCTTCTGGTTTCTCCAAGCCGATCGCAGCAGCCTGTGGACCCACTCCAGCACCTTGGGACATTTCTTGTAAAGCTGGTAAGGTATTCCGTTAGGCCCTGGTGATGATTTGGTTCTGGCTTTATCGACCACCTTCTTGATTTCCGCCAACGTTGGAGGCTTGCCATTGAACTGTTCCTCAGGGTTGGTTGGCCACACCAGACCTTGAATGTCGAGTGGTGCTTTGCTCTGTGAGTCAGAGTATGTTTTCCTCAGATGCTGCTCAAGTACTCCTTTGTCCACACTTAGGGTCCCAGATTTTGGCTGCTCAAACAGTGTTCTGGCAAACTGGAAGGGGTCTCTGAAGAAGCGCTCTTGTGTCTTCTTCTTTTGCTCTTCCTCTTCCTCGCAGATTCCGCTTTGCTGAGGGCGCTGTGTTTTTCTTTCAGGTCTTCCCACAGTTTTTCCAAGCCTTGTTTTTCAGCTGGCAGTGCGGTCTTCATTTGCTTCTTGAGGTTGTTCTTTTGGACTCTGATCTTGTCCATCTTTTCTTGGCGTCTGGATTTCTTTGGAGGTGTTTTCTCTTTGGGTAGTTTTACTCAATAGGCGTCTCTACATGTGGCATACACAATGTCCCCATATGTGGCTAGTTTGTGTTCCAGGGTGCTTTTTCCTATCAGTGCATCGAGTCTTTGGACGATTTTTGCATCCAGTTTCTCCCACAATCTTCAGTTTCGTTTGCTCGTGGCAGGTTGAGTTTCAGGCGCCTGGCATCGAGGGCCTGTGCAAATTCCTCATCCGAACCAACAGCGGGATGTCCTTGGCACTGTGGTTTAAATCCTGGCCTTGGTCTTCCGACGTCTTATCTGCTGATGCAGTGCGCTGCTGCTCATTCAGATGAGTCTTCACACATCCCATCTTTGTTCTGTGGATCGTCATGCCACGGGTGGTAGCGAAACGCTTTCCACAGACACATGGATATTCCATTTGGGCCATGTTCATAGTCCGTTTGGGATTTGCAGTCGTGATTGGTTGAGCACCGATGGATTCATCATTCTCTCCCCCTTTCGGTGAATCCTGGGAGCATCTTTTCCTTTTATTCTTAGTAGCCACATGTTTAAGGCAAAGTGGGGAGCCAGCCCTCAGAGCCCTTGGTTCTGGTCTTTCCCAGTGTCCTCCGGTCTTTCCCGGACGTCCTCCGCCTATTCCCGGAAGTCAATGGTTTACCCATGCATCAGTAGAAAGAAACTCGTGGAGAGCGTGGCAGCAGAGAGTCCTCAGAAGAGAAGCCCCCTTCAAGCAAGTGTTTCGGCCCTTATCTCCTGACACTCTAGGGGGGTTGGGCCACACCCGTTCATGACTCCGGATGTCCCTCTGCTGCCCCTTTTTTTTGTTTCCCCATCTTGGACGAGCCATGGCTGGGATTCGAACCCATGACCCTCTTGTAATGCTCATTTTCTACTTAATGACTCGTGCTTTAACCACTGAGCCACAGGGACACCTGATATTTGTAGGGAAATTAAGCCTTATGAAGTTCACTTTTGTTCCTCCTTGACCAGATCCAGCTTGAACACCTCTCTGCCGCTTCTGCCATTGCTTTCAGGCTCTGGTTATTTCCTTTCCTGCAACTGAGAGCTGTTTCATGAGGCTGTATGCAGACGTTCCTACAAATCCCCTAGCTCCAATTTCTGCAGTGAGGACTTTGACCAGATAGCCTTCTCTCCTCAGGCTGTTTGCCAGATCAGCATACTTTTCAGTCTTGTAGATTTGAGCTGCCTCCATTCTGTTTTCATATGGCACCGTGAGCTCGATCATGATCAGCTGCTTGGTTGACTTAGAGTGGACTTGCCTAAGAATGTGCAGAGTGAGTCCAATTTTCATAGCGTGTGTGTTTATGTAAGCGATGATGGATACACACTTATACATGCATGTGAATGTTTAGGTAAGTGCAAAGTTAAAGTATGTTTATATCACAAGATCGTTTTTCTTTTTTAATTTTCATTTCCTTTTCGTTTAAGGATTTGCAACCAATCAATACATTGTTCTAATTTATCAATATTCTCCAGACCCAAACAGACTTCTAATGAGTGAATTCACCGTTTTTCTTTCTCTCCAGTGTAGTGCAAGGGTGGATGGGGCAGACCGAGTACATTGTGTGTGTGTGTGTGTGTGTGTGTGTGTGTGTGTGTGTGTGTGGGGTGTGTGTTGTGTGTTTGAAAGAGACGATTTGTGTATGCATATGTGTGTGAATGTATGCTTGAGTGCATGCGCACATGTGTGTGTGTGTGTGTGTGTGTGTGTGTGTGTGTGTGTGTGTGTGTTTCCTCCATACCCCAAATGGGGCAAAAGGAATAAATACTGTATTGTATCATATTGTGAGTCAGTGTGTGTGTGTGTGTGTGTGTGTGTGTGTGTGTGTGTGTGTGTGTGTGTGTGTGAGAGTATGTGTGTGTGAGTAAAAAAGTGTGTTATGGGACACACACACACACTCTCTCTCTCTCTCTCTCCTCTCTCCTCTCTCTCTCTCCTCTCTCTCTCTCTCTCTCTCTTTCTCACTCTCTCTTTCTCTTCAATCTTTACACTCCTATCTAATTAGAATCATATTTGATCTCTCTCTCTCTCTCTCTCTCTCCTCTCTCTCTCTCTCTCTCTCTCTCTCTCCTCTCCTCTCCCCCCCCCCTTTCCCCTCCCTTCCCCATGCTCTCTCTCTCTCATTCTCTTTCCCCTTCTGTCCCTCCCTAATCTCTCTCACAATTACTTTTAATGTAGAAAATGTAGAACAAACAGACCAACCAACCAACAAACAAAACTGAAAACTAAATACAACAATAACCACAAACTTCCAGCTTAATTTTGTCACACTTGTTTCAAGCTGTCATTGACTCTGTCAGCGATAAAGAAAGTAATGTGACAAAAACATTAACAGATGCAGATACTACATGATCTTTCCTCCAGTAAATTAGGATAAAAATCCTGTCACATATTCAAAAGACCATAGTGTAACAGACCTCACAGATATGGCAGCAACAAACAGAACCCAACTGACTTACAGTGCGCTGGCCTCCTTTTCTCTGTCCAGCATTTTGGCAATGTAGGGATGTGGCTCCACACCCAAATCAGTACAGATGGTCTCAAAGTGAAACAGTGCTGCCAGTATGTCCGACATCTTGATGGTTTTGTTTGCTGCACACACACACACACACACACACACACACACACACACATACACACACACACACAATCATGCATGTTCACATGCATGCAAGTATGCTCGCATGCAAGCATGCATGTGCACGTGTGTGTGAGCGCGCGCGCGCACACACACACACACACACACACACACACACACACACACTCACACTGGGTCCCTTCATACAGACCCTTCCTTTCTTCATGAAACAGCCTATCACTCTTTGTAAAAATATAAAATCTGATTAACATCAACACACACACACACACACACACACACGTACGCACGCTCGCATGCAGGCACACACGTATTCACACACACACACACACGCGCGCGCACGCATGCATACATTTAAGGGGAGTGAGATTCGAAAGTCGGTGACCGTGGGGCCAAAGATCACACTTACTGTTGAATTGATAAATCAAATATCACTTGATTTAAACGAAGAAAACAAGCGCTCGGGAGCTGATGTGGTGTAGAATAAAACCACACTGAACCCGAATGAGTGAGTGATATTTTGCTGACTTGAAAACATCAATAGCGACAAAACAACGAAAGAAAAGAATGGAATATTCAACTCACCACCAACCCGAGTGACAAATGAAAACCACGTCCTGTATATACTTCCGGTCGGTTCTATGGTAACCATGGAAAAGAGTTGTATCCCCTGTCCATAAGTTGCTGGGGGAAAAAAAAAAACCCTAAGCGCGCACGTGCGTTTAATGTGCCCTTTCAAATGTACACACTAGAGAAATCTCTCTCTCTCTCTCTCTCTCTCTCTCTCACCGATTTTCCGTCGCTCGCTCATTCACACACGAACTGGGTTACAAGTTCATGAAATGGCATAAAAATATCAAAGACTTAATAAAGAAGCTCTAGAACAGGTACAAAGAAGAGCAACCAAGATGATTCATAATATAAAAGATTACTCATATCAGAAAGATTAAAATATCTGCAACTTCCAACGCTTAAGGCAAGAAGAATAAGAGGAGACTTGATTCAAGCACACAAGATATTTAATGGAATTGATGATGTTGATAAAGCATGCTTTTTTTGTACTCCGCAGAAGAATGTTACAAGGAACAGTGAAGATAAAATATTTAAACAATATTCTAGAACTGATTTAAGAAAATTTACTTTTACTAATAGAGTAACTAACTTTTGGAATAAACGTGCACCTAGTATTAATGTTTTTAAGAACCTCATAGACAAACATGAATTATTAACAAAAATTAGATATGAATTTGATGGATAATAGGTCTGAGCTAGCCTATGACTGGACCAACGGTCACAAAAAAAAGGATATATACATACAGAAGGGGCATAAAAAGCCTAAATAGGCTAAGTTGTATTTGATACAACGCCCCTGATCCTGATCCTGATCCTGAAGAAATAAACTGATCTTGGAATGCAAATTTTCTGATCTCTTGATTTTATCATCATCGACTTATAACGGCGTCCCGGTGCAGGGGCTCATAGTATTTCGCTAGAAATGGCTGTCATTACTTGCAGTTTGTCTTGCTTTCGCAAAACTCGTTTCTCACACAACTTTTGCGTACCAACTTGCTTTATATCCGCAGCTTCATTGCATTCATACATTCACCACATCATTAAAACCCCGCTTACTTCGCACACCCAGACTTCCAGACCAGCATGTAAATGAAACAGTGAGTATGAATACGCAACAAGTAGGCCTGACAGATCTGTTAAAATAAAAGTCTTTGAATTGACGCCAATATTTCTCAGTTTCTGCAAACAAAAAGTTAGTGACGGACAGTCTATACATTTTCAACATTCATGTCAAAAACCAAATTCCTTTCGAAAACCGTATCTAGGTAAGCTTATTAGTATTCATCTACCCTCTTGACCGCTTGATTATCAATAATAATGTTTGGCATGGGCGGAGGTCCTTAAATTTTTTTAAAATTTTAATTAAATCAGCTAGTCAAAGGACAGTTTCTGTCACTAGTTTTATGCGTGTGAAGTCCTTCATGCGATGTCGAATGGCGTGGTGTGGTGCGGTAATATGCGCAGTTTGGTGTGTGAGTGAGTGAGTGAGTGTTGTGTGTGTGTGTGTGTGTGTGTGTGTGTGTGTGTGTGTGTGTGTGTGTTTGCATGCGTGCGTGCGTGTGCGTGCCTATATAGACATGCAGTTTTTCCGCAGAGAGAGAGAGAGAGAGAGAGAGAGTGGGTGGAGTGGAGATCTAAGAACTCAATTCTATTCGATCAAGGATTGAGACTTGAAAGAGAGAGAGAGAGAGTATCCATACAGCCATGTACTTTTTTTTTTTGGTCTCTGTGTGTGTGTGTGTGTGTGTGTGCGTGTGTGTGACTACAACTGAGAGTTAATCGGACAATAATTGGTGTCAGTCAGTGTCTGTGTGCATGAGCGCGTGCCTACAGCCAGTTTTTTGTTTGTGTGTGTGTGTGTGTGTGTGTGTGTGTGTGTGCGTGCGTGCACGCGCAAACGCGCGCGTGTGTGCGTGCATGCACGCGTGCATGTGTGTGCCCTCTTGGTACGCATATATGCGAGTATTTTTGTGCGTTCATGCGTGTGTTTCTCTCTCTGTCTGCTTGTGCATGTGCATGTGCATGTGTGTGTGGGGAGGGGCTGGGGTTTCATTTGTTCACATGGACTTCCTTTGTTATTTCACCAGTGTTCCATCAACACCTTTTTTTTGCTCTCCAGGTGATGTGGCTACTATTCCCAACAACAGTCGCTTCAGGACGCCGAGAATCGAAGAAAACATTATGGAGTCACACACAAAATGACTTACAGAGAACCTGAACATATTTGCTATGAGAATCTGCTAGTCTTTCTTCATTACATCGGTGATCAGCTGCGGCGACTGCAGTGGAACCTGATAATTGACAGCAACATGAAAAAGTTAGGCTGGTAATGGCAGCCTTTTTGAAACACCTGACGGGTGATAATTCACCTTCGCCACATAATTAAGCGATAAATATCCCACTTCATGTGCTGCCACATATCAAGACTATTTGAAGGCCTGTACGTTCGTGCTTGGCCATGGCGTACATGTTACAAGCTAAGACAACAGCTCAGCTGTCGATCATCTTGAAAACGAACATTCCGTCAGCTAAGACTTACTCTTCAAAGTAAGTAATTCTAACTTCAGCCTACAATATGACTCACCTGAATCACTGAGAAGGGAACAGAAATTCATTCGTGCCATCAACAGGAAGAACCAATGCAGTTGTGTTCGCATCAAACCACAAGAAACCAATGTGCAACACAATGATTTCTACCATTCTGCCTGCCAATTTACTTGCTGTCCACAAACAGGTCATACACATCATGACACACTGCGCTGGAAGAGACAAGAAAGTCTTTCCCATTTGAAATTCTTCCAGATGAGACCTGGGCGATTTCAAATCATATACAACTCATCTTGTGTATTAGTTGGGAACGTGACGATTTCCTAATCATGGAAGAACCTGCCAGGCGTCTACAACTGTCCAACAGCACAGCTTCAATGATATTCACAACTCTGGAAAGCTTTGATACATTTGGAAGTATCGAGTGAGAACTGCGCAACACAGGCATATTGTAGATTAAGTAACAGACTATGTCTGGAAATACTTGTGACAAACTGATTTAAAGTGCTGTGCGAATTGCTGAGACTGCACGAACAATCCAAGTGACCATGCTCACGCATAATGGGTCATCTGTCTTAAGTCTTTATTAGGGTTGCCAAACTTTAACCAGGGATAAAATTATCAAAAAGCAGAGACCGTTGCACAATCTTTGGTTCAAGGACATCATCTTGCTCTGTTACTAAACAAAACGAGTTCTCTCCAATAAGGCACCTAGTCTGGTAATCCCTTAAGAACCAGCCAACCAAGAAAAAGGTACTTTACATACTCTTGAGCAACGTTTTCTTGCGTTTAAGATCAGAAACAGCAGCTTGTTTGTCCACCACCCCCTCTCCCCGCCACCCACCCCCCCACACTTTCTGTCCCTTTCTCAACAACCCCCCCCCCCCCCCCCCCCCCCCCCCCCCCCCCACCAGCAATTCACGTCTCTGATGTTGCCCTAGGTTCACACGTAAAACATCTGCAGCCGCTTCAAATCACTGCTTGGCACACCATGTCAACTTCGCCATTCTCCACATAGGCGGAAAAATCGTAGCAATCCAAGGTACTCTTTATGTTGCCTTGGATGTTATTCTGCTCATGAAAGAATCACCAAGGCAGGTACACTTAAAAGTGTAAACCTTAAGAATAGCTCTCACGTTGTTGTGCCCCACAATGCAGATTATAAAACAAGCTTGCCACACGAAATTTGTGCTGAAAAAATTACAGTGAATCCCAGGAAACCTTTGAAACCTTATCCTCAGGTTTGGATGTCCAGGCAAAATTTGCTTCTGGGCTCCTGGCTGCGACTCAGGATTTTCAACGGTCACTCTTTGTCACTTCCTATATTTGAAACCACAATGGAAGCAGTCATCGGTTTTCAAAGGAAGATAAGAAGTCCACAACCTGCAATAAACATCTGGCAACGACATTTTTGTTTAAAAAAAGGCCTTTTGTTAAAAAAACAAAAAGTAAAACACACAGACATACATACACACACCACCACGGAAACAGAAGACATGGCACAGAGAGAGGTAGGGAGATCATATGTGTGTGTGTGTGTGTGTGTGTGTGTGTGTGTGTGTGTGTGTGTGTGTGTGTGACGGACAGAGAGAGAGAAGAGAGAGAGAGAGAGAGAGAGAGAGAGAGAGAGAGAGAAGAGAGAGAGAGAGAGAGAGAGAGAGAGAGAGAGAGAGAGAGAGAGAGACAGACAGACGCTGAGACAGACAGGCAGACAGAGAAAAACAGGCAAACTCAGGAAAGTATATCCAAATCATATTTTTATTCTCCAGAACATCAGTCAGTATCTGAAAAAAAACAACCCAAAAACATGAGTGATGTCTCCTTTTTCTGTCGATTATGCCACAAGTTGACTACGCAGCATGATGTCATCTCCATGACTGGCTTACTCTTTAGAAGTAGAACCTCTTGTGTTGTCAAGTACTTATAAAAAGGCGCAGAAACTTTTCTGGAAGGCTGATAAAAACTGATGATATCACTACCTCTATCATTGAGTCTATGACACTGTTAAGAATTAAGGATGACAACACCTTTTCATTAACATCCATCACTCATGGAGCTTTTGTCTTTTGCCTAATCAAGAACAATTAAATCCCATCACTATACTGACAGAGAAATAGAAACATTGTAAGTGAGTGAGGGGAGGTGAGAGGAGAGAAGGTTGAGAAATTGAAGAGAGAAAGTGAGAGGGGGCCCATTTTTGGAAATGTGCAAAAAAAAAAAGGTATAAAAAATATTCTTAATCAGGATGGACTGAAAAAATTCCATGGATGAAACAGCTAGTTTCTAACAAGTCCTTCTTCTGATAGTAACTAATAAGTTTTTTCAAATCAATTCAAACTCAAGGTCTGTCGAATCGTCACATTGTTTTTTCATGTTTTACGTTTACCCACACTGCCCTGAAAATCACATTTCATTGACCTAAACACACAAATCACAATCTTTGTTCTATCACTGAATCAGCTGACAGACCAGACCAAGGCAGCACAAACTCCTACACAAACACCCTCACAGATCTACACACACAGGCATGTAAACTTAATATGACCCAGCACACCAACACACATTTATCAAGTACGCATGTAAAATTCTTTTTCTCAGTAACAGACCCTGTGCACCAAAATTTAACGATCAATTTTTCTTTTATCAAAGACAAGCATATTTTCCGGAAAGCTGCTTGGTTTTAAACTTTTCTCTCAAAACTTTCTTCTGAAAGCTGTCAAAGTCCTCACTGATGATTTGCATTCCCCCCCCCCCCCCCCCCCCCCCCCCCCCCCACCCGAGTGCTATAAAAATTAAATGTACACTAGCCACCATGGCAAAGTGGTCAGAATTGTTAACTGCAGGCTGGGGAGTTTGCTGATTTGATCTACATCATTGGCATTTATTTGTGGCCATTTTTTTTTTTGCCCTGGCAAGCTCCTTCTCAAAACCGGGCACATTGTGGGCTCAAGTAAGAAGATGAGAACCCCCCTGTCAACTTTCAAAATCATCTACCTTATGGATGCGTCTATGACAGTGTTGCTCAGATTTGCTGACCAACACTGCAGGTTGACTGTATCTCTTGCGCCTGGTTGATTGTTGGATCAATTTTATAAAATGAAGTGATGAGTTCATCCCTGCTTTGTCATACCAGGCTAAAATGGAATGACTAACATCATCTTCATTTTAAATTTCTTGGATCATCAAACACCAACTCCCCCCCACCCCCCCCCCCCCCCCACCCCCCCCCCCCACCCCCCCCCCCCCCCTAATTCTCTGGGAATGGTTGTACAGAGAATAGAATGTGCGTGCTCATCCAAAAGTTATGGGCAAACCCTGTTATTGCAAATATCATTTTGTTCAATTGTGTTACTGCCACTGTGCTAGTCTCACATTAAAAAAGAACATACGAACTGATATTAACATAACGGCGAATAGCACGTTTTTTTATCAGGTGCATTTTTGGGGGGTTAGTGTGGTGATTAAATGTTCTCATAATTGGAGAAAACATTCACTAAAGGTGTATGGGTCATAAATCAGCCAGCATTCCAGTATTCATCAGGACTGACAAGATGCATCAGAACACCACAGCAGTCACTGCACTTAGCTTGACGTTTACAACCATCTGGAATAAGCGGGCAAATCAGGTCAACAGATGCAGCTGATTTTAAACCAAAGGTAACCCTAAAACACTTAAATTACCTTCTGGCATCTGTTTGTTTGGCTCTTCAGTAAATTGATTTGAAAAAAAAGGAAAAAAAAAAACCCATTACAACTGAATATGAAGAGAACAGCTTTGGTAATGGCAGAAAAGATCTGAAAGCTGAGAAAAATTTTACATTACCAGACCTGGTTACCCCTCAGAAATTCTAGTGAGGTTTTGGTCAAAAATGTGTACAATTGTGTAAAATGTGTAAGCTTTTGCAGCGCAAAGAAGCGCGTAGGAAACAATACTGAATGCATTCCAGACATTAGAAACACTGAAAATTTATTACTATAAAAGATGTATTTTCATGAAATGCATTAAATGGCTTCTTTAACAATCAATGATTGTCAAACTAATCCAATTCCTTGCCAGTAGCCTTTTCTCAGGAAATTAACAAGAACATTAACTGATGTGAATTTTCTTTTTTAACACTTTTAAAAAAACTCTCTCTCACTTTTACTGTACTGATGGACATAACTGGAAAAAAAATCTTGAAGTAATCTATTTCTTTCATATGCTACTATGGGCACTTTTTCACTGTTGAAAGCTAACCAGTCTTTCTGAAGAGCATAACAATTATGATGTGAACTTTATTTCAGACTTTGGTGATTCCAGCTCCTTCAGGGATCTCAGGTGATGGGCATGAGGCCAAAAAAGGACCTATAAAGGACTTTAAAAGGACCTCAAATCAGTTTATAAGGACCTTTGCCAACATGGAGGAAGGGGGGGGGGGGGGGGGGTAGACAAGGCGGAAAAAGGACCTATCCTGTAAATGTTACTCAAGAACTCAGCATATAGCTGTTCCCCAAGCTGTTGGTTATGTTCGCATGTTCGCAATCTGTCATGTTATGTACCTATATTTATTTGGGTAATAATATTTTCATCATTATTGCCCCACTCTTCAAATGAATTTCTATAAAGGGAACATTTTAACATAGATAGCATGAGCGAAAATGTTAAGTTAGCTATATGCTGCGAACATTAGCACCGCGTCTGCATTGTGGAACCCGTGATGTCAAAAAAGCTGGATTGCAGCAATGCACCAGCAGAAGACACAGCTTTGCGTCGTCTGCTAGCTAAGCTTACTAAACAGAAAGCCCACTGATAGGCCTAGCGTTATAGGCCTGCCTACCGCGTTTCAGATGATCGCGTCGGCATCTGTCAACTCTTTGCAACTTGCAAAAGTACGGTTTGGGTTGTGGAAGATGTATCGGTTCTGTTTTCCATGAATTGAATGTTCATTGCCTACCGTTTTCCAGAATCACTGTTTCCCTTGTGGCTTTTGCTACCGATGTGCCGCTGAATGTCAAAGCGACCACTGTAGCAATCGCGATTTGACAGTTACACGTCGTGCTGTGTGCGAACGTATCGCCCTTCTTTGACGCAGTAATGAACTTGAAAATAGTATGATACGCTGGTTTGTACTTCTGTTCATATTTCTTTTTCTTTTGGATCACAGCTTCTACCAATGAATCTGAATTTTCGTTGTCTGTTTCATGCGCGCGAGTTGAAGCTGAATGAGAAGCAATGTTGATGCATTCATAGAGGCAGGAAGTACGCATGCGCCATCGAACTTTTAAAAGTTGGACCAGACTCTTGGACTCGGCCGGATTACGTGTTCAGCGCATTTTCGTAAGCTTGTTCATCAAAATTTCGTACAATTTGGTTTTGAAACGTACAATCGTATAGCTGTATTAAATTTCGTGAGATTATACGCAAAAATCGTAAAGTGCACAGGTCTGCATTACACTAAAAAGCACACACTTTAGAAAAAAGTGCACAATCACCAATGTCTAAGCTACTACTCTAAGCTGAAAAACATCTCCCATTTTTTTTTTTTTAAAAGCTTTAATGTTATTATGAGACTGAGGTCAAAGGAGGCTTGTTTTTTTTTTTAATTCCTCCTGGTAAATTTTAAACACATTCAGAGCTCTCCTAAAGTTGGTATATTTCCACAGTAAGTTTAACATGTCTTAGATGAGAATGGCAATGCATACTGTAGACAATGATTCTGGAAGGATATCAATCATTTAATCATTTAAATTGTCAAAACACAGTCTGTAGCACAGTTGTAAAGCTACTTGCATTAACAGTTCACAGAAATGCTCAGTTGTTGAGCTGCTAGTGCGATCAAGTCTGCGTCGAAAGGGTTAATACAAAGAACTGGCATATTGCATTGTATGAAATCTCATTTTCTATTTCTGAAAAAGGAATGAACTTCTTATATTTTCAAATGTGTATGGCATAATAATCATTTTAAACGATATGTCAATAACTTTGCCAGACTGACACACCACCACCAAGATTGATTAAGCAGTCTTAAACAATTACCTGCAACTAAAAAATGAAACAAAAGATTAAAGAAAAAAAAACGCTTAATGACTTAAATGTATCGTATACAAGGCAAGTAACATAAATCATAAATAGTAGGTGATATGTACAAATTATTCTTGTTTATGAATTTTCCTGTACCTGATCGTTATTTTTCCAAAGTAAGATAAATATGACACTGCACACACTGTCATACACAAAGAGAGAGAGAGAGAGAGAGAGAGAGAGAGAGAGAGAGAGAGAGAGAGAGAGAGAGAGAGAGAGAGAGAGAGAGAGAGAGAGACAGGCAGACAGACAGACAGACAGACAGAGTCAAAAGACTGATTAATAATGCATAGAATTAAGAATTTATTTCACTTTATGTTTTCGGTCATCATTGAAGATTTCAATACTTAGGGGACACAAGTTTTCTTTGCACTGACAGCTTGAAGCAGCCTACTAGTCTACTATACCCAAATAAATGCTGTGAATATTCAGATACACAGAACACACAGCTCTTGAAATTATGCATTTCATTTGGTAATCACACTTACAACTGCACTGAAAGTATTATCTATAACTATAAGACATAAAGCCAGAGAGCTCACTGCACATGTACAACAGAAACAAAAAACACATTCAGAGCACACAAAAGATAAACCCAAGGACAGTGAATAAGGACAAACAGCAAGGCCTTCCTGAAAAAAAAACAAAAAAACCACAAGACTTGACACAACGAAAAACTCCAGATGATGGCCACTTCAGAGATAGGTGGAACGGGCTGCCACCCTGAAAAGATGATCACATTCTCCTTGGGTACATGTGTGCCCACCACCTTCCCTCTCCCTCCCACATCCTCATCTATTATCATGACAATCGCGATGTTAGAACTGTGCATGAGACAAAAAGCTGAGGTCAAGAGAATAGCATGATCTACAAATACCAACACATGGGGGGGGGGGGGGGGGGGGGGGGGGGGGGGGGGGGGGGGGGTTATTCCTGGATACGTTTCAACAGTAATAATGGGAACATGAAAAATAGTGATAGTAGTGATGAAGAAGTACAGATGAGAAAAATTCGGGTAGGTGTGAGTGGAAAGACGCAGTCAGTGTCTTGGTGGGGTGTAAGGAATGGGTACACTAAAAAGCAAGGTTTACATCATGACAAGATCAGAAAACCAAATAGAAACTGAAATTTTGCATCCACCATGTAGCTACTCAAACTGAAAAAAAGGAACTAGCATTTAAATATCTTTCAGTAGTTTTGTAGCATTTAAGTTATTTTACAGAAAATTGGATAATTATAAATGTTCCTACTCTGAAACAGATTTAGTGCCACGACGACAATTTTCCTTTACAAGTGTTGGATATCAACATAACAAGCAGCTTTTGAAGAATACAACATTCATATTCAATTTCTTCAAAAAATTCTCACTAAAAATTAACTTGCAAATGCAGATGTAGGATGAATTTGCTTGTGTTGATTTTCTTCTGCAAAGAAAAGTCCAAAAATACCAAACAATTTTTTTAAGAGTTGCTGATGTTTGCTTGTGTTCTGAAAGGAGGTGTTTGACTTGCTCTGGGCTTTCTTGCAAACTGTCATGTAGATCTACTAATCTAGCGATACTGTCCAATCTGTCCCCTCCCCTCCCTCCTGAGGGGGACCTCGTCTGTCTCATTTTTCACAGATGTCATAGAGAAATCCAGTAGAGTCTGCTTTATATTCTGTCTTGAGAAATCACACACCCCGAAAACATGTGGAAGTCAATCAGATCTGACTTTACAAACTTCCGGCTGTCGAAACTAGAGAAGCAGCAATCAACTGGTTGGAACAGCAAGGACTGAGAAATCAGCTGTATCTCAACAAGTGTGTGGTCCGCAGAGCTGGTCACCTTAGCAATGGTACCCACAATATCCAGAAGTGTGCCACAATTATCTTTCTATGGGCAGGCTGGCATGGCAGCTTCAAGTTTACACACCTCTGAAATTTTCTGTGCAGGATTCCTGCAATCTAACAGTACTGAAGCCATGCTGTTGTGCAACATTCAATGATCATCCAATCAATTTTAAAACGTCTTACGTTTGCTCAATTTCATTTCGTTCACCAGTTCTTTCACATATACTTCATATCATCTTAATTTCTCTTTTTATCTTATTTCATTCAAGTTACTCAGATTTCATTTATTTACTGATCATTTATATCATGGAGAGATAATGTATACACTTGCATTTCAGCTCCTACATGTAACATAATCAACCACTGAAAGATGCAAAAGGTATCACTACCTAAATTTCATAGGAAGCAAAAGCTCAAAATACATCAACAAAGATTGCAAAGCAAAAAATAAAGTTCAAAACTTTAATATTACACTACTGAATCAAATGTAGCATCTATTGGCACTTATAAACACACTGTTTCAATATAAATACTTTAAGAAAGACATCCTTGAAAACAAATCTTACTCCATTTCTCTGAAAATGAATATTGAAACAATACTCCATCACGAGTCAGAAATGAGCAGGTGCACAGTGTGATGTTGCCAAGCTCACATTTAAAGTTCATTGATAACTACAGCATATTTCTTCAGTCCATGCCTCCTGTCCGACTTCAAGAATTTCTGATCCACACATGCACATTAAAATGCACTGATCAGTCCTAGACAGACACCCTCACATACTCCTTTCATGTAGTATGATTGTGAAACAAAATACGAAAAAACTCGATGAATGAAAAAGAAAAAAAGGGCCGAGTTGGAAGTCACAAAAAACAAAACAAACAAACAGACTTGTACACATAACATATCACCCCATCACAAAAGAATTTGGCAGATCAATTATCTGGGGTATAAATTTCATTCATCCATTGTCACACGGCTACGTTCAAGAAAGACACCAAAACAAACAATGAGTAAGACATCTGGCAGTTCAATGAGGCCATTACTGACACTATCAAGTTCATCACACATGCAGTGAAACGGTCCCCCAAAAGTCTCAAGAATTGCTCCGACCATGAATGTCATGATCACAAGAGGCAGCCTTGCAGCCAGCAATGAAGAACACGCCATAAGAAGTGAAACTGTAATCCATCGCAGGTCAGGTTTAACCAGCAGCCAGTTGTTAAAGGCACACCTGGGCTGGTGTTATGTCTCCGTTCAGGTGTGGCATCCAGTGAAGCTGTAGCCAGCTCCTTCATGAGATGTTCCCCTCTGTCGTCTGTACTGCGTGTCTCCACCTTGTCCACATCAACACTGGCTGCTCTGCATTCTTGCTGCACACTCCACTGCATGCGAGAACTGTTGCGTCATTCATCACGTGATGTGTTCACACAACCATTACTGTAGCATCCGAACTGACTCTCTCTTTATGAAGATGGTTTAATATCCACCGCAAAGTCAGTCTGCCGAAAAGCTCTGACCACATCAGTCACAAATCTCATCACTGTTCTGGAAACACAGTTCTCTGTTGTAAAGCACTGTTTTAATCAACTATAAACACAGCAAGTTGTGGACACACAAACGTGGGTTATATGCAGCACGTGAATGGCACGTGTTCAGGAAGTTCTGTCTGACAGGCAGCGAATGGTACCTACAGTTCACAGGCAAAGCCCTCAAACACAGAGTCACCAACATAAAGGCCCTCAGAGCTCTGTATGGCAAGGTCTTTGGTAGTTCCGCACCAGGCTGAAAGCCAGAGTTTATGAACCAAACACTCCCCCCAACTGTGTTTACAATTCTACTACTTCACAGAATCCTTCACTCAAACACTCTAGAAACGCACAACACACATTCACCTCTAAGAAGATGAAAGAAGAATCTGGTTCTTGCTGCACTCAAAATAATCAACATCAACAAAGAAAAAAAAAAAGTATTCTCTCGTGTAGGAGAGCCTGAATATCTACTGAAGTCGGCTGACAGACTGTCAAAATGTTGGCAGAACAAAAACTCCAACAGTGCAGTTTGCTTTTTTTCCTGTAGTTTTGCAGCAAAAAGGCAGAAGAATGGTGGGACACCTGGCTTGGAGAAGGCAGCTATGCAGCCGGCTGGGTGCTTATGAGTCCTGAAGATACAGGCTGCAGAAGCTGTTCAGCTCGCTGTCCAGAAAATCAGCCTTGTTCCTGGAAACGTACAGTGCAAAGTTATCTCTACTGCAAACATCAGTAAGCATGATCATTTTCCCATATGTGGGTATGAGAAACATGAGAACAGACACAAAGGAAGATGGGTCTAATCATAAGTTTAATGTACATTTACAATGTCGTTTCATAGTGTAAACATGCAGACAAATATAAAGATGATCCGACAGTATCATCTAGATATATTCCACTCACTCAGAGAAGGCTGCAGCAGTCAATATGGGAGACTTAAAAGGATGATCCTGAAGTCCTTATGCTGTCAGTTTAGTTTTCCTATCTGAAAGGAAAATAATTCATACCCCAGCGTACTCCAAAATGAAAATAAGATGATAGTTAACCCATCACTAAGAAATACATTCACAGCCTCGGATTATCAAATGCTGAAGTTCAAATATGAGATGCATAGCATAAGATGAACCATGCCCACTTAGAATGATATGTGATATAATGGAATGAAATAGATTAGATATATCTAAATCAGTTACTGAATCTTAATTATCAGAAATCATATAAAAAAAAAAAAAAAAGACAAATCCTCTCTGTCCACTCTGGCATGTCCCTGCCTGAAATCATACCTCACATTTCCTCATCATCGATCATCTCCCCTGCCCGCTTTCTCACAACCCATTCCCAGCCCACATCCACACACGCCATCCCCATTCTTCCACCATCTCCACACCGATGACACACACGCGACCACTGATCACCTTAAAGTCTTGGCGGAAGAGGCCACTTCCTGCAGGCGCTGCAGCTCGCTGTCCAGCTGTCTGAGCTCCTCCTGCAGCTGCTGTTTGCTGGAGTCGGCGTGGTGGCAGAGCGGGCGAAGGTGGAGGACAGCTCCCTGCACAGAAAGTCACCAACCTCAGAGAACTCTAGTCTGAGGATAGGTCACCAAGTCAGAGGGCAAGGGATGAGAGATGTGGCAACACTAGTTTCAGATGCAGTCACGGGAGATGGACACAACTGTTGTTCAAGATGGTATTGAAGGTAAAATTGCCGACTGAGAGTAACAGCACAAATAAAATGACATTAATGTCCCTATGCTCTCCTGAGCTTGTACAGTTATCTTGACTCTCATGAGTACAGAAACTGACCAAAATACTTGAAGTGGTCTCTCAGACTCTGGTAAGTAAACAAACTGACCAAAAAAACCCAAAAAACTTCCTTCTTATATTCAGGCTCACCCTTGCCAAATTACTCATCTAGTGTTTCTGTGACCTCTTACTTGTATCTACACTATGATAAAAAAAAAATCACAGTAATACACGTACATGCAAGTATACGGACATCTATGTCCATCTTCCCTGCCCCTTAATACCTTCCTTCCTCCTATATCAAAGAGAAAATAAAAGCAGCCATTACTAAAATAGCAGAAAGAGACTTACTGTTGCACCTGGTGACTGCAGTTGCTGGAGGTGAGGTCCACGATCAGCCGCAGTTTGCTGCTAGCGTACTCCACGTACTGCTGCTTGAAGCAGCGCTCCTTGGCCCGCGTCGTCCACGTCAGGCGTTCATAGAGGTACAGCAACCCGTACAGGGCCCCATGACAGCGATCACTCTCCAGCCTGCTGCCTTGGCCAGCTGTGTGCAAGATGCATTGATGGTCACCAGTGTCAGGACATATGGGTAAAAACTTCAGTGAGTGTGTACATGGGGCCTCACAAACATACATATATTTGAGCAAGATGCACAGCACACAGTGATATGTCAATATAAAACATACATATGCATATACATATCTGCATACAAATACACACTAAAATATATCAAATTTCAAGCACCATTTCATTTCTTTAAGAGAATAAGATGAAGTGTGTAGTATACCAAAGGAATTAAATCACAGAACAAATGTTCTTGTTTAACTAAGTTTTGTTGATTTAGATCAGTCATTGTGACATAAAGATCACCATAGCAACCAGAAAGTGGAAGCTAGAAACTGGGGTTAATCTCAGTGTAAAACAAGCTTGTATGTTTATATACAAACTATTATTCTGGTAATATTCTGCCATTACCAGAGTTAAAACACACAGTTTGAAACAACTGCTGCTGCAAAAGTAGATGCAATTTGCAAAGTGCTTTGATTTGGGACGAAAAAGCCAAACAACAACAACAACAAAAACACACCCAAAACAACCCCCAATGAATTTTTCAGCTTGTGTTGAGTATAACTGTGAGTGACAGCAATGGATTTCTATCTATTTAATAGGGTTGTAGATAATTCAGAGGCCTGAATGTTGCCGAGTCAGCCTCGACAGCTAAGAAAACAAAACAGATTGTAAATATGCTCCTGAACCCACTTGGAAATTTTCATGGCAGTGTTAGATCACCAATAAGTAGAAAGACAGCATTAAGGTTATGGATGGATTCAGAATTTTCCATAATCAAGTATGTGACCAAAATTATCAGTTAGATACACCAACAACAAGGAAACAGACACACGAAGAGCAAACTATTTTTACTACAAGATTTTTCTACAAATTTTTTTTTTTTTTTTTTGCTGTCCCAACCTCTGCGCCACCTCAGAGGCAGTGCACCCACTCCGCTCATTCTGACACCCGTCCACAGCCATAGCCCGGCTGGCCCGCCGCAGCCCCAGCACCAGCAACCCACAGGGAGCAGTCAATGTCAAGTTGTCAAGAGGCAACCCACCGGAGGAGACACTGCACTGCTGCCGAGTCACTTCGGTGGTGTTCAGTGGCACCTGTTCTGATCTAACATACGCCGGACACCACCTACTAAGCCCCCTACTCACGACAATAATTGCTTAGTCGCGGAGCCAGCGTGAGTGAGCTCTCCCTCCGGAGGGCGCCACCACGTCCGTCCAACAACAGCCCCATGGACCCGCCGATACCGGTGACCCCGACGGAAGCAAACCAAGGCCACAGACGTGGAGAGGACATCGAAACTGAGGTCACCATGAGAGCAGGGCATGAAGGGCCACAGAACTTGAGACATTTTTTTTTTAATGCTGATCAATGGGAATGAGGATGATTAAGATGATGCTACGGATTTCCATTTCGGTCTGAGACTACATGACAGGGCTGTACTCTACGCTTCCTTTCATAATATATCCTGGCGTCAACCAGGCCCGAGAGATACAGGCACCTGCAGTGTTGGTCAGGAAATTTGAGCAACACTCTCAGAAGCGCATCCATTAAGTGGATGAAACTCGACTGTGTGGTCCAGTCTTCCCAACTGAGTCCGCAGCAAACTCAACTCTGGGTAGGAGCCGGTCGGAGCAGAAAAAACCCACATGACTCTGATGGGATTTGAACCCACGACCTCCCAGCCGGGAGTCCGCGACGCTAACCACTTTGCCACGGCGGCTGGTATTTTTCTACAAAATTTGGTTTGATATAGAGTTGCAGTGTTTGTTTGGAAACACTTTTTTATGAGAAAAAAGTTACACAAATGGCATGCAAAACAACTTGGCAGTTGAAGGGTTAAGTACCGCACTGGTGATCTGTGCCTCTCTCTTATTAAAAGCAACACCTTTGTCGAAAAGGTCACAGCAGGGTCACATTACTGATTTGCTTTATCCAGATAATTTGATGTAGTTCAACCAAATGGAGAGGAATTAGGCATCTAAAATTCATCATCTTGCTTGGTCTGTTTTCATGTCTATGGTGCATGGTCATTTAAAAAATAACAACGAACGATTTTCACACACAGACACAGAGAAAACCCCACTCACCACACCAGCAATGGCAACAGCCCCCAGAGTAGTCCTGGAGGTGAAGGAGGCAAAAGTGGTGAGAACAGTGGTCAGGATCTCATTGTCGTGGAGACCCTGCACTGGTTGCCCTTTGGATGCAGCAGCACTGGACGTTGCCTGACCCAACTGCACAGCCATGCACAAAGCACTTCAGACAACTCCCCAGAAATTCTTAAAATCTTGGTCTTAACTGCAAGGGGATCCCAATCGTTTTACTACTATTTTGTCCTATTCTGCCCATGGACAGCAACTCTTCATTTTGTTCCCAAATTGCTCATTTGGGAAAGTTTGAGTGTTATGACGCGTTGGTCGAGAACAATTGCTGTTGCCTAAGAAACAGCCATCCACTTTTGATTTGTACCAAACATGAATTTCTTTTCAGGCCATGTCAATTGTAAGTGTGAGCGACCGAGATAAATGACGATCCATCAACACAACAATAATGCAATTAAGCGGACCAGGAACAGGAGCACACTACTTCTAAGTTCTATGACCGATTTTTTTTTTTCAAATTTAGTACAATTTGGATTTGCTGTACACTAGTCTATTTTCTTTTATTTTTCTCCAAAAGTACTTGATTTTCAAACATTCAAATCAAGCTCGCCAGTAATTTTGAAAAAAAAAAAAAATTGAATGTGATGGGAATGTTACAATTCAAAAAAAGAAAGGAAAAAAAACCCTTGGAAATTAAAAGGTTATGTGGGATGTATATGTGATCTATGAAAAAAAAGTTTGAAAAGCTTCTTGCCAGTTGAAAGGCAGTATGATCCTGTAGGAGAGATTGAAAAGTAACTGTTCCGATAAGAGTTCTTGCCCAGTACAGTTTAACAAACAATGCGTGATCCATTTACTTTTCAACTCCTCCTAAAAGAGTATGCTGCTCCTGTGGATGCACAGTACAAATCAGAACAGTAACTTCTTGACCAGTATGTCTCCTCAAGACGTTATAAAAGGCGGATAAAAATGCTCAAAATGATACTTTCCTGAAAGCAGTTAGCATGAGAGTGCCAAATTAGGTGCAGTTTTTGTTTTTTGGACCAAAAGTTACATCTCTTTCGTATTGTATAGAAAATCTATGTTACTTTACACTTGTTTTTTGTGTTTACTTGTGTTTTGCTGCTGGCTTCAACCATTGAAAAGAATTCTTCCTCTTCTAACAAATCAGCCACTTTTGTCAAAAATAAAGCCCTTAAAGAAAAATCACCCTGCAACTTTTCGTCAGACAACATGGAAGACTACAATCTTCCTTTCACGTTAAACGAGCTGAAATCTGCCTTAGTTTCTTGCAGCGATTCCTCTCCAGGTATAGATGAAATCCATTATCAACTGTTGAAACATCTTCCGCAAGAAGGTCTGAACATACTGCTACAGGTATACAACCATGTGTGGACTACAGGTTTCTTTCCACCCTCTTGGCGGAAAGCCCTCATTATTCCAATTCCCAAACCTGGAAATGATCCTTCTAATCCATCAAACTACCGTCCCATAGCTTTGACCAGCTGTGTCTGTAAATTGATGGAGAAAATGGTCAATGCTAGGCTCATGTGGAAACTCGAAACCGATGGCCTTTTGGCGAAAGAACAGTGTGGTTTCCGCAAAACATCGGACTACTGTTGACCATTTGATTCGTCTGGAATCTACACTTCGGAACGCTTTTTTGAACAGACAGCATGCAGTGGCAATTTCTTTGACTTGGAGAAGGCCTACGATACTACCTGGAAGTCGGGGATACTTCACGATCTCCACGATCTGGGTTTTCGAGGTCATCTTCCGCTTTTTATTCAAAATTTTTTGGCAGAACGACAGTTTCAGGTCCGGGTTGGCACCACTCTCTCTGATGTCCATGAGCAGGAGTTGGGTGTTCCACAGGGGAGCATACTATCTCCTGCCCTCTTTAGTATTAAGATCAACAACATTGTGAAATCAGTTCAGCAGGGTTCAGACTGCTCATTGTTTGTGGATGATTTCGCTGTCTACGCAACTGGAAGCCTGTACCCGAGTGTCCAGCGCAGGCTCCAGCTTTGCGTGGATAAAATCCATCAGTGGGCGGATGAAAACGGTTTCACCTTTTCTGCTACAAAAACACAGTGTATTCACTTCCATAATTTCCGTCAGTTTTTTCCTGATCCTGAAATTCAAGTCGGGAAATCTCCCATTCCAGCTGTCAAAGAGGCCAAATTTCTAGGGGTTATCTTTGACCAGAAACTTAACTTTCTCAGCCATATTAAAAACCTCAAAACTGCTTGCCAGAAAGCACTGAATATTCTGCGGGTCGTAGCGCACACCGACTGGGGCGCTGATAAGAAAACTTTGTTGCACCTCTACAGAGCCCTGGTCCATTCCAAACTGGACTATGGTTGTGCTGTGTACGGCTCCGCAAGATCGTCTTACCTCAAACTCTTGGACCCTATCCACCATCAAGGGCTTCGTCTCTGTCTTGGAGCGTTCCGCACCACCCCTGTGTACAGCCTGTATGCAGAGGCAGGTGAACCTTCACTGTCCAACCGCAGGCTGAAACTGTCTTTGAATTATTATATCCGACTGTTCTCAGAACCAGAAAACCTGCCTATGACTGTGTCTTTGACCCTCCGTTCCAAAGTAAGTTTGAAAACAACCCTAAATGTATTCCGCCGTTTGGTCTTCGTATGCAGCCTCACGTGCGGAATGCAGGTCTAGACCTGGGAGTAGTTTCCGATTTTTCCAAGTTTCCGGATCAACCTCCGTGGACCTTTTTCACACCAGAGATTCGTTTCGATCTTGCAGCTTTTCGCAAAGAGTCTACCAGCTCTCTGGCGTACAAGGCTTTGTATGCTGAGCTCTGTTCCAAATTCCCATCCTATCAAAAAGTTTTCACTGACGGTTCCAAGTCTGAGGATGGAGTGGCCTGTGCAGCCTACTGCCCTGGGGCTCCCTCTCAGATACTGTTGGAACATATACATTCAGATGCTTCTGTCTATTTTGCTGAACTTACTGCTCTGGTACTGGCTTTGAAGATAATCTCACATTCTTCGAAGAGGGACTTTCTGGTTCTGTCGGATTCGCTGTCAGCTTTGGAGGCCATAGCTGGCCGCAACCTTCAGCATCCAGAACTTTTACTTTTTTTTGAACTTTTTAGCAGTTGAAGGCGGACGGTTACAACATTACTCTTGCTTGGGTTCCTGGTCATGTTGGCATCGGCGGGAACGAAATGGTTGATCGTTTAGCCAAGAATGCCACAAGAGAGAAACTGTCCAACACTTATATCCCCTGCTCAGATGTGAAACCAAAATTAACGATTATGTGAGAGACCTCTGGCAGGAGGATTGGAACACACAGATGAATAACAAACTCTTTCAGATCCGTCCAAACCTTAAGGACTTCCTCCATCTACGTCGGGTGGTCGTAAAGAGGAAACGGTTCTGTGCCGGCTGCACACCAGCCATTCCCTTTTAAAGAGTGAAGAAGCTCCGTGGTGCATTCCATGTCATGCGCCACTCACAATGAAACATGTTCTTTTAGAGTGTTGGGACTTGCACGATGTGAGACACAAACACTTTACAGCGGAGTCCATGAAGATCCTGTTCAGGGATGTCCCGCCTGACGTGATCCTTGAGTTTTTGAGAGAGATTAACATTTTTCATCTGATTTAAGATTTTACGGCAGAAAGATTTTTAACAGTTTCTGGTGCGTTTGTAGACGATGTCATTTAACGATATGTGTGAAAGTTTTTTTTTTTTTTTTTTTTTTTTTAAATGACTGGTGAGTTGATTTTAGGTGGTGACAGCCCTGATGTGGCCCTTTGCGGTCGGCTGGGCTATAAGCATCATTATCTTATCATTATCTTATCTTGTGTTTTGCCAACTGTATATTCGTGTTCACACTAACAAAAGAAGACCATACAAAATTTATATAAAGAAGATTATTGACTTAGTGACTATGATGAGAGTTGCATACAAACTGGGAGAGTAAAAAAAAAAAAATGGATGAAGAAATAAACAAATGAAAAAATCTTAACAATATATACATGAAAAGGAGGGAAAGTTAGTAAAAAAAAGTATGTGGAAATTTCAACTGATGTGCTGGGGCGTTTCGGTACAGGGGGATTTTTCCCTCGGAGTTAACATTGGTTCTGACTCCATTTCTCATACAGTCCTTCGAATGAGACTATAAACCGAGGTTCCGTGTGTGAACGCATGCATAACATCTTGCACACACGTCAAATCCCATCACCAACTTTCGGAAGAGTAGGCCAGTTTGGCCGTTGGTATGGATAACACGTTACACATAGCATGCACCTGCGTGAGAAATGGAAAGAATGAAGGAAGTAAGGAAAATGAGTGATCGATATTGAATGATACTGACTGGATGATACGGGAAACGACTGAATGAAGCGCCAGCTGGCAGCTCTTCAGTCGGCACTACCCAGGTAGGCAGCCGTTGTGTAAACGAGTGTGGATTGTAAAGCGCTTAGAGCTTGGCCTCTAGCGAGAATAGGCGCTATATAAGTATGCATTATTATTATTATTATAGCCCAGCTGACCACAAATGCCATATCAGGATGTTATACATCAATACAATGAACAAACTATACAACATATCAGGATGTTATACATCAATACAATGAACAAACTATACAACAGACAATTTTCAAGTCACAGGGTTAGGTCTGTATCTGCATGTCTATTGCTGACAAAGCATTGTAGTAGTCATATGCAAAGAAAATGCATTTTTTCTCTTCAACATGTTTCAGTCAGACTTCCTAGTCTTTCAACAAACTGACCCTCTATTCACTCCATAGCAACACCCCATCCTCCTCTTCCCTCCAAACCTGTCCTTTTGATTCATTAAAAAGTTTGTACATTTGTGGGTTTTCCCCTTAAAATCTCATTCTAGCATCATCTCTTACAGGCCACGACATTTCTAATCACATCTTATACATACATCTTTTTAAAAAAGTCCTAAAACACCTTGGACATGGAAGTAGGCCAAAAAAAAACCCTCTCATCTCACTGACTTGCATCCATTGTAAATGAGCATGGGAAATGGGAGAAAAGCAAAATGCCATTATCTATAAAAACTGACTGTAACTAGTCAACAAATTAATTTATCTCCAGAAAAAAAAAAGAGTTGGCTTGTTGCCATCTTGACATGTCTCTCTGGCTTACAAAAGGGAGACACTAACCCAACACAAGAACTTCAAAACACACAAAGCATGGTGTTCCCATGCCCAACGTGTAGCACAACACTAACCCAACACAACAACTTCAAAACACACAAAGCATGGTGTTCCCATGCCCAACGTGTAGCACAACACTAACCCAACACAACAACTTCAAAACACACAAAGCATGGTGTTCCCATGCCCAACGTATAGCACAACACTAACCCAACACAACAACTTCAAAACACACAAAGCATGGTGTTCCCATGCCCAACGTGTAGCACAACACTAACCCAACACAACAACTTCAAAACACACAAAGCATGGTGTTCCCATGCCCAACGTGTAGCACAACACTAACCCAACACAACAACTTCAAAACACACAAAGCATGGTGTTCCCATGCCCAACGTGTAGCACAACACTAACCCAACACAACAACTTCAAAACACACAAAGCATGGTGTTCCCATGCCCAACGTGTAGCACAACACTAACCCAACACAACAACTTCAAAACACACAAAGCATGGTGTTCCCATGCCCAACGTGTAGCACAACACTAACCCAACACAACAACTTCAAAACACACAAAGCATGGTGTTCCCATGCCCAACGTGTAGCACAACACTAACCCAACACAACAACTTCAAAACACACAAAGCATGGTGTTCCCATGCCCAACGTGTAGCACAACACTAACCCAACACAACAACTTCAAAACACACAAAGCATGGTGTTCCCATGCCCAACGTGTAGCACAACACTAACCCAACACAACCACTTCAAAACACACAAAGCATGGTGTTCCCATGCCCAACGTGTAGCACAACACTAACCCAACACAACAACTTCAAAACACACAAAGCATGGTGTTCCCATGCCCAACGTGTAGCACAACACTAACCCAACACAACAACTTCAAAACACACAAAGCATGGTATTCCCATGCCCAACGTGTAGCACAACACTAACCCAACACAACAACTTCAAAACACACAAAGCATGGTGTTACATGCCTAACGTGTAGCACAAGACTTACGCTGCCTGCTGTGCCATAAGGAACCCAGCACTGCCCTTGGAGCCTAACAACTTCTGCAGCAGAGCCGTGGGCCCGAAAGAGAACCGAAACTCAATGTCTTCCCGAAAATCTGCGCACAAGTTGCGGCAGTCCAGGCGATAGGCAATCTCAAAGTCCCGCTTTGGGAGGAGGTTGAAAAGCTGCTGACGGGTGTCCTCGGGCAGGATGGCTGACAGACGATCTGCAGAGAACCAGTGGAGATCAACAAAGGTGAGGGTACTGTTGGCTTTTGTGTAATTTCATGTGTTAAAATGAACACAGCATACACTGCAATACTGAACACTTCCAGACCTGTGCACCAAACACTTGCAAGTGTAGTATTTCTATAAAACAGACATTTTTCCCCTGAAACCTAAAAAATGATCAAAATTTCTTCGCTGTTGACCGTTTCTTCACAGCTTTCCATCAAAAGAATTCACATTTCAGTGTTAGCTGCTTCCTTAACTTTCTGAAGTAAACTAGATCACGGTCTTGCTGTTCTCATCTTCTAATGTTGAGACAAGCCAGATGACAGCAGTCTCTCGCATAATGACTTTTGAAACTTTCAGCTGAAAACATCAATTGTGAGGCCTTGTTGGCCTCAACTTCTAATTAGGATAGCTAAAGGAGGCCATTACTTTAAAGCTGGGGGAAAAAAAAATGAATGTGGCTTTTCCACTGAGAACAGACTACAAACCACTGTCATCAGGCGTGATTTCTGATAGTGCGGTGTGCTAGAAGAATTTGTGCAAGTGGTCTACAAAGTACTCCCAAAGTGTATAGGCACACAGGTCTGCAATTTGTAAACACATCAATTTTTTTACCTTCAGATATTTTTATGTTGAAACTAACACTGAGGATAAGCACTAGAACTATGAACATCTCAGTATGTTGCATTCTTGTTTTTTAAACAATTCTTTATTTTCAACTTAATATTAAATTCTTACAATCAGGAGCATTGATTGCAGACAGTAAATGGTTTAAAAATGCCCAGTAACCACTATTTCAGCGATATAAAACTGACTGCAGTAGATCTGATCTTAATTCTGATAATTTCATTCTCATACAAATAAAATCATGTTAAACTAGTCATGTATCTGAAACGGTAAGCAACAAAAATGGGAAACAAATCACTTGAAATACACATCTGACTTTCTCTTATAATCAAAGTCATTCTCTTGCCCATCCATAAACACACACACACAAAAAGAGGAAATTGTGTGTTATCTTAAATATTCTCCCATCAACAAATGTTCAATCACAGTTCACACCACATACACACACTCACCTCCCCCTCCCTCCCCCTCTACAAACACAAATGAACATGCACATGGAACCATACTCAGCATAACTTTTTCATGAAAAACTGCTAAAACACTTGAAATAAATACTATGCTTATTCTTATACTTGACAGACCAACCAGTGACACAACACTCTCACAAAATCATGCAATGAAGATAGGTGACAACAAAAAAAGCTACACAGGAAATGAACAAATGGAAAGATTAGCTATGAGTCCTAGTATGAAGCAAAACCACAAATATGTATATACATATCCATAGCTTTTCATCCAGCTTCCTCTATTGAAATGTGTGTTTTAGCATGAAATTCTTCTACATCTTTATTCCTTTTCCATAATATCTTCTAAAGTAAAACATCCTTTGCTTCTACTATCTATCTGATATTTCAAACTTTTGTTTTAACCTTAGATTAAACAAACATTGCACAACTTTTGACAGTTCTAAACTTTAAGAAATACTAACACTGCACAACTCAAATATCATATATACTGCATACTCAATTATGCTAGTAATTTTCTCACCTCTTCCACCAACACACACACCCTCACTCTATAACACAAAACCGTGCGCACAAACACATACATACACTGATACACACACACACATCTACCCACTCATAAAAGCACCATTTCAATCTGCACTAACTTCAAAGCGTTGCAACTTGTTAAACCCCATTTTCTTCTTGCATGCGCTATCCAATACATATGTCCTGTATCTAATGGCTAAACAGTGTCCCAACCTGTCATCTGTTTTTCAGTGGATTCCACCCCCTGAAGTAAGGCTGTAGAACATCGACTCTGCAGATTTCGGCCTAATGTTTGCTCCACATGGCATGCAACTCCTGAAAACATTGCCATGGAACAAAAAAAACCACAAATGGTGCAAACTCCAGTCTAACCAAAGCTAGAAAGGATAGGGATACAGTAATGGCTAAAAAGAAAAAAACAAACAAACGAACAAAACACACATACTAACACACGCACGCTAAAACAACACTTCATAGATCAGGAACCAGAAAAGGGTTTTTTCTTTCAGGCCTTCCTCCATGTGCAGAATAATATCACATGCAGCATCGCCTCTTTCCTTTGAGAGAAAAAAAATCACCCACCTCCTCATCCCCTATCTTAAACTGATCATAACTACATGCAGTTTCACATCAACTGCAAGCAGTTTTCTTATTAAATCAAGCAACAAAACTGATCTGTGATCAACACACAGACACACTGACAGTTAAAACAAAGAAAGCGTTATGGTTTTTGTACTCCTGACAAAACCAGAGCATGCACAAAATGGTATGCTAAGAAGATTCAGAGCTCAACACCAAAGATGAAAATAAAAATCCAGTGGCTGTGAGGATGCTGACCACAGTGACACACTGAAAAGGAAAAGAAAAACAAAACAAAACAAAACCCTTGAGGTGAGATCTGTGGGAGTTAATCATAAAAGCACAGCAAACACTCTGACTTGGAATAACACAATCAAAAGAAAACCATGTGATGATGATGAATGTCACGTAAACATCATGATTCATGTCCACAGGAATCCCCGCACAATAAAACTGCTAGCCTGATCACACTAAAAATGCTTTCTGATTCTTATCACATAAAAAAAGGATAGTATTTCTGAAAAAAAAAAATATAATGTACAATTCTCACAAGATTTTGGTCAAGCTGGGGAGGAGGGAGTGGGTGTGCCTGAAGCAGGCATTCAGTTTCACCCATCATCCCGTAGCAGAAGAATCACATCCATGATCTTTTGGCAACCACAGCAAGAACAGATTCTCCCGTCACACATACTTGTTTCGTTGTGTGTTTGGGGACAAATTCATGATCTCCCACCATTGTTTTTTCAATAATCCAAGGCCTGTAGTCCCAGCTGGTGTTCCAATGCATCAACATGCTGTTGAAGAAGGAGACAAAGCCGGACGAGATGTTGTGCGCTCAAGTTTACATGAGTTGTCGCTCTTCAGTCAAAGCACCCGAACTGGCACATCAAGACAATCTCTACTCCTCAAGAGCAATCACCACTCAAGGCCTCTGTGCCTTGAGTTTTTCTTCCCCCCCCACCCCCCCTCCCCAATTTTATTCATCATATTTTTGACAAAGTGCCAACAAAACAGAGAAAAATTGTATGCATAAACAGGTCTGCAAATTAGACTGGAAGGAACTTACCACAGACAATGTCATGTTCTTCCTGACAGAATAATTGGGTCTTGTAAGATACTGTTGTTTGTTTAACCACTTGAATGATATTCCCGTATTCTTTCAATGAATGAAAAAAAAAATTAAAATACACACATACATTTTTACAGTTATTTCTTGTAAAAATAATCATCTTCAATGAAATAAAATTTTTTCCACAAAACCTTCTGCATAATGATGGCATGGTGAATAACTGGATTACCGTTATCCCTGTACCATTATACTATTTTCAATTAAAATTTTTACAGCATTTCTCTGATGCCTAATATTTGCCATACAAGATCTTACAAAAAAAAAGAAAGGAAAAAAAAATCAAATAAAGCCCCCAGATACACATGAATACAAGATTTTGGTTTATGAAACCTTTTTCTGGTACCAAACTGTCTAACGTAAAGAGGTTCTCAGTCTCAAGAGGTACAAAGCAGACATACAGCACTGAGCACATTGTGTGAATGATAGCAATACGACTGTTAATATGAATGGGCTTGATGTCGAAAGTCACAGCACGACACTCAAGGGAAGAAAAAAAATACTGATACAGTCATGCTCAAAGGAAAGCAAAGCCCATGACAAGTCAGAGGCGCACTTCCAGTGGTGTCGAAGGGGTGACACACACACCACAAAAAAAAAAAAAAAAAGGAAAAGAAAAAAAAAAAAAAGCATGATGACGGAGCTCATCACCTGCCAGAAACATCTCCATGGTGTTCAGGCGACGCTGAATGCTGGCCGAGCAGCGGCCCACCATGTTACGACATATCATGGTTTCCAGGAATATGTGCAAGTCCTTTGACAGGTGCCAGAGACACAGGACACAGAGTGAACACACATCGACGGTCAATTTCACATCATACAAAGTTTTTACGGTATGTTCTACCGAAGCACGTTCCATGTATACCTACATCATATTTATATACCAAGAAAATGTAAACTCACTGTGGGTTTTCTTTTTTCCTTTCTTTGTTGGAGTAAAAAGAATATTTCTCCAGAGTTAAGACTGATTAGTTGATATAAAAAAAAGTCTAAAAAGTGTCTCAAGTGTACGGGAAGGAAAGAAATCTTTAAAAAAAAAATTTCACACGTTTATCAACCACACACAACAAAGAAGAGCTCTGCTCATAGCTGAAACCCCAAGACCCTAAATGAAGTTAAATTAAATCATTCAGTAAGGTTACTGCTGACAATTCTAATCCATAAGGGGATAAAGAAAAAAAACAACAAAAAAACCATCCCCTTGAACATACAAGGAAGGAAAAGCTGCCCTGCTCACCTTTTTGTAGACATTGAGGAGCATCTGGTCAGGGTGGAAGGGTCGATCAAACTCTTCCACCAGAAGAGACAGCCGACGGATCTCATCATTCAGAGCATGTGCCACCTAGATGAATAACATGCAAATCAATCAGCTGTTTAACTGGACAAAAACATGCAATCTCTAGACCCGAATGTAAAAATGCTTCAGAAAAGCACTTCGAACACAGACATTTAAAATTATCTCCATGTCTCCCGCCTTCCCCCTTCTCCCCCTTCCACCCCATACATATCCAGCATCCCATCTCAAAGCTATACCTATATGTCATGTGACTTTAGCCTCACATCAAGGCATGTGACGCTCCTCACATGTATTTAGTGATATGAATCATTTCCCCCCATGCCACAACTAAAAAGGAAGAATATTCATGTGGCTTGACTAGTGTAGCGGGCCGTCCCCAAATAAGTTGAGTTCACTCTTTACAGAAACAAACGTGGTCATTGGGTGAAAGTGACCACAGAGAGATATTTTTAATAAGGGCTGGTAAGGTGCTGGTCATGTGTTTGAACACTGAGTATGCACTCACTAGGAGGAGGGAGGAAAGAATCAGTTTTGCCCGCAGATGGCCTAGAGACTCGAACCTGTCAGGACGCTGGCCCCCAGGCATGCCTACCCCAAAATTGCTCTTTCGGGGACACACAGTTCAAAATCAGGGACAGGACACAATTTTCAGGGACACCTAAATTTTTATGTTCGCTTTATGCTTGTCAGTTTGTGTGTGCCGGTCTTTTTCAACCGGATTTGATGGAGAAATCACATGCACAAACTTCGCGGGAAAGCGAACGTTTTTTTCCTTTTCCTCCCTGGCTGATACAAGGCCAGAACTCTGTATACTCCTGTCGAAACGTCTGGCTGCGTTTGGACTGCGCTTAAATTCTTTGGAGATGAATCAGATCGGTGAAAACTTGTTTTCGTTTGTTCGACGCCATTGTTGAAGCAGGGGGGTGAAATGACCGCGCCGCGCATGCGCGATGGACATTTGCTTCCGTCTTGGCGCCAGCCTGAGACTTTAAAACCGGATCCTAGCGAAATAAACGGTCATTTTCGCGAACTTTTAATTTTCCGGGGACGCGAACGCAAAACCCGTATTTCCGGGACGCCCTGCTCATTTTCTTTATTTCAGGGACAAAATCGGCTACAGCGGGACGGTAGGCATGCCTTTTGGTCCTCACTGCTGACCAGTCATACCAGGTGAGCCATAGATAGTTGGGGAAAGCTACAGGGGAAAACCTAAAGAAAAGAAAAAGAAAGAATTCATAATTAAATTGGAAGAAAGGTTACTTACTGAACCTTATTCGTGTTTCAGCCCTTCAACCCCGTGAGGTGGTTAAAGATGGCCATGGTGTGGGGAACACACGGTAGTTCAGCCCCAGCAATTAAAGACTCCGGGAGAGGAGTTGGAATTCGTCTTTCTCTCCAGTGACAGGAGAAGTCGAGGGAGAGGAATTGGAACTCATTATCTCTCCAGTGACAGGAGAAGTCGAGGGAGAGGAGTCGGAACTCATATCTCCAGTGACGGGAGAAATCAAGGGCGATACGATGTCTGAAGAGACGGGGAATCAATGACAGTATGGAGTTTATATCTGATGCAGGCATGGCTCAATGATTGAAAGAATTAATTATTCTCCTGGTCTGGATTTTGGGCTAATGTAATGTAAAAGGCCATGACTTTATAGGAATTCTTGAATAATTAATTTATCTTCAGTGTAAAGAGAGTACTGTATAAAATTTTTAAAATTGTTTGATGTGATTTAGTAAAGTGTTTTCCCGAAGGAGAGGGGGAGAAGAAAAAAACATTCGGTAGTGCGCCTTTTGGTTGTTTGGGAAAAGATTGCGTGTGCGTATGGAGAAAAATGCTGTCATGAATGTGTGGGTGCAAAAGTGACAGTGTGACAGTGGGGGACCCCGGACGTAGCTGCCGTTGTTTTTGTTTCCCCTAGGAAAAAAAAAAAGAAAGATTTCTATTTGTCCCCTCGGGGCCTGGACAAAAAAGAAAGATATATTTTCATTAGAAGAAAAAAGATTTTGATTTTTTACCCTCAAGGGTTTGAGGGAAGGAAAAAAAAAAAAAAGATTATTATTTATGTGCATTTGCATTTGTTTTTTTTCTGTTTATGTGTGTGAGTGAGTTTTTTTTTCAGTGCGAGTGAGGACTTCTCTCTTATTTCTGACCTGAGTTTTGCTAGTGTTTTTTTGTTTGTTTGTTGATTCCCTATTTTTGGGGCCTTTTTTCCCTGATCGGTGAGCCCCACCGCTTCTCGCTACTTTGAGCGGTTATTCAAGAGTGGGAGCAGCCGTGATCGCCCTTTATTTATTTTTTTTTTTTTTTCTTTCTCTGTCCTATCGTTTCATTTCAATAGTTCCCCTTTTCCAGAGTTTGAACCGACCTTGTCTCCTTCAACAGGACAAGGTTGACAAGTGCGGGGAAGACTCCTCCTAATAAATTCTTCTATTGTTTTTTTTTGTGTTTTTGATTTCTTCTTTGCGTTTGGGTGAATGTGCATTTATGGAGTGATTGTTAATTCATTTTGTATTATTACTGTAGTGTGGTATATTGTGCGTGATTTGTTTTTCCCGTCTCCAGTTTCACGGGAGACGTGACCACTAGGGTGGCTGTCTGAGGGCTTCTTGTTGCTTTTCTTGATTTCATCTCACTGTTCCGATCCTGTGTATCCTTTCATTTCCTTTTCACCCCTTTTCAAAACTTTTTAAAAACCTTCTCCTCAATAAGCTCCTATCAAAGTTTTCTTTTCAACATTTTCATCTTTTCGTTAGATTTCCGCTAGTTTGTTTTTTCTTTCCCCTCTTTTTAATTGTTTTGTGCTTCCATTTGTTTTGTAAATTTACATTCATTTATCGTATAAGATAAGATAATGTTGCTTAAAAGCCAGCCGACCGCAAAGGCCCCCAATTTTTATCGTAAAAAGGCGTTACATTGTTTTGTAAGTTCATTTAAAAGTTAAGTAAGAAAGACTGACAACAAGAACTTTTAAGAACTAAGACTTCATAAAGAATTTATTTCCAGAAAACTTTATTGTTTTTTTTTTCCTTTCTTAGGAAAAAACAGATTAGCATTGAACGTCTTTTAAAAAAAAATTACAAATTGATACCGTTTTCGAGAAAAAAATACTTCTGGAAAAATACATTCCTTGTGTTTCATATTCTACCTTGTTTTAGAAAGCTGTTTTCTGTTTACACCGGGATTGAATTCTTTATTGTATATACTAAAAATTACATTTTTTTGTGAAAACATAAAGCGCCATCATATATCGCCTTATTTTTATTCATACTTAGAAATTGTTTTGTGTTTATATCTGTTGACGGTTCATTAGGATGATTTTGATAAATATGTTCAACAAGCGGAACGCTTGGGTTTTGATGGAGAAAAACTTACAAAACTATGTGCAACAATGCATAGATAGGGCAGACAGGCTAAGGGGAGAGAGAAGAAAATAAAAGGAAACTAGAAAGAGAAGAAAATCAAAGGAAACTAGAAAGTGAAGAAAGGAAACTAGAGTTTGAAGATAAAAGACTACAGAGGGAAGCTGAATTAAAAGAAAAAAGACTACAGAGGGAAGCTGAAGATAAAGAACGTCAATTTAAGTTGAGGCAGTTGAACTAGAGACTGATGCTGAAATTAAAAGATTACAGGCATCGAGAGAACCTCCACCATTTCCCCCCCAGTCAGTTCCGTAAGCGCGCCTCAACAAAAACAGCATATATTCCAAAGTTACCACCTTTCGAGGAAAAAAGGGATGACATTGATAGTTTTCTTTTCCGATTTAAAGTCACGCAACGTTCTTGTGGTTGGCCAAAGGAAAAGTGGACATTGTAAAATAGCGTCGTTGTTTAAGGGTAGCGTTTTGACACTGTACCACACACTCGCGGCAAAACAAAATTAAACTTGGGATCAGTTGAAAGAAGAACTCCTCAAGAAATTTCAATTTTCCCTGCTGATCGTTTTCCGAACGTTTCCCTTTCTGTGCGCCCTGACAAAGGAGAATCGTTTCAGTCGTTTCTAATTCGTATGAGTCATTGTTTAGATCGATTTATCAAAAACGAACAAAACTTTTCAATCATGCGAGATCTCCTTCTTAGAGAACAACTTTTCCAGAGCGTGAGCAAAGATCTGGCCACTTTCCTTAAAGAAAGGAAATTTTGAAAGCGTTGAGGAAATGTGTCAGATGGCTGATCAGTTTTGTATCGCTCACCCAGATAAGGGCGTGGCTAGGAAAGGAGAATTTTCCATCTTTGAGTCTCATGCGTCATGTACTATCCCATCGGGACGGGGAAGTTACAGGAAAAGGACATCGTGGGTCATTTCTGAGTCCTCAAGGATATGTTTAAATCCTGGGAACGGACAGGGATCTTTCCGCGGTTCGAGTGACTTTCGCCCATGCCAGTACTCACCGCCGAAAACCTGTTGCTCCTGGGCAAACCCGTCCGAGGTCGTGGACAACGACCCCCCGCGTAGACCTTTTGGGCCAGTTCGGGGGACAGAACAGAAGTTCAAAAAAACAGTCAGCTCCCGTTTCAGACAATGCGATTTTTCTTTGTGATTGCAAGTTCCATTTGAAAAAAAAAATTGCCCTTCCAAACAAATGATTCAAAATCCGCATTAGTCTCCACTGATTGTGAAGAAGGCCTTGTTTTGGCACCAGATCAATCGGTTGATGGACTGGTGTTAGAAAACGGAGCCATCAACGGATTGCGGGGCTTCGGTTTTTGCGAGACACTGGGTGCACCACCGCTGGTGTAAGAAAATCGTTCGTACTTAAAAAACCAGTATCTCAACACTGTCCAAAAGTGTAGGTCGTTTGGAGGCAAGATTGAAACCATTTCCGCTGGCGAAAATTTCCGTCGATACACTGTACTACTCGGATTTCTCACCCGCCTGTGTTATCGATAACCCATCTGCGACTTGATTTTGGGCAATTTGCCGGGTGGTCGCTACAGTACAGGGTGGTGCTGGAGGATCGTTCGTTCCTTGTCTTGTGAGTACCAGATCAGACATCATAGAGCAGGGAAAAGCTAAAAAGCCGCTAAAAGTCTCAAAACTGGATGAAACTCCAGATTCCCCCAGATGATCTAAAAGAAATGCAGGGAAAAGACAGACGCTGACGAAAATTTACTTTCTGCTGCAAAAAACGGGACTGCCCACTGACATCCCAAAAGGGACAAACCAACATACATACTGGACTCTGACATTCTCTACAGGTGTGTCCCTGACAGGACACCAAACAAGTTGTCGTTCCAAAGCCACTTAGAGAGACAGTACTAACACGGCTCATGAGCATTTTCGCTGGTCACTCGGAATCAAAAGAACTTTTAAAGAGAGTTCTTGATTCTTTTTTTTGGGCCAGGTGTCACAAAGGAAGTTACAGAATACTGCCGCTCATGTGACATCTCCCAAAAAGACATCTCAGAAAGGTCGCGTCCCAGGGTGCACCTTTGCACAAAATGCCTCTCATTTCCGTTCCATTTGGGAAGGTGGCTATTGATCTTGTTGGGCCTTTACACTGTTTCTTCAGGATATCGCTATATCTTAACTTTGGTGGATACAGCGACAAGGTATCCGAAGCGATTCCACTGAAGAAAATTGTTTACAGGTCGTCGCTGAAGCCCTACTTGCGATTTTTAAAGAGTGGGTCTTCCAGACGAATTCTCTCGGTTTGTGGAACGCAATTCATTTCCGACTCATGAGAGAAATTTACAGACGTTGTCAATCTCTTCCATTTAAACCACGCCATATCATCCCCAACGAATGGCATGGTTGAACGTTTCAATGGAAGTTAAAGTCCATGCTGAGAAAGGTTGCAAGGCAGGAACCCCATGAACGGGATCGTTTCATACCGGCTTTGCTTTTCGCATACGGGGAAATGCCGAACGAAACGCTGGGATTCTCACCATTCGAGCTTCTTTTCGGACACTCACCAAGGGGTCCTTTGGATCTACTGATGACAAAAAGGACGAAAAAGAGGACAAATACCTGACAGTAAAACTGTTTCCAATAGTTTATGAACTGCATAATCGTTTGAAGGATGCATGGGGAGTTTGCTCAACAGTCAGCTGAAGAAAAACAGATGTGTACAAGGTCTTTGCAGACAAAAAAGCAAAGGCACGTTCCTTCAGTGTAGGGGAAAAGTCCTTGTACTACTCACTGATGAACATAACAAAGCTTCGTGTTATGTGGAAGGGTCCTTTCAGGTGGTCGAAAAACTTTCTGCAGTTAATTATAAGATCAAAATGGCAAACACTGAAAAGGGTTTATTCCCATGTGAACATGTTGAAGAAGTATGTTGAACGTACAAAGGGTTTGCCATCAACCAGTCAGTTGAATGGATATGTTCCCTATGTCAGAAACTGATGTCAACAGGGGACAGATATTATCAGTGATGGTTTTGTACCCACTATAACGTACAGGGACAGGTCAAAGGTTGTGAAAAAAGCAAATGTAGGAGTGTTAACATCTACCAGTGCAGATTGATGTTGTACCCCTTCCTACTCTGTCTATCAAAGGTGAAACCTATGATGATGTGGTTCTGTCGAATGATTTGTCTGCAAGTCAAACAGAACAGCTCAAAGAAATTTTGAAAGACTTTCAGGATGTGTTGACAGATACCCCAGGTACAGTGACTGGTTTTTGAACCCCATAGTATTTCAATTAACTACTGAAATACCAGTGCGAACCAGACCATACCCCCCCCGTTTGCAAAAAAAAAGAGGTTGTCGAGAGAGAAATCAAAGTAATGCTGGATTTAAAGGTCATAGAACCTTCTACATCTCCGTACAGCTCACCAGTTGTAATGGTGGACAAACCTGATGGCTCGGGGGGGGGTTCGCATCGATTACAGAAAATTAATAAGATCACTGTGTTCGATGCCGAGCCCATCCCAAGACATTGAAGAACTTCTGTGTCAGCTCTCAGAAGGAAATTATTTTGTGAAAGTAGACTTGACTAAAAGAATTCCAATTTACCATTGAACCAGTGCCTGGAACACAAAATGTCATGGCGATTTATTGTCACGTGTATGAATATTCCCTGGACAAATGTAACGTCTTCAAGGGAAAGACTATTCCTGTTTTTTTTCTTTTTAATGATTACGGTGTGCTCACATTTGACAGTGCATTGTATGCTACTGACTATTAAATCAAGTGGTATTTATGCTTAATTTGCTTGTTGAAGTGACTATATGTTTTACAAGCAAAAACTACTTGATGTTGATGTATTCATATCTATTCTTTGCTTTATTCTTTAGTAAACAATGAAAAAATCATCATGTACCATTTATTTCTAACTTGCTTGTGAAGGTGAATATATATGTATGTGTCATGAGCAAACAACTCTTTAGAAATGTATATACACATGTTTTGATTGTGCAGTGAGACCTTATTGTTTTCATAAGTTAATTGTCAACAATGGAAAATATGTTTCACTTTTCAATGGACTATAACATTTTCATGGGGGAAAAAAACTACGTTTTTAAAATATGTTTATTTTGTTTACATGTCTATTGAGAAAAAATTTTCACTTAGAAATATTCTCATTTTCATGAGGGTTTTGTAACATATGATGTAGAAAAAGATCAAGGGAAAAATGTTGCTTTTACATCTTAATATATAAAACACAATTTGTACTTTGAATTGTTAATATCCCTGTTTTTGTCCATGTAATTTGTGAAATGTTTTTTTGTGAGATGTGGTGATCAATTAAGATTTTTTTTTTAGAAAGACTGAAAGTTTTTAAATATGCTTTGTATGGTGGGGTCACGATGATTTATTCTATACGTTGATTTTAAATTTGGTGGAATCATGTGTGATGGATAAAACATTTTGAGATTCATGGCTGAAGATGTGTTTTAAGTGAAGTTGTATATCCTTTAAAAAAAATTTTTTGGAGAACATTTTTTTTAAACCCCCGGATGGGGGGCGCCCTGTGACTAGCCTTACATCAAGGCATGGACGCTCCATCACATGTATTTGTGATATGAAATCATTTCCCCCTGGGCCCCAACTAAAAGAAGAATATTTTGTGGCTTGACTAGTGTAGCGGGCGTCCCCAAATAAGTGTGAGTTCACTCATTACAGAAACAAACGTGGTCATTGGGTGGGAAAATGACCCCTGAGAGATAGTTTTTAAAAAGGGCTGGTTTAAAGGGGCTGGTCATGTGTTTGAAAAACTGAGTATGCACTCACTAGGAGGAGGGAGGAAAGAATCGTTTTAGCCCAGCAGATGGCCTAGGACTCGAACCTGTCAGGACGCGGTCCTCACTGCTGACCAGTCATTAACCAGGTGAGCCATAGATAGTTGGGAAAGCTACAGGGGAAAACCTAAAGAAAAGAAAAAGGGAAAAAATTCATATTAAATTGGGAAGCAGGTTACTTACAAAGAACCTTATTCGTGTTTCAGCCCTTCACCTTCACCTTTCACCCGTGAGGTGGTTAAAGATGGCCATGGTGTGGGGAACACACCGGTAGTTAGCCCCAGCAATTAAAGACTCCAGGGGGAGGAGTTGGAATTCGTCATCTCTCCAGTGACAGGAGAAGTCGAGGGAGAGGAAATTGGAACTTTTTCAACTCTCCAGTGACAGGAGAAGTCGAGGGAGGGTCGGAACTCATATCTCCAGTGACGGGAAGAAATCAAGGGGCGAAACGATTCTGAGAGAGACAGGAAAAACATGACAGTAGGAGTCTTATATCTGATGGGAGGCATGGCATCAATGATTGAAAGAATTAATTATTCTCCTGGGCTGGGTTTTGGGCTAATGTAATGTGAAGGCCATGACTTTATAGAATCTTGAATGAATTAGTTTATCTCTCAGTGTAAAGAAAGATACATGTAAAAATCTGTTTATAAATTGTTTGATGTGATTTAGTAAAGTGTTTTTCCCGAAGGAGAGGGGGAGAAGAAAAAAAACATTCGGTAGTGCGCCTTTTGGTTGATTGGAAAGATTGCGTGGGGCGTATGGAGTAAATGCTGTCATGAATGCGTGGGTGCAAAAGTGACAGTGTGACACAATATCAAATATTTTTGGGTCTCAGATATAATTAAATATGAATCATTTACTGTTGTTTTTTAGAGTTACTCCCCAGCACAACTTGAAGCAATACACTGCTTTCAGTTTCTCTGTCCCAAAACTTCACAGCTCCCCTGAAAAGCCACTAAAAACTTAGGAACCTACAAAATTCTTCTCTTACCTTTCTTTCAACATCTTCAACCTGACCCTGATTTTCTCTCCTTCACCCTCTCGGGTCAAAAGGTCAAGCTGTTTGACAAGGAAGTCAAGTTCATCTGCTCGTTCCTGACGCAACCGCTGTTCAGACTCTCGTCACAGAGTAACATGACATGATCATGGGTGAAACCTACAAAACTTGATTTGACTGAAATTAGGCCGGTCCAGGGGCCGCCTAGGCCCCGGCGGGGTTCAGGGGCACGCCCCGTTGGGGGGTTCAGGGGGGCGAAGCCCCCTGGGCGAAATTGATTTTTTTAAAATTATTTTAGGCCAATTTCGTTGGCTCCCTGCACCAAAAAAGCTTAATTGTAACATGATTTCTGCAGTAAAAAGCTTAACTGTAACATGCTTTTGTGAATTACTGTTAGACTTTATGTTCCCTTAATTCATTTAAATGAATACAAATAATATTCATGGCTTATTGTACAAGCTCAGGGAAAATTAAAGTCTAAAAGTGTAAGAAATAAACCAAAAATAAAAAACTCAAAAAGGGAAATTTTTCTCACCCCCAAACTGAACTGATCAAAACATTCCAAAATCAACAAAATTTTCCCCCACAAATTGTTTAAAATGTCACTTTACTATTTGAATCAAAACTGTGTAAAAAGAATATACATGCTCACACATTTGAGAGCACAATGAGGAACCAAAGTAGCCTTATTCTTGCCAGCACCATTTGTCTTTAAGGGCCAAAATTCACACCATTTTAAATAAGGAGAAATCAAAGTTGACATGTTGTCAGCACCCTTTTGCTTTTTCCCAGCAACCACACCACATATAGAAAATGGATGAACAAAAGGGGGCCTTCTTATCTTGTCAGTTCCTCTTGCCTCACTGTCAAAAAGCCACCATATACTGAATATAATTTATCCTTTCAAATCATTTTCAGAATTGTCCATCATAAAGTGCAAAGCTGTCATCCACATTTTTTATCATTTTCCATGGTGTCAAACAAAAGCAAGGACGAGTCATTATGATTCCTGTTGATTTTGATTAAGCAGTTTATATATTAATGAAATTCTCTTGCCCTGTCAAAAAATGAGTGGTAAAGAAAACTAAAAAAAAAGAAAAAAAAAAAAAAAGAAAAGGGAAAGATGAAGAAGAAAAAAAAGTCTTTCAGTCCAGTAGTGGGCGCTTGAAAAACTGCCTGATGTCTGCAGCAACCAGCTTTTTCGTTTTCTACTGGAGCCAGGTACTGGAGACAAATGGAGCAGCTGAAGAAGCAGACTGGGAAAATGACGGGGGACAGATAAAAGATGTAGAAAGTTGACAGGTTGGGGCTGCAGCTTGGAAAATAGGCTAGACGTGGAGGAGACAGTAAGCGACATTTTTTTTTTTTGCTGCTTGTGATAAATATTCCGAGGTGGGAAATGGTGAAATTAAAATTAAAAAAAAAGGTAAAGTGTAGGGAGGGTTCAGGCATTTCTGCTTTCCACCTTTTCTTTTCCTAAAAAAGTATCATAACAAACATGATTTTTTTTAAGGAAAGGAACTAAAAAAAAAAAAAAAAATAAACAAACAAAATGAAAACTGACAAACAACAAAACCCCCCACTCACAATAAAAAAATTCTAAGAAACCCATCACCCCCCACCCACCACCTGAAGTAATATATAAAAAAAAAGGAAATTTACTCTTTAAAAAAAATCCAAACAATAACAAATTGGAAAAATTTCCACCCCTGATATACATTAAATTACTCCCACCCCCCCCAAAATATCAACTATAAGTATAATTAGCCCCCCCCCCCCCCCCCCCCAAACAACTTTTTTAAAATTTGATTCTAATTACTTAGCAAAGAATACAAAAATGTTTAACATGCCTTCATGTTTTTCTTATGCTCTGGGGGATCAGCATGGCTTCGAAGTTTCTTTTTTTCCGTTCGCTCCGTAACTGATCGTTTTTGAACAAACGATACAGAAACACGTGCCGGCCACATTTATTTTCTTGCACCACTTGCGATATTCATTGCCGTCGTCATCAGTTTCGTTTAGCCATTGTCATCTCCATTTGTTTTTAATTTGGCCCTCGAGGCATGCTACTGGATCCCTTCTTTCAAAAAAAACCATGACTAGGCCTACTTAATTTTCTGGAGCACCGTGCAAACTTTCGTTGTCAGTCAGACGCGCCAATGTTAGCCTGTGAAGATGCCGGAAGACTGAAAGTCATTTTTACGGATTCCGTCCATAGACGGGAAAAAATTTCCCCCCATGCATGATTAAAAGACTTGTGTGTGTGTGTAAGAGAGAGAAAGGGTGTGTGGTGTGTGTGTGAGAGAGAGAGAGAGGAGAGAGAGAGAGAGAGAGAGAGAGAGAGAGAGAGAGAGAGAGAGAGAGAGAGAGAGTGTGAGTGTGTGTGTGTGCATGTGTGCGGGTGAGTGCGCATGCACATTCATGTGCGCTTGTCTGTGCATATGCATAGCAATGCATGAAGGAACTAATTACATAAAACCCACAAACACAGCCTCAAAATACTGAGCTGCAAAACAAATGACACAAACAATACAACTAAGAACCTCCCTTTTTATCTGGTTGTTACAGTCTTCATCTCGGTGCCCTCGGCAGCTGTACAGTGATTACTCTTGTCAACCTTTACAAAACGGGCAAATCAGATTCATTCAAATCAAAAAACCCCCGTTCATCTTTCCAAGGCAGAATGAAAGCAATTCTTTTCATCAGCAAGACTAACTAATACGTGATAGGTGATGGATTGGATGTTAAACATCTTTACATGGCAAATGAAAATTACTTCCATGGAAAAATAATCTTATTCATCCCCGCGCATTTACTGACAGTAAGATTTGACAATAAGCAACATAAATGTCCCAAAAGTGTCCCTTTTTCTTTAAATTCACTGTTACAATTTTTTTTAATTGCAGAAACCTACAAGCAACCACTGGTGAAAAATCTGTTTGCACATTTGAAAACTAAAACTTCAAATCATATACCAAATTGCGTGCCTGCCGTTTTCTGTAACTGTGTAAGAAGAGTTGGTTCAAGTGTGTCATCACCGAGTTAAAAAAACAATAATTCACAGGACACTTCAAAGTCCCTGAAGATGATTGCAACAACCTTAAATTTTCGATGAGCATTCGTTTTCTGCAATTTGCAGTTCTTACCTCCAACTTACTCTGAGAATCGACGGCCATAGGCCGACGCAAATGTATACCCCCCACCCCTTTCCCCTCACAGCACAATGCCATGATCAGACACGCCAACAACGACTCACTGCGTTGGTTGCTAGTGGTCTGCACCTGGCCCATGACAGAGCGCAGGTCACAGGGGATGCCCCTTGCCACGGTCTGTGTGCTGCTCAAACTGGTCTTCACAGCCGACTTGGAGATCACACCTATGATGCACAGAATACAGAAAGTTACTCTATCACCCCACTCTATTGTATTCTTCTTTATGTCACTAGTGTCTACAACATGAAGCCGACACACAGGAGTTCGGATTGCGTGGGAGTATGAAAAAGATGTGCATAGTATTCATACTCCTGTGGGAAAATACTCAAAGATAGCAGAGACAGAGTGCCTTCTAGTAGTGAGTTTTCATAAATTCAATGAGAGAGTACACGTGCATGCGCACACATACATACACACACATACATAGCACATGTGCAGACATATTTACCTTATGTCTTAATATGATCACAGAAACAGATTTGAAATTCATCAATGATAAAGACTGGTGAACTGCACTCTATGGAATAAACAATCCTAAACTGACTCCTAAGAAACAAGCAAATAAGTATGTGTGGGTAATGTGACAACCAAAGAGGCCAAATTATGAACATTTTTGTATCTAAAAACTTTTGTAAGCGATAACAACACACATATGCACACCCACATACGCAAAAAATAATACGTCAGAATAGCTTCAATCACTGTGTTTAGCTAGCAAAATATCTATGTAACAAGAGAAAGAAAACAACATAAACTGAGAACTGTGAGCAAATCAATGCACACACAAAAGATAACACCATGATGCTTCCCATACAGCAACTCAAATGAAATGAGAACAAAATCACAGAGACCAGGAAACCCAACGTAATGCACAAAAATAAGTACATTTTGACTGATTCAATGAAACGTACTAATATCTTCTCTTCTTATGGTCAAGACAGTCAAACAATGAGTTCAAGTCCTTTGACCGTCTCTACTCTTTCGGCTTGGCATTCACATCTGACAGAGCACCACTCTGGTAACCAGGGCGAGAGTTGCTTACACAAGGGGGGAATCAATTATACAAGGACAGATACAGAAATCTTTGGGACATGTTGAATCTTTATCGCATTGAATCTGATTACATAATGAGTAAATCTAGAAACACAATACTCCGGGAAAGATCTGCCAACAAAATAATCCATTACCATGCATAAAAACTGTATGTTAGTCACACGTGAAGTTCTCACTTATCTACTGTCATCAACAAGCAGCCCTAAAAAAAATATCAAACTTGGCAATTCTCTTTGACACAACGTTTCAAAGTCCAAATACTGCGTCCTTGGAAGAAAGAGGGGGAAAAAAATCAAAACACTGAAAATGTGAAATTTCATATTCATCACTACATGAAATGCATTCTTTAAGTGCTTTTCTGATTCTGCATTTCCATAATGCATACTATGGGAGGAAATTCAGACCCCCTACCTCCCCCTCCCCTCCAAAAAAAGACACTGCCATGAAAAAGTAAACATATGAAATGAATGTAAAAGAAAAACAGACAGCACATCTGCCTGCTACATTTAAAGGTTTATGTTGAAATATCTGTCAATATTACTGCACTCTTTTGTTTCTGACCAGCTTCTAATCATAAAGTGAATTCCAACCTAAACAATTGGATTTTAAAAAAAAAGTGAAAAACAAAACCAATTATGAACACTCAATCAAACTGAAAAGACAAGCCTGTGCCAAGACTGAAGAAAGGCTGGTCTTGAACTCACTGTTGTCTGACAAGGATAAAACACTGAAGGTATTACCAAAGTGAAAACCATTTTCATCCAGCTTATACACTGTTAAGACTTGTAACCTTACCCCCAACCCCCTCGATCAAGGAAAAAAAAAATCCTGATAAAAACATTGATCTTCAAAAGTACACAATCTAAAGTCCTGATATGAAAAAAGAATGTATCATGCTATACATTGACAGACAAGAAGTTGCGAAAGCCGGAATTAAAAAAAATGGCTTTGAGGCTCATCAATACAGAATAGTACAAGACTGCATTTGCTTAGAGGCAAACTTAAAGAGCTTCTGGTCTTGATCTCCCCTTTTCAGACTTAAGGCAGAATTTAAAAGAATTTTCTAACCCAATTACACTTCCTCTGTAATATACTTTCACAAAGTCTGACTCAAGTACTTCTCTAAAAAAAAATCAATTTGTATACATGATGTTGTGTATGAAATAAAACGGAGCAAAATGGCAAAAGAAGGAAACTGTTGACAAAAAGCAGATACACAGTATCCGAAAATATATTCTCCCCTTACCTCAAATTTTGTTTCGAAATTGGCAAATTCAAATATCCTGGCCTGGAAACCTGGCATAAGCACACGATCTGGAAAATACATTGAAGCAATCCATTGTCAACCACCACTGACATGGGTAGATCTTGACTGAACAATAGTACACTGAATCTGTATGAAAAGGAAATTGCTTATAGTGTTACATACACACAAAATCAAAAATGATTGACAAATCCCGACAGCGGCTTCTTTGTCTGCACTGCATTTGAGCACAACACTAGCCTTCTCAGAGGTGGCCTTTGTATTACAGAAAACAATCTATTGAAACACCACAAGAGAGAGTTTTATGGTTTCATTTAGATACGCAGGCTATGAAGTATGATGATAATTTCAACAAATCATGGATAAGGGTAAAATGTACAAAGGGAGGTAAACATTTCAAGAAACAAATATTTCTGTACTTGCTGGAGAAAAAAAATCTTATCTCTGTATTCTCTGACATGTATGCATTTAATCTCTAAGATAATAAAATAATGTCAGTTAACATACAATGAGCGAAATTCAGTTTAAACATAAACCGAAGCTGGCTATTAATCGATGACTTTCTACAAGCAGTGTCACAAACATCTCCCTATGACTATGAGAAACTTGCCACAGGGTAGATAACAGGCACTGGGTCATATCCCTGTAGTACCCTGAGGCACTATACTTAACCTGGTGTGGGGATGCCGGTGTCATTCTGCAGTCTAGACACCAGAGCTTCACGGGCAGACACAAAGAACACGCGGTCTTTAGCCTCCCTCTTGTCCACCACCTGAAGCTCCTCAGCAAGAAACTGGGTGTTGTAGTCGATGTGCTGCTGCTTCACCTGCAAAAGACCAACACAAAACATCACACAATCAACACTTGTCTAGGATTACACAGGTGGTAACACTTTCCTTTTTTTTCCTTTTGTTGTTGTTGTTGTTTTGTTTAGTTGAATGTAGAGGTCAAATGCGGGCTGAAAACACTGTTAATTAAACCAACCAAGCACAAATCGAAGTTCTTGAGGCATGACTTAAAAAAAAAAGTTCCTTTAGGCATCAAAGAGAATATACACTATCACCAATTAACATACACTATCATCAATTAACATAAACCATGCCACTAAGCTCCTTTGACAGATATGATGGATATGATCACAAACTGCAGCACGCACCCCCCACAGTTAGAATCACAATATTCTAAAGTCAGACCTGTAAACCAGAATGATATAGACAACAAAAGGTAACGTAATGATTTTACAAGTTTCGTACCAGTTCTGGGCAATGAAAATTCAATATTTCATGCTAGAATGTAACATACCAGAAATGCAATTCAAAAAACATTTTCAGAACCAAAAAAACCCTAGTCACAAGTGATTGAAGATTAGAAAATATTCAAAAGTGACTGTATGTATTTGATGGAAAGCCTTACGATGACTTCAGCCATCTGATTTCCAAACCTGTATCTGACAAACACAATAACCAATCTTTCAATAAAGCTAAGCACTTAAGTTTCAGAATCATTCATTTACCTGATCAATGTCTTCTTCCATTTCTGACACATCCCAGCGATTCTGTAGAACAAACACATTCGGCTTGGACAAACGGGAGCTGACCTTGTGAAAGAACTTCTTCTCCTGCAACATTCAGACAGTGAGCTGGTCAACAGATGCAACAGACACAGTAAAGCCGTTAACAGTTGGATTAAAAAAAAAATTCATAGTGAACATACGTATACAGATTAAAAATAAATCTTCCAAGCACTGAGAGGTGAACCCCCTGCATCAGCTATAAGCTATGTCTTAGGGTGATTGAGACAGAAGCCAACATGTTCCTCATCATTGTTAATTTGTATTTGATTCTTTTTTTCATTTATTGATGATGGCCACATACTTTGTAAATTTCTTCTTTTGTTTGTTTACTTGTTGTAACAGTGAACAAGTCTTAAATGTCAAACGTTGTAATGCATATGATGAGTGAATTTAGCATAAAAGTGAACAAGTCTTAATGTCAAACGTTCTAATGCATATGATTAGTGAATTTAGCATAAAAGTGAACAAGTCTTAATGTCAAACGTTCTAATGCATATGATTACTGAGTTTATCATTACTTCGAGTTAGCTGTAAGGCACAGACACAAACACATGTACAGGCACTAAAACAAACCCACACACATACACAAACAGACAAGAAGTATACATTCTATACATACTGTTTGCATAAGAGTTGATTCAGCATTTGCCACTAAGACAAAGACATCCGCATCCAAACAGAACTTGTCTATCCACAGGTCCAGATCAGGTGACACATCCACCCCAGGGCTGAAAAGGTACATGGAATAGTCCAATTCGATGCATCACAGTTCAAACAATACAACAAAAATAAGTAAAAAATTTCCACCTGAACAATAAGCTGCTGTGTTTATCCCAATTTATCCCATACTCAAACTATAAGACCAAATGATCAGCTTAACAACTACCAGCCAGTAATTTGTCAAACAACTTGATATTACAAGTTTCAGTTCAAGCACACAAAAAATTCACAAACATACAAGGCAATCTTTCCGTATTTATATGTTTCTATGGAGAGCAGTAAACTAAGATTTCTAAACCTCTTAAAACCGCTGACAAATCAAGGTGGGTAATATTTCACTGCAGTCAGATAAGCCGGACCTGTACTCACCTGTCCAGAAAGATGATATCCTCACGAAGAAGACGGCACTTGTTCTTGGGCCACAGAATACGAATCAGTGAATTCTCTTTCAGCTTCACGGAACTTAAAGCACTGGCTAGTTCTTTGATGGACTGAAAAAGGCGGAGGAAAACAAGAAGTTAAGTCCTATGCATGGTAAGTCGGCACTGAAAGTGCAGAAGTATGCGACAGTCACACCTCAACTAAATCCTCGAGGATTTTAGTATATTTATACTGACAAAGACAGTGTGACAGTCTACAGTTACAGTTCCTGTTACTCACGTCTAGATAGTAAATGCTGTGGACATTTATGACCATTCAGTTACAGAATGAGAGACCTGAGCATCAGATTTTTATGTTTTCTCCCTCTCTCTCTCTCCCACTCCCTTTTTTTTTCAAGGGCGTTTCATCTTCTGTGCCCTCCCTAACCTGGGTTACTCCCATGCTGTTCCTTAAAAAATCCCCTTCACACAGCCACATCCAGTTTTGTCCAGTCAAAGACACAAAACCACAGTTAACAGGGAGCAATCTAATGTGTACCCGACATCTGCCACTGAAGCATTTCTCACCAAAGAATATATTCCAGAAAACTTCTTCTTGGGCAAACTTCTTTTACTATCTAGTTTCCTCACTGAATGTGGAAGCTGAGGGCTTCTCTTTTGAAGATGATTACGAGCATTATTATGATGAAGTACTTGTGCCTGAGAATTTTGAAAAAAAGCTAGGAATAGACCCTGTTTTTGATGATCTCATTTTGTAATGCTGTCATAAGACCTGTCCCTCATCCCAAATCTACAAACAAACAAAAATCCCAAAGAGAAAAAACAGGGCTGTTCTACCATCTGTGAATATACTACACAATTTTATAGGGTGTATTCCTAATACAAAGAACTGAGTACATTTTTTCCTAATACAAAGAATTAAGTACATTTTCATAATATGACAAACACTCTGTACAGACCTAGGATATGTTGTAACATAATGCAATATGTATGATAAGATATATTACACCCTACTAAGACAACAAAGACAACAACAACCGATCAGATACATTCCAATCAACATGTTTATTAGTTTGCTTCGACAGACCTAGGCCACCTCAGTGCTCCACTCTTGCTTCCCTTGCTGATGGCGACTTTCTTTTTTTTTCTTCTTTTTTTATCCCTTTTTGTCCTGCACGCACCTGTATTGATTTCGGCTGGTTGGAGTCCTCTGTGAGCACACTGGCCTCGTCATTATCCGACCCTTCCACCTGGATGAAGCAGTTGGTGGTGTGTCCTATGCCACTGGGCAGAATCTTCTCACGCAGCATGGCGTTGATGACAGTGCTCTTCCCATTGGAGGTTCTACACAAACGAAAATAAAAGAGGCCGGGCTGAAAGAAATCAAAACGAGAAAAAACAAAACAAAAACCCTAACATGAATAGAAATGAGGTTGTTGTCTTGGGACTGAAAGGTATAAAAAGGTAACCAAAGAAAAAAAAATCCCCAACTCGCTATGTTAGTTGTGTGGAGAAAGTCATGGTAACTTCAATAACATTAAATCAAGAGTGGAAGAAAACAAAGCAAAAGAAACACATCCCTCTCCCACCCACCCCATCAATTCCCCACTCCGCCTAAGTCATCTGCTTCCCGAATGTATCTAAGACTCGTAAGAGGACTTTGCTAAAAAAAAATTCCTGGCCAATACTACAGGTACATGTATCTCTCCAGTTGGTCTGAAACATGGATATCATTTAGAAAAGACGCATACAGTAAAACAAAGCCTTTCCAAACACATGCACGGCACACACATGCAAACACACACACACACACACACACACACACACACACACACCCCCACACACACCCACACACAAACACACACACACACACACACACACACCCACACACACCCACACACACACTCACCTTCCAAAAAACACCACCTTCATGTGATCCCGGGCCAGAACCTCCCTGATGCCATCAATCTTGGCTTTAAACCCTTGCACAACCTCCGCATTCTCTGCACTGATGACGTCAGTCTCCGCCTTCCCCAGCACTGCCTTGGCCGATACCAGGCCTGCACAGTCCATGTCCCAGGAGAGGGGTAGGACAGATTAAGACACAGTGAGATAATTTCACTCACTAAACTGGAAAAAAAAAACATGCACTGCACAGACACACACTTGCGACAACAATACAAATGAAAATAAAGGTTAGTATATCACCATCTGACTTTCTTCAATATCCACAGAAACTGACTTAACTTCATGTGCACATTTATACACAAAGTACACACACACACACACACGTACAACATGTGTTTAGCAATTTTTCATTCTCATCCATATAACAACACATACACACACACACATGCTTGCGTGCGCGCGCATACACACACATACTCACTATTTTGTTTTCATCTATACAACAAAATACAACACAAAAACAAGGGACCATAGCAATGACTCACTGCAAGTGCAACACACATACCGCCAGCAGCTGCATGATTAGAGCTAATCTGGTGAATTGCAGGAAAAGCACAGAGAGAGAAAATAGGAGAGAAAGCACATGCTTACCTTGCACAAATTTGTCTGCTTCTACAACGTAATGTCCAATGTCTTTGAATATGTCGTTGATGCGCCTTTTTGCCTGAACAAAAAGCTGCAAAGCTGACTCTCGCCCATGACCATTGCCGAAGTTACGCAGACTTGAAGGGTCAGTATGACCCTGATCACTGTTATCCATTGTTGTCTGGTTAATTGATCCTGACATTGCTCCTCCTGTTTACCTGTAAACAACAACAATGCAACATACAAAGAGGGTTGTTGCATTGTATGGCATGGCTATAACTAACACTAGTAACAGCCCTTTCATATCTTGCTGGCAGTCTAAAGGTGCTTCATGTAATGCCTGCTTTTGTTAACCAATCTTAACACTTACCATTTCCTTCACATACACAGAATTCATGACAAAAAAAGTTTGTGTCTACCTCTCATTCTCACATGATATGGAAGGTGCTTCAGACAACACACTTTGTCACTGGCAAAAAGACCAGCCTGAGCCTGGAGCCTAACACAGAAGTAGACTGAGAATAAACACATGTGCATATATTATAAACCAGATGTCCAAAACTTTACCTGGTTGAAAGACACGCATGCACACACACAAACATAGTATAAAGGGAAAGAGTAAGAGAAATATGTACAGACGAGAAGAAAGAAGGTAAAGTAGACACGCACTGATAACAAGTGCCGAGAATGGATAAGAAATGCTGAGATGGTGAGAAAAAGTGCAGACTGGGGAAGAGAGAGAGAGAGAGAGAGAGAGAGAGAGAGAGAGAGAGAGAGAGAGAGAGAGAGAGAGAGAGAGAGAGAGAGAGAGACATCATACAAACAAAAAGAAATATGGAGACAGTGAGAAAGACATAAGAAATGAAAAACTTACACTACAGACAGACAGAGAGTCAGAGAGAAAGAGATTCATTGATTCATTGATATTTTAATGTCAATAGCAGTACAGCCATCATGACATGGGGGCGTATTCACCCATGAAAAGGATCTAAGACATGTATTGCGACTAGCTTTAAACAATTATAACCATATATGTGGGTACAGCTTCATGTCAATATCCTACATACATACACACATGCATATACGTGCCTACGCATATACTCATATGCATACACACACACACACACACACACATACACACACACATACACATTCAAGTTAGTTACATTCATAATCTCATCACCAATGGCATAACCAATAACCGCCGGGCATTGAATAAGGAAGGAGTTTACCTAACAGAAAATCAAATCAGCGTGTTTTTTCTAACTCTGCATGCTTCGGCAATGTATTTGCTAGAGATCTGATTAACATCTCATTTTCCAGTGTCAGCACACGAGCTAGATTGTGGCTTTTCGCAGCAGGCAACTGAAACAAGCAACATTTTTCGCGTATTTGTCTGTAAGCTTCGCAGTGGAATAAAAAGTGGCACTCGTCTTCATTGTCATTCAACTTACATACTGGACAATTATTAATTGCTGTTGTGCCGGGCATGAACCATACCTTGTTTGCCTGTAGACCCAAGGTTCTGGTTCGAAAACGTGCGAGTACAGTTCTATGCCATCTGTCTGTTACTACTGATGGGTACTTTTCAGCTTGCAGGTTGCTGTTAAATGAAAGGAACGTTCATATTTATCATTTCCTTCATGTCAGAATGCCAATTTGTTGAAACATACACACCAGTCTATCTTTCAATTCGGAAATGAACAGCTTATCGTTTCCCTACTTCTTGACTTACCCAAACAACACCAAACCCGTTTTCTGTCAGGAATTTCTTTACTTTGGACACCCAGTAAACTTCCCATTCTCATGTTGTTGTAATAGCATTTTATATGCCTGCTTACACAGTCTTGTTTGTGGTAATTTCAAAAGCTTTAGCCAATATTTAATACATTTAATGTAAGTGTGTATATATAAGGGATATCTCCCCGACTCTGCATAAACCATTTTGTTAGAAGAATGTAATGGGACATTTATGAAACGCTTTATCGCAAATGTGTGTACCTTTTCAATTTGATTGGTGTCAAGAGTGCCCCACACTTCCGCTGCATACGTTAACATGGGAGTAATCTGAGTGTCAAAAAGTTTCCAAAATATTGATGGTTCAATGCAATTCAACTTCCTTAATGACTTAAGAATTTCAATCACACCTTTTTTCCCTTTTCTACACACTTCTGTCAGTCCCGCATTAAGACTTAGCTTAGTTGTGAATGTTAATCCAAGATATTTGTAACTATTTGTCACTCTTACCTCTGCACCACCGTACCACCATTTTTCATGTCTAGAAAGATGACCCCCCCATTCTAAAGACCATAATGTTTGTTTATCTAGGTTAACAGTTAACTGTAATCGGTCCGCTTTCTCTTTGAGAGTGGTCAACTGGTTCTGCAAACCAACAGTGGTATCAGAGAGCAAAATGACATCATCTGCAAACAGCATGAGGAAGATTTCAACCGTACCTGGTATCATTTGAATACCGTGCCTGCCGTTTTTGTTAATTTCTATCGCTAATTCGTTCATAAAGAATGAGAAAAGCTGAGGGCTTAGTAGGCATCCCTGCTTGACACCACGAGGATAATTAAAATTGTCTGAGCATTTACCTTTATCGTGCACAAAAGCCACCACCGAAACATACACTCCTCTAAGAGCCTTGTACATTTTCCCTTTAATGCCATTTTTTCTCAAAATTTTCCCAGAGAATGTTCCTGTTTACAGAGTCGAAAGCTTTCTTAAAATCAACAAAAGCGACATACAATTTAGCATTTTGGAGTAAGTACTTCTGAACAAGTGCATATAAAGTGAAAATGTGGTCTATCGTGCTGTAGCCTTTCCTAAAGCCTGCTTGTTCTTCTATAATTATTGCTTCCCTTTCTGCCCATTTAGTTAATCTTTTTTTAAAATGCTTGTATAGATTTTACTTATAACGTTAGTTAAAGCTACTCCTCTATAATTATCCGGGTTATTTGCGTCACCCTTTTATGAATTGGTATTATTATAGACTTGCACCATTCTTGGGGAACATTCCGCTATCAAAAATAGTGTTAAACAATTTGACTAAAAACTCCCATCATTCTCATATTTGAATGTTTAAACATTTCCCCTATAATTTTGTCTGTACCCCCGTTTTTGTCACTTTTCAGATTTTTTATTGCATCAGCTACTTCTTGTTTAGTAATTGGATCGTGAAACAATGCTTCGTTTTCTTCCTCCTCTAGTTCTTCGTGTTCCACAGTTCCATGTACTGATGTACCTTCGAAACTATTGAAAACACTGAAGAAATGATCATACCACTGTTGATGGCTTATGTCATTAAAAGTCATCGTCTTCCTGTTAACAGCTCTTATTGTTGACCAGAAAAGTTTCGGATCCTGATTGACTCTTGAGCTTTCTAATTCTAGTTTCATCATACTCTCTCTTCTTCTCTCTTTCATCTTAGAGTATTCTTTTCTTTCTTTTACATAGGCATCTTTCTGCCATGCTTTATATTCAGGTGATCTAGCTCTCCGATGATCTAGCTCTCCGATAAGACCTAAGAAGCTGGACACAGCCCTGATGTGGCCCTCTGCGGTCGGCTGGGCTATAAGCAACATTATCTTATCTTACCTACCTAAGAAGCCGGACGACTATTTTTTTTCTTTTGTTCACATTCAATGTAAAACCAATCGTTGAATTGTTTTTTATTTCTCCCAACTCTCCTAACCATACATGCTGCGGCCACATACATTGCATTTACTACACATTCTATGGCTCTGTTAACATCAGTAGCGAGATGTCGTTGTGCTGTATTTAAACACTCCTTAAATTCATCAGACTCTAATTTTTCCTGATATATTCCGCTGTGCTCTTCAGACCATACTATCTTTTCTTCTTTATGTTCACACTGTGGTAGCTGGGGAACACTATCTTCATACACACATTTTCTCCAAGCTAGTTCAACTGGTAAATGCCAGGAATATAGCCTTTCACCAACTCTTAGATTGCACTTGTCTAACAGCTCATCTGAAACTATAAAATAGTCAATGACACTACTTCCCTGGGGAGACACAAATGTATATTCACCATTCACATCATTGATACAAGATCCATTAACAATACTCAGATCAAATAAGAAGCAAAAATCCAACAGTGATCTACCAAAGTTATTTACAACAAGATCCTTTGACACACGCCAGCCAGTCTCTTTCTCATCATCATCAGTGTCATCCTTGTGCACAAAGTTCAACATGTTTTCCGTTCGCGCCTGTTCAGATCCTGTTCTCGCATTCAAATCACCGCACACCATCAGATACACCTCATCCTT
>CM031611.1:34086269-34133769 GCA_018398815.1 Conus ventricosus | reverse complement strand
GGTGGTTTACACTAGTGACCTGTGACTTAATCTAATAAGAAGTAGGAAATAACCCTCTCCCATTCCCCCTGAACATCACATAAACCTGAGAAACAACCAGAATAAAACCTAATACAGGACCCTGAAGGGAAAGCAAACTTACTAAACAAGCAGTTTTGTTCAGTTTTCTCAAATCTAAAACCTTTAATTAACGTTAGACTAATGGATGATGATAAACTCCCTGAAATGCAAAACATCAAAGTAAACAAAGCAGGAGTATTTAAGTTACTGACCAACATCAATGAAAACAAAGCTACTGGTCCCGATGGCGTTCCTGGCAAGCTCTTAAAATTATGTGCCAATGAATTGAGTGAGGTATACCAACTACTTTACCAAGCTTCACTGGACCAGGGAGTAATACCTGATGAGTGGCGAGATGCGAGCATTGTTCCCTTATTCAAAAAGGGTGACAAAACAAAAGCAGAGAACTATAGACCTGTATCTCTTACATCCATATCAGCTAAACTACTTGAACACATAATATATAGTAGCATAATGGACCATCTTGACAAATATGACTTCTTAAATAACGCCCAGCATGGTTTTAGACATAAGATAAGATAATGTTGCTTATAGCCCAGCCGACCGCAAAGGGCCACATCAGGGCTGTCACCACGTTAAAATCATGGTTTTAGACAGCGAAGGAGTTGTGAGACTCAACTTATAACAATTCTCAATGATTTTAATAACTGTCTTAACAACAGACAGCAAATAGATGCAATTTTATTGGACTTTTCTAAAGCCCTTGATAAGGTTGACCATGAGGGCCTGCTGCTTAAATTAGAACACATTGGCATTGGCGGTTCTTTGCTAAAATGGGCTAGATCATTTCTCGTTGGGAGAACACAGAAAGTTGTTGTGGAAGGGTCGTCATCCCATTGTAAACCAGTCTTGTCAGGTGTACCACAGGGAACTGTTCTGGGGCCCTTGTTTTCTTAATTTATATAAATGACATAAGTAGAAATCTCTCTCTCCTGGAACTACTATAAGGCTTTTTGCAGATGACAGCTTAGTATATAGAACAATCAGAAGCAAGAATGATACACGCATTCTACAAGAAGATCTAAACGCTTTACAAGAGTGGGAAAGAACTTGGAAAATGGAATTTCATCCCCAAAAGTGCCAAGTGTTGCGTATATCTACATATATGTAACAAACGCTCACCAATTAGATCAGATTATTCTATCCATAATACTATTCTTAAAGAAACTAATGCTGCAAAATATTTAGGCGTGATTATAGATAGTCGTCTCAAATGGAAAGAACATTACAATTTAGTATACATGTAAGAAAGCAAATAACATCTTAGCTTTCTTATACAGGAATATCAATGACTGCCCCCAAAAGGTTAAAGACGACTGAGCACTACAAAACAATGGTTAGACCAGTACTGGAATATGGTTGCTCAGTTTGGGATCCTTACCATCTAAAGGACATTGATAACCTCGAAAAGATTCAGAAGAGAGCAGCACGGTTCGTAACAGGGAACCACATCAGAGAAAAGGGGAATACTAGGAAGAACATGAGGAAATTAGAATGGAAACCCTAAGAAGAGAGAAGAGCTTTTATCAAACTTAACATCTTCTTCAAAGGCAGAGCTAAAGTAATCGATATTCCAATGGAACAACTAGTATTGAATAAAAGTAGCACCAGGAGTGGCGGTCAATGTTATACCATACCTGCATCAAATATTGACAGCCACTTACATTCTTTTTATCCCAGTTCTGTACGGCTGTGGAACTCACTGCCAGGTGCCATCAAGATTGCCACAAATGCAATCTCATTTAAAAAACAAATTGATTCGACAGTTTTGAGATCTGCATATTGACGATTTTCTATTTTTACTTCCCCAGATATTTTACTATTACCTGGGCCTGAATTTGGCCATTGCTTTTAACTTCTTGAATATCGAGTGCGACCCCTTGTTGCCAAATTTGCTCCAGGGGCCAACAGTCTGAGTCGCACTGTTTTATGTTTTATGTTATTTTATTTTACTTTTTAACATGCGCGCTGGTGACCTACTCGTTTTTGAGTGAACCAGTATTTTAGGAAGAAGAGAAGAAGAAGAAACTGGAACAATAGCTCCATGTTCGTTTTAAACGAAAATTAAAAGATCTTTTCAAGTATTCCCCATTAGAGTGTGACGAGTTTCATCATCCCACTGAATTCGATCGCACGTGTGACACTCCGTGTGAGACCAATCAAGGCAATGCCGGCATGCGTCATTTCGCTGCCACACAACCTCCATATTCATGACTAAAACATACTTGGGTATCCTGTACAGTTGCATGACAATCCATTTACCTGAGTGTACAAAAATCAGTGAATGGCCCTCAGTTGCCGAATTTACTCGAGTTATCTAGAGCTGGGAGGGACTGACCCAGTCAACGAGGCGAGTGAGAGCGAGAGCAGCTCGTTAACCTTTCTAAATCGTAACGTTAGGCACCGTTCGAACAGAGACGTCTGGCTGATACTATGAAACAAAATTAAAAATTGTATTACGGATAAAAATTACCTCAACATTATGCAATTCTCAAATAACAAAAGAAAACGTACCTTCGTTAATAATTCTACACCTGTTTCTTGATGTTCGTCTTGACTTTCAGATGACAGCGGCCATGATGTAAGCCCCACAACAGATCTGTTTAAGAAGAAGCGTTCTGTTTGAGAATACGCCGTTTGCAAATAAATATTTTTGGGGAATTGACGATCAAATGTTTAATTATTAAAACATAAATTTTGATAAATACCAAAACAACAGTAACAATAAGAGATGAAAACAATCCAGAAAACCAACCAACTATGAACCCACCACCTACCCACACGTCCATAGACCCAACTGTCCCCCCCCCCCCCCCCCCCCCCCCCCCCCCCCCCCCCACCCACCACACCCCACCACCACCCACAGCTAGCCACGTCCCCCCCCCCCCCCCCCCCCCCCTCTCCCCCAACACACCCACCCCACACACACAAAAGGGACCAGAAGGCGAAATGGGGAAATTTTCTTTTCCCTTTTCATTTTATCAAGGGGCGTCACTGAAATCGAGTAGCCAAATACCCTAAAACCGAAATCCCCAAAGGTTTGAGACCATACTGCCAGGTTTAAAAGCGGAGGGATAAATGAATTAATGCGCGAAAACCTAAACCTCATAAAAGAACCAAAATTGACACGAACTGCAAAAACGTCGGGGCAAAAATCAAACAAAGGGGACGCCGAATTTTGCGGACTGCGCTATTCCCAAACCCGCATACAGAAAACCCCGGAGACATGAAACCCTTTTAGTGAACAGCTCCCGCGCCTCACTCACAAACAACGCAAAAAAAACGGGGAAAAGTGGCACGGGGCCCCTTTTCCCGCCCCACTAAAGTTCGGGCGAAAGTAACCCAGAACCCCCTTTTCCCTTTTCCCTCTGACAAGTAAGAGTAATACTGTGTAGGTTTTTCCCGGGTTTTCAATACTTTTTTAACTAAAGTTTTCAAAGAAAGGCCGGGACGGGAACACTTTCCCCAAAAGGGGTAACGCGGGGAAAAAGCATTTGGGGCGAACGCGCCCATAAAACGGGGGTCCCAACCAGGCTTCCGATTACTTCGGGGGTATTTTAATTTGCAGTTTGGGGGAGAGTAGAGAGAAACCCTAAGGTTAAGTTGCCCTCAAACAGACAGACAGACAGACAACGAGAAGAGAACAAGAGACGCAAAAAGGGGGGGGGGACAGAGAGGGGGGGCACCCCCACACAAAACCCCACACACACTCACACCACACACAACACACACACACAACACACAGCTCCACACACACACACACACACACACACACACACAAAAACCCCCACACACATTTCCCTTCCGCATATTTTTCTGTTCCCCTTCCTGACTGCTGTCTACCCCCCCCCTTTCCCTCTTTTCCAAACACATGCCCCCCCAACCCCCCCCCCCCACCACCCCCCCCCACCCCCACCCCCAACACACACCCCACACACACACCCCACACACACACACACACCCACAAAACATTCACACACCCCACCACAGACGGCCCAACAGAAACAGACAGACGGCAAGACAGACACCATACACGGCGCCGCCGGCCCTAAACCCCCCCCAAAAAAACGGAGGTAAAAAACCCATTACTGCCGCCCTGCTACTCCCCTAACCCCACCCCCCAAACCTGGGGCCTGCCCCCTTCGCCCTTAGACATCAGCATTCCCAAAATTCTTCCCGCCGGTGGGGGCGCTTTTTAAAGCGCTCACATGAAAAGTTACCAACACCGGTTTCCTCTTTCTTCAACTGCCTACCGGACGGAAAGCCCGTTTTTTATTGGGGGGGGTTTTTCTGTGTTTGGTGTGTTTTTCAAAAAAATGGCTACCCGTTTCACTGAAGAGCAGGCTTTTTCCTTGAACACCCCCAAATTTCCAAACTTGCATGCCAGAGTATTTTTTGAAAAAAAAACGGGGGAAGCATTTTCGTTGCCGGTGAAACCGAAAAGAATTAATGCTTTCCTAAAGGGCCCAGAAAAAAAAAAAAAGTAAACCCCGCCCTGTTTTTGGAAAGGGGACGACAAATTTTAAAGGTTTGTTTTTAAAGGGAAAAGAAAACGTTAAGGGCAAAAATTTCCCTGAAAAAAATTTAGCCAATTTCAATGCGGGTTTTTTGTTTATTGATGAAGGTTTTCCTTTTTTAAATAAAGGGCCCGGCATTGTTGAAACCCCCCAAAAGAAAAACAATCCACACGCGTTGATTGGGGGGGCTTTGGCTTGAACAGCCCAAGTCATTTTTAAAAAAACAAAAAACCATAAAACGGGCTTTTCATTTCTTAAGACGCAGGTAAAAACAGGGTCTGTTTTGGGTATCCCTGGGAAAAACTCTTTAAAACTTTCTGTGTTTTTTATAACTACCTAAATTCCAAAAGCTAGGAATCATAAAAATTTGAACTGTGTAGCAAACCCCAAAACCCATTTTTAAACTTTGCAACTGGAGGGACGGGGCCGGGGGGGTTTTAACTAGATGGGGCTGGGCAACCTTGGGAACATCTCCCCAGTAGGGAAAAGGAGTATGGGTGGCCAAAACTATCTTCAATAAAGCCCCAAAAATATACAATGAGGGATGTACTACTACGGGCGATTAGAGCCCCCCATAAAACCCTCGCCACAGCAAAATTTGCTTTTAACTCTGCCAAAACCCATTGAAAAAGCCTGGTTGAGAAAAGGGGAACCAAGCAAACTAGGCCAAACAACCCTATGTGATCGTTTGCGCCAATGACCACCCCGGGGGGGGGGCTCGGGAAAAACTAGGCCAAACAAACCCATTTTACCCTTTTACTACAAACCCGGGGCGAAACCAGAAAGCTCGGGGAAAAACTGGGCCAAACAAACCCATTAAATCATTTTTGGGGTTGTTTAAAGGTTTGGCGCGCGGGACACAGCCCGGCTTTTCTACTTCTTGTTTTTTTTTGGTTTTGGGGGGTTTTGTCCTCCCCCCACCCCCAGGGTCCCCCCCCCCACCCCCCCCCTGGCCCTGGCTATTGGGGTGTTGGTGTTGTTGTTTGTTTTGTCCTGCCCCACGCATGAAAACCGCCCCCCCACCCCAAACGCACGCACGTCCCCCCCCCCCCACCCCACCCCCGCATGACACTCAAGTCATCCACAAGTTTTTTAATTTAAAGGGCCTTTCTCAAGCCCTTTTTAACAAGTCACCCAAGTTTTTCCCAAAAAGTCACCCCAAAGCCCTTTCACAATTCTTATTTAAGCCCTTTCTCAATCTTCCCCTTTCTTACTTAAGTTATTCTCAAGTCATTTAAAAGGGCCATCCTCAATCATTCAAAAGTTTTTGGGAAAGTTTTTTGGGCCAATTTTTTTAATAAAAGTTGTTCTCAAGTTAACCTAAGACTAAGAACCTAAATAAATTTTTTTTTATCTTAAATAGAAGCCCAAAATTTTAAGAAAACACACACCCTCAAAAAACTTGTTTTTGTTGAGAATGTCTTGCCACGTTCTCTGCAAAAAATTTTTAATGAAGGTTTTTACAAAAAAACCCCGCATTGATTAAAAATTGGGGTTTCTAGGAAATGTTTTTTAATAGACTCCAGGTTTTAAATTTATTGACTTCATTTTTTAAAATACCCATAAACTATTTTTATAAAAAATTTAAAATTAATTCTTAAAATATTATTCCATTTGAAAGGGACCCAAAATAAACCCTTTTTTTATTGGGGTTTTTTGGGGCGTGCATTTTGTCTCTTTTTTCCAGTTTGGGTGGCTCAGTTTTTTTTGATACTTTGGGTTTGTTGCCATTCTTTATATGTTTTTAAACAGTAAAAAACCCCCCCAGCAGCGGGCAAGGGCCCAAAAAATGGCAACAGTTTTTAAGTTCAAACCTTGAAGACTGGGGGCCCTTGAATCAAAAGGAGTTTTTATAGCGGGCATTAAAACAACGGTTCTGGCTTTGGCGGGTTATTTTTTCAAAATGCTTAACTTTAAAATTTTTTGGGGGCTTTTCCACTCGGGCTAATTTTTTTTCCTGCTTCAACACCCCCCGGGTTTTTTTAAGGTCTCCCCCGGGTTCTTTTTTTCTGATGATTTTCTGGTTTGGTTACTTTCCCCAGGGGGGCAGTTTTTCGATTCGCTAAAATTTCCAGTTTCGTTCTTTTTGAAGGGAAATAAAATCTAAAATTTAAAATTTTAAAAATTCCCTTGAAAAATGCGAAAAACAAGGGCCCAAATCATATAAAATAAACCCCCGAGACCAAAAAGGACTTTGTTAAAACGGGATTTTGCGTTAAATCTTTCGTAAATCTTTTTTCAGAATAAAGGGAGAAAATTTCTTATTTACTAGTTTAGGTACAAACTAAAAACCTTTTGCCCCACACTTTTCCCCAACGGGACCCCGCGCGTTTCCCAAAAACCTTTTATGATATTTTAAAAAGTTTGGGGCCCGTCTCGGTTAATTCGGGTTCAATGCAAAATTCATTTTCCAAGGAACTGTTTGTTTTCCCAGGCGCCAAAGAATAAAACCCTCTCCTTTTGGGGCATAACAGCGGGGTTTATCAACTTGGTCATTAAAGTTCAAAGGTTTAGGCTGCCTTGTAGCTTTTAGTAGACACGCGTTCTTGTTTTTTATATTAAAAATAATTTTTTTTTTTTTAAAAAAGGGCACCGAAAAACCCTATTGCTAAAACCTTGAATCCCTTTTTCTGGGTTTTTGGAGGACTAAGTGTAGGATACTCAATGCTTGGTAAAAGCCTGTTAAGAATTAAAACCCCAATCTTGGGAAACGAACTTTGGGATTTTGCAAAAACTTATTTCTATCTTGCAAACTTCGGGGTTTCCAAAGAAAGATTTTCTAGTAAGGGAAGGAATAATTCCAGACAATATAAAAAAATGTAAGAAAAAAAAATACATTTTAAAAAATGGCTCCTCGCAATAAAGAAAGGCCGGGGGCTGGGGTTAATGCGCTTTCTTTTAGCGGGGAAATTAAAATTTTTTATTAGTAAACGGGGGGATGACGGCGAGAGAAAAAGGGCAAACAAAGCTATGGAGGAACCCAGAAACTTTCCAAGACCCTATTAAAAGGGAGAGACTTGGGGCAGTTAGATTTTATAATGAAACCCGAAAGAAAAGGGGGATGGGAGCTTTCACTTTTAAAAATGTTGATCAACAATAAAACCCAAAATTATCTAGTAACAGGCAAACCCGGGCCCCGACAATTTCCCCCACCCAAAAATTTAGTGGCCTTTTTTCAACCATCAGAAAAACAAAAATGCAAGAAAACGGGGTTATTGTCGTTTTGGAAAACCCTGTTTTTGTTGGGCCCCTAATATTGGCTGAAAAAAAAAAAAGAACAAAATCATTATTCGCCCAAAGGGAAAAGGAAGGGGACCCCAGCAATTTTAAAAAAAACCCAAACAGCGGGGGTCATGAAAAAAAACGCAAAGGAAAAGGTTATTAAAAAAACGAATTTTGGGAAAATTTTTTTTAACCCCGGGGCCTAGACGAATACAGAACCCCCACTTTGTCAATACAACTCCAAACGACACCCTTTAAATGGAAAATTTATATTTACCCTCTGATAATTTGAAAGAAAAAAAGAAAAATTTAAAATACCCCACCCCACCGGCATTGACATGGGGTTTCCCCAAATAAAAAAGAAAGCGGAGCCATTAACACCAAAAAAGTGGGTTCTGGCCCGTTGGGGTCGCTAAACCCAAAGATATACCAACGAGGGGCCCCTAACCCTTAAACCCGCAAAAAATTTAATTGACGAGGAAAAAAATTTTTTTGGCCCAAAAGGGAAACAAAATTTTTGTTAAAACTTTTGAGTTACCCTTAAAAGAGGCATTCCGGAGTTTTAAAAGATCACAGGGTTTAGTTTAAAAAAATTTTAAAAAACAGTTAGCCAAAGACCTTTTTCTTTCCCAAACACAAAGCGGGGGACAAACCCTTTGCAAAAAAGAAAGGGGGTTTGAAGATTGGCCCCCAGTTTTCCCCGCAATGAATAATGAAGAATTTAAAGGGTTTTAAAACCAGTTTCAAGCAATCAAAAGAAAAACAATTTAAAAAATTTCTGAAGAGAGTCCCCTTCCCTCTACAAACTAATTAAACCCTTTGGGTTTTAAAAATAAGGTAAACCCTTTTTTAACCCGGGGGGAAACGAAAGGGGAAAACCCCGCATCAGGGAAAACCCATCCAATTTGGGGTATTGATCCATATAAAAAAAAAGAATTTTAAAAAATTAATCCGCCCGTGTAATTTTTTACGAGAAACTGACCAACAAAAAAACCACTCCTCAAAGAAACTTTTGTGAAAGAAGAACGCAGATAATTCCGCCAGGCCCCAGGCCCCCTTTAAATTTAATTTAAAGGTTCTCCATGCCCAAAATTTCCCTAAAGAAAACTCCCGGGGTAACAAACACCCGTTTTGTGTTTTTTCCCAACAAAAGCCTTCCCTTTTTTACAACCGTTTGTTGATCTCATGTAAAAATTAGATCGGTTTTACGTTGTCATGATAAAAGTCTTATTACCCAAAAAATGCTTTTTAAGTTTTCATGGGGATATGTTTTTACGGACAACCTGCAGATATTCCCTTTGCTTTTTTTAATTTATTTTTTCCTGGGCTCGAAATCTGACTTTTTTGATCTTAAAACCCCACAACTCCTTTTTATCCCTTTCCAGATAAAATTTATCCTTTATCTTTCCTAAAACCTTTTTATTAGTAATTTGGGGAAGCAAAGGCGAATCTTTGGGGTAATCGTGGTCGACCCCCCCGCATGACCTTTACACTTCTAATTCCAGTCTTTATAGATATTTTCATAGGGATATCTTAAAAAAACTACATATTTTTAAAGACCCTGGACCAGGATCGAGGGCAAAGTATCATAAAAACTCTAACACAAAAAGCTTTGATAATTCTAAAACAGTAAACCCAATAAATACAGGTTTGTCCTTTTGCTTTCTTTTTTTTCACATTATCCCAAAAAAGCTGACATAAAATTTTTTTTAAAGCCGAAATTGGTTTTTGAAGTCACTTAATTGCTTCATTCTCTCTTGACCTTCTGACAACTTGCGTTTGTGCGGTTTCCCGGGGTTTTCCCAAACACGGTTTTTTCATAGTTTAAAAAGCTTTTCTGGGCATCTGGGTTTTTTTGGGGGGGTTTTTGGTGGGGGCATAAATGTTTTGGGGTGTTTGGGGGGGGGGGGGGGGGGGGGTAAAAGGCGGAAACATAATTTTTTTTGCCCCAAGATTAGGCACAATTTAAGGGGGGCCCCTTTTGGGACCATCTTTAGACTTTCTGCGCTAAGGATAGCCATTACCCGGGTCATGGAGTTCAGGAGGAATTTTCTAAGTCAACTTCTAAATGATCCGGCTTTTTGACAGGCTTAAACGCCCAACCACTTTATGCCTTTTAAAAAATTATCGTACCTGTTACTTTTTAAAGTTGCTAACGAAGTGTTTGCGCCATTGCCCACCCCATACAATTTTTTTGCGCAAAATACAAGAAGTTAGCCCTTTTTACCGGATCAAAATGATCCAAGTATTTTTGTTTGCTTTACGAAAATGATGCGACCATACAATTCCTCCCGCGAAAACCTTTTAAATCATCGAATCATTGGGGGTCAGACAAAATCAATCTTACTCCGAAAATTTTAAAGAAGGCCCCAAAACTCTCCCAGGCGCAGAAAAGGAATGCGCAGGACCGGGCTATAATGTTTCAGCAGGTTCGAAATTTTCAAGACGCCGCCAAAAAACAACATCACCACAAGAGAGTCATGATACTCCCATTTTTTTTACACTCTAATTTTTTCTCCCACCACTTGAGCATGCTGGAACAAAACCATGCCTTCCTCTAAGACAAAAAGAAGCGCCTTTGGGAGGAAGCGTCCTCGTCAAACCCCACTTTCATTACTCATAAGGAAAAACCCCCTTTTTCCCCGAGAGGGGGGTAAAAAAATTTTTTCCCGATTGGGGGGACTTTAAGGACATACCGGGCCTCAAGAGCCCATCATTGTTGCATAGAGTCGTAGAAAGACTGTTTTTAAAGTAAACACATGACTTTCGAGATGGCAAGAGCCCCCGAAGGCCTGGCGCTTGCAAAAAGAGAGGGGCAACCCGCAATTTAAAGAAGATGGGCAGCTTCCATGTCTTGGTTTCAAACTTTTTGGAAGTTTCTTTACGGGGCGCTCCCACCCAAAACCTTTCCACAATGGAAAAGGCTCACTGGGGGTTTACACCGGGGGCTTTAGCTAAAAAACGCAACCCCAACAAATGCGGGGGGGTAAAGGGGGGGTCTTCAGGCCCCATTATGATTCAAAAGTTTAAATTATAGAAAATCATTCGCACTTCTGCATGCTTTTTTAAAAGGGTTTTCGCGCACTGGCCTCTAAAAATTCGGCCAAAAAAACCCCCACCGCCCTAAAAAAAAGAAGGGCAAAAAAAACAACGAGATTACTTTTAAGATGTTTTTTCGAAGTTTTGTGGCGCTGGCCCTTCAAAAGGGAACAAGATGTTTCAAATCTGCGTAAACAACATAGAGAATGTTCAGTTTTTTCCAGTTCTTAAAACAACTTAGATCCGGGGGGGCGTAATATTTCTGATCCCTTACAAACTTTACAATTTTTTTTATTTCACTCGCACTTGCAAGATGAATCTTGTTAAAATTTTTGCAAATTCTTTTTTGCATGTTTTTTTGTATAAAACCAATAATCTACCTTGTCTAAAATGGAATGGGTAGCCCTGCTGGGAAAACAAAGTATAAGTCAACATTTTTTTTTGGGGGGTTCCCTATTGTTGGACTGTTTTTTGGGACCTTTAATTGGCCCCAAATTTGTTTCCCCCGTCCCAGGTATACTTAACAGTTTTTGGGGTTGTTTTGTTTTTCAAACGATAAATTTGGTCTACAAAAAAGGAAAGTATTCCATTGAAGTTAAGTTTTTTTGGCGTTTTGCCGATAGTTATCACTCTCTCTGCGTGTTCCGGACAATGCGCCTTGCAAGAACGCACCACAGAAACATTTTTTCAAATTTTTTTAGTTTAAAACTGCTCCAAAAAACCCAACCCGAGTAGGGGAATGTCCCTTGCCTACAATCGGTGCTACTTAGCCTTTTAAAATCTAACCAAGACTTCGCCCTCTGACCACCGGCCTCCTTTTAGTTTCTCAGGGGCGCGTCAAACTGTGAAAGCATTTCGCTGCCCCCCCCGGGGTTAAGGGCTTTAGAAAAGAATAGTCTGGCTGTTTAGTTGGCCCAACTCTAATTTTTTTTTCCTTATTGTTACATACGATTAAAAAAGCTAACATTATTTTAACGGGGGGTCTATTTTTATTTTGGCCTAATTTGAGAAATTGCATGAACAACGCTTGCCTGCTTGTTGGGTAAATGATTTTCAAATCAATATCTTTCAGTGCCTGATAAACGCTCTCCCGGCATTCCTTCAAACATTTCGTCTTGCCTTTCATATATTTTAGCCATGCTGCTTTCTTTCTAAGCCAAAATATTTTTTTAAATTAAAAAAAATACTTAATCAGAACCAATATAAACGGTCTTTTTGCCGGACCATAAACAAAGTATAAACCCCTTTTTGGTGTTGTTAAGTAGCTTTTTGAGCAGAGTTTAATGTCTCGTTTCTTTTTTTAAAGCATTTTTTTTATCTCCGGGGGGCCCCCGGCTTTTTGGAGAAAATTTGTCACCCCCCCCGAAGATCAACTTTTTCTTTTATAGCCCTCAAAATCGGCCTGTAAACGACAAAATTCTCATCCGTGAGTTTGATCACTTGCTTATTTTAATCACTTAAAGGGAAATAAGTTTAGCTGTTATTTTGAACCATGCTGTGTGCTTTTTGGATTTAGTTTTTTTTTTTTTTGCTCCCCGCACCTAGGGCTAATGAACCAGACCGAGAGAAAAGACAAACCTCCTAGAGGTAAAGCTGCGGGTGCCCTAGCCCGTTGCTAAGAGCCCAACACTGTTCCTCGTAGAGCGTTTATAGTCGTGCCCCAGTATTAACAAGAAACAGCTTTAAAAGGGCAATCCCTTCGTTTTTTTTTGCGTTTTTGAAAGGGTCTTGCTCAGTTTTGTTCTTTTGGAAAGTTTGTTTAATCTAAAAGGTTTTTACTTCGGGTTTTTCATAAACAGAATTCCGTTTCCCCCTTCTTTGGCGGGGCTGGGGGGCACTTTGGTAAACCTGAAAAGACATGCTTTTTATAAATGAAAAAAATTTAGTAAAACTTTCCCTAACTTTTTCTCGAATATTCGCTGCCATCAATAAAAAAACAAATTATTTTAAAAGGGTTTATGGGCTCTTCTTCTTTATCATTTGAATTTTTTTATTACTCCTCACTTTTTCTCCCGCTTCCAACAATCTTTTCCCTGTTCCCTTTGGGTCAATCCAAAAACCCTATTTGTTTTAAAAAATCATCGAGTCAACACTTGAAGAGAAAAATTTTTAGCACTAGTCGCTTTGATTTTTTTACCCTCCCACCCCCCAAAAAAAATTTTCTTATTTCGTCAAAATGAGAAAGGGTCAAGCCCGCTACGTAGTTTTGGGGAGGAGGCCCGTCATTGACTGCACTTTCGTATTTTAGTTTAAAAAAACTTTCACTTGCTCTTTGAACGGTTCTTCACTTAAAACCCAAAATAAAATCCCTTTAAGCGATCTTGCGCGACGCTAAAACAAAAATTCCATAAGTGTCGGCCCTGCTTCTAAGATGTTGTATGAGAATCACTCTTTCGTAATATATTTGTTAATTTTGACGGATTTGGTTTGGTTAAAAATCAGCCTTGCTAAGGTGAAAAGGTTGCAAAAAACGTCAAACTCTCGAGATGTCAAAAAAAAAATGCTGTACTTTGTTTCGGTTCTGATACTGATAACGCTTTTATCATTAAAAAAATTCAAAACACGCTTTAACCTTAAATGGGGCTTTTTTAAAAACCAAAATCTAAGGGAAAAAAAAACTTCCATCCAAAATTTCAAATTTTTCCTTTTTTTAAAAATTCACCCCCTACTAAGTTTTAGTCTTCTTCATTTTCAATTCCTGAAACCAAGATCACCCCTTTTCGTTCCCGGTTACCCATAGATCAAATGGGTAAAAAAAAGTCTGCATTATGTAAAAAAAAATTTTTCTTGCCCCCCAGTTTTATAAAATTTTTTAAAAGATTGCCCGCCCCAGATTCTGCACAAAGGCCGTTTGGGTCTGTTGTTGAATCGGCGCTATTTTGAAAGTAAGACCGCAGAGCCTGGGACAACACTTCATCCCTCCCAGGCGGAAATTTGACAGTAAGAATTGATCTGCCCAAAAGAGATGGATTAAATTGGAACAGAAAAATCCGCTATTTCCCTCACCCAAAGGGCTCTTTTTAGTTTTTCTATGCGGTAAGTTCCCAGCCATGACTTGTTTTCTGGCATTTTTTTTAAGAAAATAAAAAAAATTATTAAAAACAGGCAGGGTTGAAGTGAAGAAGATTATGATGTTTTTGATCGTGGGGACACAATGAAAAAATCCCTTTTTACACAGCACGCTCAACGCTCCAATGCAGCGTGAATTAAAAAGAAAGTAAGTCGGAGCATTTTTTTAAAATTTAGGTCAAAACCCCCGAATTTAAAAACCCAAATATTTTGAATTAAAAAAGGTCTTTGTCTGTAAAAAACGATCAAGGGCAACTTGTTCGGCTACAACAAACCCGACCCATCAAATTTTTAGCCGTGGGGTTTAATTAGAAAAACCAGTGTGAAGAACAAAACGCCTTGGGATTGCTAAAACCAAAAATTTGGGGGGAGGCAGTTGCTAAACCAAAACACCTACAAGAATCCCGACAGTAACCAATGCAAAACTGAACTTAAAAAATTAAAACAATCAGCGCGAATTAATAAATACAAAAACAGAAACCAGTTTTCAGAAAACGCGTTAAAAAAAAAATAATGTTCCCCTTGCCTATCGAGAACTACGGCCCTGACGACTTTTAAAGAACCCAGAGGCGAATTAAAAAAAAAAATTTAGCAAAACCGGTGAACTGATGGCATAAAAAAAAGAGAAAAAGAAAAAACCGTTGAGGCGATGACGCCAACTTAGGACGATATTAAGAAAAATAACCCAAAAGACTAAAAGACGAAAAAGAAGATCAGCAAAACTAGAATCTTCTACTAACCGAAAACTTTCGAAATCAAGTGAGCAAATAAGAAACACCAAAAATTTTAAAAATGAAACACGACACAAGCAAACGATACGAAAAATGTTTAGAGAGCAAGGAGCACATTATAAGCGTAAACAGCCTTTGGGTTGCAATAAACCACTGGTTGCATTTAAGGGGGGGTGGAGGTCAAAGTTTAGTGCCTCCGTCGCCATCACCCCACCTGAAAATCATGGTAAAAAAACAGCTTTACATCTTTCGGCTTATTTAAAAAAATTTGCCATAAAGCTAAAGACCTTACCCGTATTTAGGCAGTATGTCAGCTGGCTTTTGTCACTGCAAGCAAAGTAGTTGGTTTTGGCCGGCATTAGGCTTTTGTTCTCTAATAGTTGGGTAATATTAGTAAGATAAAAAACCAATAATCCAGGCCATTAATCCAAGAACAAGCGCTGCTTTTCATATTCATGGGCATCGCGAACAGAGTCCACGAGCTTTGCTGAGTCTTCAAGATTTTGGGGGGGGGGGGGTTGGAAAAATCTTAACTTGGGTTTTGTTTACTGCTTTAATATTTCTGGCTCAGTTTTTGTCGTTTTTTCCCCAACCTTCTTTCATTGCCGCTAAAGAATTTCTTATTTAGTTTTTATATTCCACCTGGGGTCTGAGGGCAAAGGGAGCAGTTAAACCAGTGCCAACAGCAAAGTCTACTTTCGATCTTGCGTATTGTAAAACATTTTGGGATCTTTTAATACTTGAAGGTAAATCAACGTAAATTAATGGGGCCTCAAATTTGCTAAATATTTTTTTTTGCTCAAAGCCATAGAAGGCAGTTTTTGCTTGATCTTTCCTGTGTTGCGACCCTCAAAACACCAAAAGAAGTCGAATAAGTCTTTATTTTTCTTTCCCGCCTTTTTTGGCCCTTAGAAGTGCAAATAAAAAGTTTTCCGCTGTTTTATGCCCTGAGGGACCCAGGGGAACCCGTTTTTTCCTGAAAAAAAAGTTTTGAAAGGAGAGCCAGTCATAGTTTCGTTCTGGCGGCCCCGAAAATAAAAGGGCGCCTAGGCCGATTTTATCCCCCTTTGTCTAAACCGTCTTTATGTTAAAATTTATTCGTTACAAACCTTTCAAAAAGCTCATGTCTATTAGTTCTAATATTTAAAAGGTTTGTCATTTTTGGGAATGGGCTTCAATTCAGTCAAAAACTCTGAGGGTAATAAAAATGAAATCTGCACTGACCTCACCAAAGGATCAGGTGATTTAAATGACGCATACGCCACCCACAACCCCCTTGATGCCAAAACCAGCAAAGTTTAACTGGTTCGATAAAACGCATCGGAGCAAACCCGCTTTCTTAGGGCGTTTTCAATAGGGGGTTAAGATTCGCTTAAGGAGTACTCACCTTTTTTTTAAAAGAGGGAGTCTGGGTCCAGCAAGCGGGGTGCCAGGGTTGTTTTATTTTTTAAATTGTATGCCCCAAAAGAAATTTTTTCATCAGTAATTTTTTTTAAGGGACTCATTTTTAATTTTTTAAAAAATGTTTTTAACAAAACAACTCAAACCGCCCTTTGTTTTAAACAGCAAATAACGAATGCGGAACCAGAACACCGCGCTCCAGAAAATTTTAAAAATTTTGGGTTTAATTTTGCAAAGCCAAAAAAATAATAAGTTCAAAGTAAAAGAGCGGGACCAAAAAGACCATTTTAAAAATACCGATGGTTTTACGGGGTTTTTCTCACTAAAAGAAACAAGAGTAACTTGACATACTCTCAAACTTTCAAGCAAACAAAAACAATGTTAAAATTTAAAACTTGAAGACGAAGGAACATCTTACTTTTTTGATAAAAGAAGCAAAAAAATTTTTGGCTTACAACTAGCAATTTAACCCCCCTCAAAATTTTTAAAAAGCGAGCCAACAAAACAAATTAGAGGGGGAAACCCCCTCATCTTGCATTAATTTTATTACCTATGTTCATTTGGTGGCGAGCACTGAGAAAACATATGTGGAAGGCCCTCAACTGTTTTTAAAAAGCCTTTCCCTCAGGGGAAAACGCTAAAAACGATTTTGAAATTATACAATTCCCTAATTTACAGTTTAAAAATTGTTTGGGAGGGGCGGGCATTTTAAATAAAAATCAAAGACAAAACAGGGAAAGTCGTGAAAAGTGGGAAAATGCACATTGGGGTTGGAAAAAAAAATAAAAGCAAATAAAAAAATGTCCGTGGCCAGAAAACCCGGATTTCTGCGCCTGGAGGGTAAACTTTAGAATTAAAAAACCCTTGCAGCTTTCGGACTTTTAACAGAAGGTGAGATAGCACTTTGTAGGTTTTGATAACAAAGATGGGATATAAACGCAAAGAGTTTACGAAAACAAAAGGGGTTTTCCCAAAATAGAACAACTACGCAATCGAAAGCAAAAAATGTTGGCCAGTATGAAAAAAAATAGTTCGAAAAACCCGACCTCAAATGGCACTTGAACCATTTAAATGGGAAAAAAAATTGAATTCATAAGCCCTTTTTATTTTTTTGACCGCCAAAAAGTTTCAGAAAAGCATTTACTCTGGGCCCTTACATGTAAGTCTTAACCGGCGAAAAGTCGAAAAAAATTGAAATAAAGCCGTATGGAAAAAACAGACATCCTCCACAAAAAGAAACATTGAAAAAAGCTTTTAAAAATTACAGTTCTTTCCCAAACAGAAAATTAGGAACACTTCACAATGATATTTTAAATTTCTGTCTTTAAAATTTGGGGAAGGGGGGGGTTTTGGGGGTTAGTGAGCCTTATAAAGGAATTAAAAAATTTGCTGGCAAAACTTTAACTTTTAAACGCTTAACGTTTTTTTTTCGTCGTTCTTCAAAATGGCAGGATATTAAACCATAAAAACAAGCAACAAAATCCCCCGGACTTAAAAAGAAACAACTTCAGACTAAATTTGGGTTAAACTTACACATTAGGCCCAAGGGTTTATTAACTGAAAAAGTTTTGGGCGGAGAGAAAAAAAAAAAAATAACTGAATTAATTAAAACCCGTTATAAAACCTTTGGGCATTTAAAATTTTTGACAAAAAATCCTCATTGCCATTGATTTGTGGGCGACTGGTTGGGAAAAAAAATATTTTCCTCGACCTGTTCAAACATTTATCGTTTAAAAATTTTTTTCATATTGTGGTTTTCGTCCCCCACTAAATGGAAACAAAGCAATCATAAAAAAGGTTATATGGCAAAAGAGAATATATTTTTTAATCCAGCATAAACGAGTGATGTTTTGAACATTTTATAGATGTTTGAAGGAACGCAAAAACCAATTTTTTTAATGACTGTTCGGCGAAAGAGAAAATAGTTAAAAAAGAAAACCACTTTGCGAAACAGCTTCAGCGGAAGGGTCTGGGATAAGTGTGGGATTTTATGCCCCAAAATATAATCGGGTTTTTAAAAAACTTTAGAGAACAGTTAAAACCCGTAGTTTTATTTCATGAAAAGACAAAGACTCATTTTAAGAATGTTTGCGGAAAAGAGTTATTGAAAACGACCCGAAAAACACAGGTAAACAAAAAATGAAAACTAAAAAAATTTTGAAATTTGTATTGAAAAAGGATAACCCTACCATACGGTTTGTAAAAATCGTTATTTTTTAGTTTTTGAAGCTTAAATTTAAGAAAGGGGAAAGGGATTCCGGTTTTTCGCCCGAAAAAGGGGGAGGGCGAAGGGCCCAGGCCCCTTTTCCCCGTTTCCCAACGCCATCGTCGTGGGCCCAGGGTTTAACCTGCCCGGGGGCACGGGGCCCCCCAAGACTTTTAAAAAGGGTCCCAAGGGCCGAACACCCACGCAAATTTATGGGCGACACAAAGACCAGGTGGGGAACAGAGGTACAGAGCCCACGAGGGGGGAACTTTTTAGACCCGTTCCCCGAACCATCCCAGCCGGTCCCTAAACAAGATTTTTCCCGGCTGTCCGACCAGATGCGCGACATGGAATTGGGTATCAACCCGCCCCGCCTCAGCGGCTCAACCCATCACACAAAGAGTGGAAAGCCACTGGAGAACCAAAAAAACAGTTAAACCAAAACATCAGACCCTAGGAAAGCAGCGAAGTAGGGGGAAAAACGGGCGGAACTTCCCAAGTGGCCTAACCAGTTGCACAAGATCTGCCCCACAAACAAGCCCGGGCGAAACGTCACCCGGGAACAAAAGAACTAAAGACTGATACGCAAGCGGGGTAGGGCCATAGCATACAAGAAATCTGGGGAAAGAGGCCCTCCCGGCCAAGTTTAAGGACTCAAGCGATTCATCCAGAAGCGACTACGCCGTGCTTATTGGAGATATATTGAAGATCTGATCAGCGATGAAAGCCCACCACCCCAAAGAAGAAGTTCTGGAGCTACATCAAAACAAGAAAAACAGAATGTGTGGGCGTCTCTCCACTGAAGGATGCAGGAAAGCTAATTACAGACCCCAAGGAACAAGCCCAGCTACTCAACAGTCATTCCGCTCTGTCTCAGCCCCCAAAATACAGTTACTGCTGAGGAGTTTGAAATACGCTGTCCACCGCCATCTAATCTCCCTATCTATCCTGGCTGTAACGATATCTCCATCACAGAAGAGGAGTGAAAATCTGCTACGGAATCTCGACCCGAATAAAGCACCAGCCCTGATGGCATCACCCCGAGACTTCTGAAGATGGTAGCAGACGAGATAGCCCCAGCTTTTACCTTGCTCTTCAAATTTCCTATAAAACGGGAGTATTTGCCTCTAGACTGGAAGTTGGCCCATGTCCACCCCTGTGTTCAAAAAAGGAGAAAGGTACCGGGCAGCCAACTACCGCCCCATCTCCCTCACCTGCATAGCCTGCAAATTGATGGAGCACATCTTCACCAGCCCATCTGATGTCCTTCTTTGAGACGTACAACATCCTCTCCCCAGAGCAGCACGGCTTCCGAAGCGGACGGTCCTGTGAGACTCAGCTCCTCGGTATGTGGACGAAACGACAGAAGAACTTGAGAGAGGCAACCAGGAGGACACTGTTGTCCTCGATTTCTCCAAGGCCTTTGACAAAGTCAACCATGCCCTTCTTGTCCACAAATTGCGTCGCTACGGCATCGGAGGCCGCACAAGTGCATGGATTGAGAACTTCCTCAAGGACAGACAGCAGGCTGTTGTAGTTGAGGGAGCCAGATCTGACTTTGTTCCTGTGGAGTCGGAGTCCCACAAGGATCAGTCCTTGGGCCATGCCTTTTCTTGCTCTACGTCAACGACCTCCCCTGACGGCATCAAGTCAAAAGTCCGACTATTCGCAGACGACAACCATGTGCAGCAGGACCATCAAAAGGAAAACAGATCAGAAGATGTTGCAAGAAGATCTCAACTCCCTCACCATCTGGGAAAAGAAATGGTTCATGGAATTCCACCCTCAGAAGTGCTCCACGCTGAGCGTCACCCCGCAAACGGAGCAAGATCACGCCAGCGTATGAGCTTCACGGGCACATTCTTGAAAATGTCAGTAGCGTAACATACCTGGGAGTCAACCATCCAGGATGACATGAAGTGGGAATCCCATATCAATGCCATCACCAGTAAAGCCAAAAAGACCTTGGGCTTTCTCCGCGCAACCTCAAGATCGGCAACAAGCGGACGAAGGAAACCACGTATAAAACCCTTGTCCGTCCGATCTTGAATATGCAGCCACTGTATGGGACCCATACACTGCAACTGAGACCCAGGCCATCGAAAAAATTCAACGCAGAGCAGCAAGATGGGTCTCAAACTCCTACCACCAAACCTCATGCGTTGACTCCATCTTAGAATCCCTCGACTGGCCTACACTCCAACAGCGACGACAGAGAGCTCGCCTGGAGATGTTCTCTAAATACCATCATGGACACATCTCAGTCAACTCCATCTACCTGCCAAAGCCAACCCAGCACAGGCTGAGCTCCAGAAAGAACAACTCCCTCTGCTACGACATCCCTTCCCATAGAACCAAATACCGGCAGATGTCATTCTTTCCAAGGACTATCCCGGAATGGAACAGACTGCCTCAGAGGGTCGTGATGGCCAAGTCGCTGGACTCTTTCAAGTCCAGGCTGGCCTCTCACCTGTAAACACCAAACTTCAAGTCCCCCCTGCCCCCCCCCCCCCCCCCCTCCCACCACCTCCCACCCGACCACGCCAGTTACTGCTTCCTGCTCCAATGCCCCCCCCCCCCCCCCCCCCCCCCCCCCCCCATTCTTACTGACTCCCTCACTACTGCGCCACAAATGCAACCTCCCTTAGTGCGACATAATCATCGACATAACGATGTTGGCCGCCTAACGGAAGAAGAAGAAGAGGTCGTGGCTACGACTTAGCAGATGTCTGATCTACGCATTAGCCCAATGCGGTAGTCAGACCTTGAGTACCTACGTAACATTGGTTGTGCCATTTTTCTTCATCGTATATGTGTGTAGTGAATGTACACGTGTGTGTATAGATGTGTGGGCGCGGGCCCATGCGTGTGTGCGAGTGCATGTGTACGTGTGTGTGCATGATGTGCGCGTATGCGTAGCATGAGTGTGTGCGTGCGCATGCGCGTGCATGCTTGTGTGTGTATGTGTGGGCCTACGTGTGTTGTGTGTGTGGTGTGTGTGTGTGTGTGTGTGCGTGCGTGCGTGCGTGCGTGCGTGCGTGCGTGCGTGCGTGCGTGCGTGCGTGGTGTGTGTGTGTGTGTGTGTGTGTGTGATTTGTGGCTTGTGCAAGTATAGGCACGTATCTGCATATGAATGTGTACACAAATGTGTGCATGATTGTGTCTTGTAAATGGACTGTACGCATGTTTGTATGTGTATGCGCTTGCACGTTTATGTGTATGCTTGTAGTACTATGCGCATGCACGTATGTGTATATGTGGGCGTAGGAGCGAGCACATGTACGCGCGCGTGTGTGTATATATGTGTACGTGCTTGTGAAGGTGTGCCAGTCATACATAAAAAACAAGAATCGAGTCAAGCTTGTTTTTGGTTTCTTTTCAGTTGCTCATTCTGACATCGGCGTACCGGGAAATGTCATGGGGTATCTATCCGAGTGACGTCATAATTCAACTTAACATAAAGTAAGTCGTACATATGTAATTATAATAATCTACATCTTCCTTCTCAAGATTTTTTAAAATAAAATTTATTATAAACTAAACTGAGCAAATTAAATGGAAATGATTTACTGTCCAAAGTGCTTCCTTAGAGCCAAAAGAAATAATGCAAAAATTTTCATGTCATCTTCCTTCCTGAAAGAAAAAAAATATACATAACTAAAACAATAAACCGCAAAATGTCACATCAAGGCACTGGTAAATGGCCCGACATCACTCAGTCAAAGTATTTGGGGTTGCGCTTCACGGCTCTAAACCGGCACGGGTCACCACGGGCTGGGGAGTGGCGTGCTGACTTCACTATTGCAAGTTTCTTGAAGCCTTCTTCAGTCTGCATCCGCACGACTTCACCCTGTTTCAAAGGACGCAGATCTCTCGCTGATCTGTCATGATACTGTTTCTGCTGCTGTCTGGACTTCTTCAACTGGTTGGAGACTTTGCGCGTGCTCACAGCTTTGGGTTGGAGAAGTTTTGTTGAAGTGGGCAATGTCGCGCGCATACGTCTTGAGTTGAGGCGCTGCGAAGGTGAGCACATGTCATCACGTGGCGTGTTGTGAAGATTCAGCAAACCAAGGTACACGTCTGATCCGTCCTTCTCGCTCTTTTCCAACAGCTGTTTGGCTTGCTTGACGGCGTTTTCTGCCAAGCCATTGGATCTGGGGTAGTGGGGGCTACTGGTGATGTGCACGAAGTTCCACTCTTGTGCGAACTGTTTGAACTCACGACTTGTGAATTGCGTGCCATTGTCTGTCATCAGCTTTTCTGGGATGCCATGAGACGCAAAGTGCCGCTTCATCTTTAGGATCACCATGTTTGAAGTCATCTTGTTGATCATGTCCATCTCGAACCAACCAGAGTAGGAATCGACAACAACCAGGTATTGCTTGCCATTCCAGTCAAATATGTCGGCTGCGAGGCTGGACCAAGGGAGTTCAGGGACAGGGTGGTTCATGAGGGGTTGTTTCTGCAGATGGGCCTTGCAGCTGTTGCAGGCTGAGCATTGGGAAGCTGCGTCTTCAATGTCTTGACGCATCTTGGGCCAAAATACGATGTCGCTTGCAAGCAGTCTGGTGCGCTCTGCTCCCATGTGGCCCTTGTGGAGAACGGCGATGTAGGTGGACCTCAAGGCTTTCGGAACCACCGCTCTCTGTCCTTTCATGACGACGTCATTCTCAATCACCAACTCATCCCTGAATGGGAAGAAACATTTCACATCAGACGGCAGGCCTCGCTCATGGTCAGGCCATCCGTCTTTGATGAGCTTTGCAAGCTTCTGCATGGTCGGGTCAGCCAAAGTCTCTTTCTGGAGTTCAGTCATTCTCGCCGGCGATATGGAGAGAACTGTCATGACGTCGCAGTCAAACTCCTCCTCTTCAGCTGGATCATTGGGAAACGCTCTGGACAGCATGTCAGCAAGGTACAACTCTTTGCCCTTTTTGTAGACGAAATCAAGGTTGTAGCGTTGCAGCTGTAGAAGCATGCGTTGGAGACGAGCAGGGGCAGCATTCAGTGACTTCTTCACGATGGTGATCAAAGGCTTGTGGTCAGTCTCTATGGTCACCTTCCGACCATAGACAAAGTCATGAAACTTCCTGCAGGCGAATACAGCAGCCAGGAGCTCCTTTTCAATTTGCGCATACCTTGTCTCGCAGTCAGACAAGGCTCGTGATGCGTATGCCACTGGAGCATCCTCTTGCAGGCATGCGGCACCCAGTCCACTCTTGGATGAGTCTACAGACAAGACGACGGGCTTCGCAGGGTCGAAGAACTTCAAGACAGGAGGATTCATGAGGTCATCTTTGAGTCTGTTGAAAGCTTGCTGGTGAGCGTCAGTCCAGCTCCAAACAATGTCATTGCGTAGCAGTTCTCGCAAAACTGCTGTTTTCTCGCTGTAGTTCTGGATGAACTTGTTTAGGTAGTTTGTCATGCCAAGGAATCTCTGAAGAGCTGCCTGGTTCTCAGGTGCAGGAATCTCCCGGATTGCGTCTGTTTTCTCCGTATCTGGCTTCAGACCATCCTCAGTGAACTTGTGGCCGACGAAAGTGACGCTTTTCATCCTGAACTTGCATTTACTGAGGTTCAGCTTCAGCCCGATCTGCCGTGCTCGCTCCAGAATCTTCTTGAGATTTACATCATGCTCCTCATCGGTGGATCCCCAGACGAGGATATCATCTACAAAAATGGCACATGGATATCCCTCGAATAGCCTCTCCATGGCTTCCTGGAAGACCTCACTAGCCGTATTAATGCCAAACGGCATGCGCAGAAACCTGTATCGCCCGAACGGTGTGCTGAAAGTAGTTCGCCTGGAAGACTCCTCATCCATCCGGATTTGCCAAAATCCGTTCTTTGCATCCAAAGTGGTGAAGCATTTCGCGTTGCCGATTCTAGATGCTACGTCGTCGGCGGTGCGCATTGGGAAGTGCGGGCGTTGGAGGGCGGTGTTTAAACTTCTTGGGTCTAAACAGATCCGGATGTCACCATTTTTCTTTCTTGCTGCCACCATCTGTGACACCCACTCTGTCGGTTCTGTCTCTCGCACTATGACGCCTCGCTTCACCATGTTCTCAAGCTCAATCTTGACCTTCTTTTCCATGGCCTGAGGAACTTTTCTTGCTGATTTGACAACTGGTGTGACGCTGGGATCAATGCGCATGATGTATTTTGGAGGCAATGTCCCAAGTGTGTCATTGAAAAGTTCTGGGTAGTCCTTCAAAATGTTTTCTCTGGAGGTGTCCTCAGACGCTTCATTTACTTCATAGACAGTCTTGTCTAGCTGAATGAGACGGAGTCGCAAGTGGCTAGTTTTCAGGCTGAAAGAAGAAGAAGCAAAGAAAAAGAAAATGATACGCCCATAGATGCGGGGAGGACCCAGGGAGTACTGTCCTCAACTGCCGAACAAACCAGCTGGGAGCAGTCCTGCACCACCCTTGGAAGCCTGCGCGCACGGTCGGGTGTGTCTTTTTCTTCAGGCTGTCAGAGAAACTAGAGGCCACCTTTGTGAATGTGGCCGTAGCAGCTGAACAAAGATACATTTCAATGTTTATGCTTCATCTTCAGGTAAGTGTCATCTATACACGTGTCGCTCGTCAACCAGCTTAAATGTGATTCTTCTATTTGCTACCATAGGATGGAAATAGTGTATTTGGAGAACAGAGCGCATATTTACAATGTTCGGAGCTTAACAAGCAACGCCAGAGTTCGAGGGTTACAACAGAAGTCAAACAGTAACAACTGGCTATGTGAACAGAAGGAAATCATCCTACTTATGTGGAACAATCCTTTTCAATGTGAAAAACATGACTTTGCCTGGGAACTTTGGGTCACAATAGAAGTTTATTCTTTTGTGTTCCCAGCCATGCTAAATAGGCCGGTGTCGTGAGTGGAGTCCGCGTCAGACTCGGCGACCCCAGGTCCACTGCGCTGAAGCACATTCCCTGTCGCAGGGTGTCCAAGATGGGACAGACCTGAAAAATATAGGTGGCATTGGTAGATCAGCGCCGAGCGGGCACTGGAATGCTATGTGACTCTGACAGCTGAACTTGAGAGACGGATCCAGGCAGTAGCGATGAGATGCAAAATCCTTGGCATCTCAAACGAAGATCACATTACCAACTTGAGGTCCAGACCAGAGTAAGTCAAGCCATTGGGCCACATGAAAACCCGTTGTCCACAGTGAGAAGAAGGAAAAGGAGATGGTATGGTCATGTACAAAGATCAACAGGACTTGCCAAAACCAGTCTACAAGGAACAATGCGAGGAGGCAGAAGGAGAGGAAGACAAAGAGATGGGAGGACAACATCAGTGCATGGACTGGCCTCACACTCAGCAACTGCCTAAGAGCTTCCGTGAACCGGGAGGAATGGAGGAAACGGGTTGCGAAGTCTTTTGTGGCGCCCCAAAGGTCCTCAAGACTTCGGGATGGGAATCACTGAGCTCTGAATTTCAAAGAGTCATTATATGCATGCCTCCACATAATAGCCCCCCAACTTCTCCTTGCTATAACGTTCCCATCCTCGCTCACTCTTAAAACCAGCTGCCAACGACTACTTAGAAAACAGCTTCTTCCAGTGCATTTGGATACAACATATTTTAATGACCCCCCCCCCCCCCCCACACACACACACACACACACGCACGTACGCACGCACTCGCGCGCATTCACGGCACAGAGACTCACAAGCACGCGAACGAACATGTGTGCATGTATGTATACATTCTATAAAAGGTACTGATAAATAGCCATTGAATGAAGGACATTCTGTTTGAGGTACTGTGAAGTAGTCATTCGACGTTTTTAAACTTAAATTTACAGGGTATCAACAGAGAAAAGTATACAAGCCTCAAATATAAACACACCCAAACGTTATGGCAAATGCTTGATTGAAATTATATTTGTAAAACACACACACACACACACACACACACACACACACACACACACACACACACACACACACACACACATACACACACACACACACGCACACACATACACACACACGCACGCACGCACACACACACACACACACACACACACGCGCGCGCGCGCGCGCGCGCGCGCGCGCACACACACACAAACACGCACGCACGCACGCACGCATGCACGCACGCACGCGCGCTCGCGCACGCACGCACGCACGCGCACACACACACACACGCACGCACACACACACACACACACACACACACACACACACACACACACACACACACACACACACACACACACACACACACAACAAACCACAATACCCATTTAAAATCTTTTGATGTTTAATTGGCTTTGCACATTTGTCGCACGCAAAGAATAAATCAAAGCAGAGGGTATCAGAAGATATGAAATAAAGAGTACGCACTTCTGTCTCTACAACATTTAATTACGATTGGACATAAATTACGCGACGTGCAGGCATTTGTAATGTTGCCAACGCAATGTAAATCAAAACACAAAGCAGGTGGAATTTGCTATGGGCCCAGTTAAGAAGACTGGGACCATACAGTCCAGTTTCATCTACTTAATGGATGCGTCTCTGAGAGTGTTGCCCAAATGTTCTGATCAACACCGCAGGTGTCTGTATCTCTCGGGCCTGGTTGACTCCGGGTTGTGTTGTGAAAGTATGATGAAATTAAGTGTAGATTACAGCCCTGTCGCGCAGTCTCAGACTAGTATAGAAATCCGTAACATCGTCTCCATTATCCTCATCCTCGTCGATCAACATTTTAAAAAATGTCTCAGATTCAGTTGCCTTTCATGCCCTGCTCTCATGGTGATCTCAGTTTCGATTGCATCTCCGTGTCCGTGGCCTTGGTTTGGTTCTGTCGGGATCACCGGTATCGGCAAATTTATAGGGACTGTCGTTGGACAGGCGTGGTAGCGCCCTGCGCAGGGAGAACTCACTCACGTCTGTTCCATAACTAAACAGTTAGCGTCGTTAGTAGGGGTGAAACAAACACCACTAAACACCATCGAAGTGACTCGGCAGCAGTGCAGTGTCTCCTCTTGCGCGTTGCCTCATAACGACTTAGTGTTGACTGCTTCCTCTGGATTGCCGGTGCCAGGGCTGTACCTGTGGACGAGGGGTTGAAATGAACGGCATGGGCGCAGCGACATTGGGAGCACAGAATATGGAACAGGAAATAAAAAATGCCTCTCTTGTTACCTCGGACTTTTCTGTTGGATATTAAATCAGGACTGGCAGAAATCATATCATTGTAGCGTTGTGCTCGGTGTTAACCGGAGTGAACTCAGTCGTCACCTGATTGCAATAATATATCTCAAAATCAATGATTCTCTGAAACTATACATATAGTCTTTTTTCAGAGATTGAATTGATAGATTCACCTTTGGCAACTTGTAAATATGAAAGAAAATATAACAGGACCCGCCGACCCCACCTCCCTTAAAAAACCCCAAAACAAACAAACAAAAAACAAAACAAAAAAAACAAAAAAACAAATCCAAAACTGTTGTACTGTTTAAAGAATGCAGACGGCGTGTTTCTGGAAAAGGCTGTCTTGCATGCATAAATGCCAGAATCATAGTTTTAACGTGAGTGCGTTCATATGTATTGTCTAACATCTGAGAACTAATAGAAACACAAACGTTCATGACTATTGTCAGGCACACGAGGACCAGTTTAAAATCGATAAAACATTCATGTACAATGCCCGGCATACAAGAACCATGAAAACAAACAAACGAACAACTGAATGCAGTTGTCAAATGAAAAATGCTGACAATCCAGTAAGATCCTCTTCTGTAGGGTTTTCTTTCTTTTTTTTTTCTTCTTTTTTTTTTAAACAGGCAAACGTTCTTTTTAAGATTTAAAACAGTCCTGCTTTTATTCTGCCTTTCAGTTCTCTTTCATTCATCTGCAGTGGACATAAAAGTCATGTCTGTTGTCACTCGAAAGACACGTAGGCTTTTGTACACCGTCAGAAGACGAAGAACTGTCAAAACCAGTGTGCATCAGTTCATGCTTTTAAACGGTGTTGGTTTGTGTTGATTTGCAGGGGATAATGATCATAGTACAAACAGAACTGAACTTCCCTTCAGCCGAAATCTGGTGAAATAATTAATTTGCTGAACAGCCGGATCCAGATATCAATCATCAAAGTGGCCAGATTGATGCCAGGCTTCCGTGGTTCTCTTTTATGTTTGCACGGTAAATTGAAGTGTTGTTACTCACGTGCTTATCTTTATTTGTTTCTGACAATTTCAAGAGGCGTCAGCAGTTACGTAAGCCTACTGATTAACCGAGAGAAACGAACACACATGTTCATGCACAAGCTTACACACACACACACACACACACACACACACACACACACACACACACACACACACACACACACACACACACACACACACACACACACATTCAGCCAGAGCAGCAAAACGGGGAGCAAAAAATACTAGCGAGTCGGAGGTTATCTGTATCCCATTGTCTATCCATGAGGGATACAGTCTTCTAGAAAATGCATGCTGGAAACATTTTAGGAAAAAACAACAAAATTCGGGATGTTCTCTTGATACTCGCATAAACCAGCTATTAAACTTTGACACACTTCATTCTTGTTATCAATGTAGTTTGCCGTTTTCTCGGATCATAATTTCGCTAATATATAAGATCAAACTAAACGCTTTTAAGACGAAGTTTTGCAAAAATATAACATGCCTTTGTGGTGAAATGATAACAAATTCCCACATACTTTTCCACTGCAAACAGTTAAAACCTCATCTACCACCCCTGCCGAATTGTTCTCTGGATACAGTTGTTACCGATGTATCACTAATGTGTAAAATTGCTATTTCATTGCGTCAAAGTCCTATTTTTCTGTTTTGTAAAATGGGAACTAGTGTTTCAGTAACGTCCTTGTTATGACCGGTTATTCTTCGATGTTTTATAGTTAGTTTTCCATTTTTTGCTGTTGCTGTTCGTATAGATTATGTTCGTCTAATATCACATAATGTGTATAGACGTTAAATTGAAGACCTAACACATTCAGCCAGCGTACACACACACACACACACACACACACACACACACACGCACACGCACACACACACACACATTCAGCCAGTTAATTATAGGACTAATTTCGACAGCGTTAATGGTTGGTCGGTGTACTTCAAAATGGCTGCCAAGTTGTGTCGCCAAACAGATCAGATGACGCGTGACGTCATTTGGAACCCTCTAGGCTTATTGATTCTCCATTTCACGTTCTCACACAGTATATGCAGAACGTGCAGTGAAGTGTGTTGTCCATTTACAGGCCCGAGAGTGTAACTTGTTCTGTCAGCTGCCGTTAGTTTGTGTATAGATGTAAGTGATCTATATCAATTTCAGTACGCCGTATTTTCATGTGACTTTTAATTTCTTGTTGCAGTATTATCAATTTTTTTAAAAACTGTAATTATAATTATTGTAATTAATAATGCTATTAGTATTGTATGCTTATCATCATAGTTTGTTGTTCACTATATTTTTCATTACCAGTTTTAATTCCTTAAAACCTAGACCCGTTTTCACTTTATTACATTTTGTAACAGTTTGGACAAAGGGCAACGTTAACGACACGTCGTTTTTCGCGCCAGACCAAGGCTATTGACTTGATTTGCGGAAAGCAGATTCTGAGGCATTCCTGTTCTAGAACCTCCACGATGAAACCTTTGTGTCCAATATGAAGTTGAAAGACGAGATTGATGAAAAGCTGTGCGCTCCAGGACTGCAAAATGCACAAAAAAGGTTGACAGTTAAAGAAGACTCGAGAGCGAAAGGTCCCTTAATTCTTACAAGCCTCAAGTCACTACCCGCCAGTGGAGAAAAGGCAATCTCCAACACTCACCCCCGGAGTGTAAAATCAGATTCCCCCCCTCCCCCCACAACCCCCTCCCCCGTTTGTTTCAAAATCACTCACCTGGTTAAAAAATTGCAGTATCCCGAATCACAAAACTTATCAATGAAAGCACGTTGCATCTAAATTTGAAGGGGGTGTGAGTGTGGGTCTGAGAAAGAACTCCGCCCCCACTCTGTTCCAAAATCACTCGCAGATAAGGATGAGGGAGATAGTCATGATATGTCCGGTGGAGTGAAGAATAGGCACATGCCCAGACATCCACCCGCGATATGTGAAAGGGATGTGAAAATGGGTGGTTTAGGAACAGGGCGGGGATTAATTCTGGCTCAGGTTCAGAATCTCACACACACACACACACACACACACACACACACACACACACACACACACACACACACACACCTACCTTCCTCCTGGAACAGTGTACTTTGGATGAAACGCTTTGTTGTTTGGGACACTGAGGATTTTGAAGGAAGAGAGTAATTTTGGACCAAAGGGGGAGTGTTTCCACATCGAGAAGGTGGAGGTGGAGCTGAAATGGAGGTGATAGTTGGATGACCAAGTGCAAACAGTAATGTTTCCACACAGAGCGGTGGAGCGGTAAGGAAGGCGGTGGTGAATGTGGTGATGGGCGTGGCACAGTTCAGTTTTTCCCCGAACAGAGGAAGCAGAGGTGGACCAGTGGAGATTGGCCATCGTAGTGATAAAGTTCATTACAGCTGAGTATTTCCACATACAAAACGGAGTACGTGGTGTCACGACCGACCCCTGGAGGTCTGCCCTGACAGGATCGGTCTAGGTGGAGTGAAGGGAGTGACTGACCTCACACGCCCCGCAAGAGACCACCACAATAAAGATTACGATACAACACCCCATTTTATTCACACCAACATACACAGTCATAAATAAGCATTCCAACACACACAACATGCACAATCACAATCAAGCATTCCAACACACACAACATGCACAATTATAAATAAACATTTCACCATACGACGTACACAATCACAATCACAGCATATTCAACACATATGACATATACACAATTATAAATAAACATTTCCAGCATCCATCCCTTCCCACACCATGGAGTGCCTCCACACCCTGCCTCTCCAAAGTCTACTGGGAGCACCCTGTCGCACTAGGTGCTCCGAACCGGGTCGGTTCTTGAAGAGAGTCGTTCAAGGCCGACACCCTCGACACACACAAGCAGGCAGTGAAGAGCGCGTCCCGGGGGGGGGGGGGGGGGGGGGGGAGGGGGGGGGAAACGTGGCGTTGTTGCTGGAGGTCCTGGACGGGGATCAGGACCGGCCAGTCAAAACCACGGGCTTTTCTACCAGAATGTGGTCCCGACCAGTGCGTGATCCCAACCAGCGCGCGGTACCAACCAGAGCGTGGCCCCAACCAGCGCGTGGCACCAACCAGTCCGCGGTCCCAACCAGAGCGTGGCCCCAACCTGAGCGTGGCCCCAACCAGCGCGTGGCACCAACCAGTCCAGGCTCCGGGTGAAGCCCCGGGAGGGGGGAAAAGGTAGCTGGGAGGAGAGAAGAAAGGGAGGAAGGAAGGGTACTGGAACCCCGCCGTCAGTACAATCTGACCCATGCTGTTAAATCCTAACAGCCACTCGCATGATGGGCGAGGGGAGGTCTACTAACAACACCAGCTCAACACAGACCTGAGCATAACACAGTAAACCACTCAAATCAGGAATGTTCGTTAACGTCTTCTCACACGAAGCAGGTAAAAGACTGCATTAAATCAACAGCTATAAAACCAATATGAATTATCTTACCCTTCTCTCACTCACGTTTAAACAATTTCCTTTCTTAGGAAATAAACCAACACAGCGACCATCGCTTTATAACTGCCACCACATTTGCAAATAATAATTCAATGGCATAATTGTCACATTTTATAGCCACATTTCAAAATAACACAAATCTCCAACCACGCATCCGAACGACAAATCATGCGTACGCACGCTCGCAACATAAAACTCGTTCTCCTTGCACACACAAACAGACGGTGGCCGAAGGATAAGAGTCCGGTGAATGTGACAGGGGCGGACAAGCGAGACCAAGCAAGTACCAACCCTGAATCACCAGGTTCTCTCCCATCCACACCGACTACCGCATCACGAGATGCATAAACAGGAGAAAGAATTTTGGATATAATTTAGGATGGCCAGGTTAAAGACTGAATTAACCAGAAAAAAAGGTCTCAAACAATATTTCTTTTACAATTTTGAAAACAAAAGAAAATTGCGCAAAAGAGAAGAATAAGCCGGCTAACAACAACAAACCAAAACAAACAAACCACGAAACTGATGCTTACCAGCTACCCGTGGGTGACCCCGAAGAGGCGGGTCAAACGACTCTCTCTGCCCTCTGTCCAGTCGAGAGGACAGAGGCACAGATGCGGAAAAAGAAGAAGTGATGTCCCTCTCCTACAGGCCGACTGTAGGAATTGAAGATACCGACTGTACCTTCGACGATAGGGTGAAGAACCAAGACCGGAGCAGGCGCTCCCAGAGACATCTTCCCTCGAGTGTAGAGCTAACCTCCCTCAGCGATGGCGGCCAACATGCCACGCTACGTCACAGAGTGAGCATACTTCAAACTAAAAGAAATGAAGCACGTGCGACAGGTAAAAAAAACAGGCGAGAGGCCGATAGACAGCAAGTTCGAGAGAAAGGTACCAGCCACCCGTGAACCTGCAGGATGAATAGCACGGGCAGTGGAATTAAGAGAGAGAGAGAGAGAAAGCAAACCGAACGTGAGCTGAACTACACCAAGGTGCAACTGCACCACAAGCCACACTAAGGGACGGACACGTGACAACAACAACGATAATAAACAAATGAATAATTCCGCCACCCCAGTTGGGTCAAACGTCGTAGGCCTCGTGACAAACTCGTGACAAACCCCCCTTCTAAAAGCATCTGTTTCTCTGAGATACAGTGCTCCTTTGAACCTTGACGCATGTGCAAATTCACAATAATGGGACCGAACCCAACCCTCTGTGATCGACAGAGTACGATAAATCCAATACAAACTTTCCACGATAGAATCACACAGGGAGATACATAATATTACATTTATCAAACAACTAAGCAAACCTTCCACAACACAAAATAACAATCCGAACCATTGGTGATTCACTACCGTTAAACATCACTGAAGTGAAAAACTGTCACTACACCTGATACAGAGACCAAAAGGGGATATGACCCTGGTTGAGGGGAAGTGTTCCCTCTGACTGATTTTCTCCAATGTGCTGACTACGGAGCTCGGCTGAGATAGCATCCGTATTGCTGGAACCCTTGATAGGGCGAAAACGACTCTGCAGTTCCACTGCCTAACTCATGAGTCGACGACCGACTGGCCGGATCCGGTCCAGGCACTGGAGAGGATGATAATCGCTCTCCAGTACAAATCCGGCCGTGCTTCTTCCTGGGCACGCCAGTGCGCGTCCAAATCTGCCGGAGAGCCACAGCAACAGTAGGGACATCGATAGTCCTAGGCGGGACAGCCTCTGGGCATCGAGTCGCAGAGTCTACCGCTACCGAATTGTAGCGGTGACCGCGATCGGTGGTGGATTAATGGGTCCCACAAGTCGACCCCAACCTTGCTGAATGGCTCCCCAACCAGAGGCACTGACCCTAAGGGAACACGCTTCAAGCGACCCTTAGGTGTTGTCCGTTGGCAGACATCGCAACTGCGGCAGTACTGCCTAACCTGCGAGTTCATCCTGGCCAGAAGAAGTCCTGTCTGACTCGCTCGAGAGTCCGCTTGGAGCCCATATGACCTGCCATGGGGGAATCGTGGGCCTGCCGGAGAACAGATTCTCTCAAGCTTTGGGGAACAACAAGCTGCTTGGCCACACGATCTGCCTGAGTGAAAACCCTAAGAGGATCCCTTGTGGAGCTTGAAGCTCACCTTGGCGTGTTGGGCAGACTGAGCGGGACGATCTACCAGTTGTCGCAGGCGTTGGACATCCAAGTCCCTGGCCTGAAGACGAACAATGGAAGCAGGATCGGCCCTAGCAAGAACCTCGTCAGAGATCGGCTGAAGAACGGGACGCAATTCCTGTTCTGCTTCTTAGCTTTGGCGCGTGTGGTGACTCCCACACACGCCTGTACGGGCAGATCCGTAGACACGGACTGACTGCGTCCGTCTGCGAAGGTGATAGTATTCCCTATGATAAGGGAATACAGAGGTCGCTCCACCGCGATGGCCCATACTTCGCCACAGAAGTAGGGGGTGGAGATAGAAACGAGTACTGAAGGACGGGTGGAGGTAAAACCAGCCTCCAACCCGCACACATCGTAACTGGCGCCCCGCCGGGCCTTAGGGGAAACTAAATCCTTACCACAAAGAGTGTTGATGCTCCCGAATCCCTGATGGTGTCGACCAAGGAGGAACCAACAACAGAAAGAAACACTGGACACTCTGTACCACCAGAAGTCTTGGATGGACCCCACGTTAGCCGAGGCGCGAGGATGCTGGAAAGGACTAGCCCCACGACTACCAGCGGCTTTAGGACAATCTTTCCTAATGTGGCCAGGACGACCACAAAGAAAACACAGTCGGGGCGCTGAAATCCCGATGAACTGCCTGCCTTGTTCACCCCGCTAGCAGTTGTCGGCGCCTTATTGCCACTAAATCCTGTGGAGGGCTTCCTCTCCGTATCTGGGCGATGCCCATAAGCCCTGCGAGCTTCAGCAAACACCTCAGCGGTATGAATCGCAGCCGCGAAATCCTGAGGTGCTGTCTCGCCTATCCCGATCCTCAACTCTGGGGACACAGTGTTGGTGAGCTGTTCAATGAGGATCAGATCTCCAGCTCCAACTTAGCCAACTGACGCCAGTACCCTAGCGTTTTGCGCAGCCTATCACCAAACTGCACGAAGGTCTCGTCGTTATTTTCTTCATGGACCTGAACTCCTCCTGTACGTCTCTGGGGTAAGGTGGAAACGCTTACGCAGAGCCAACTGCATGTTGCATAAGACGCGCCTTCATTTAGAGTGAGCACACACTCCCTTGCAGCACCAGATAATCCAGAAAAAAGGTTGCATAGCCTTTTGTTCCTCAGACAATTGGTATGAACTAGCAACCTTGTCAAAATGCTCTAAGAACATATCAATGTCACTCACTAGGTCTGAACTCTGGAAGCTTTAACTTTGGGCCTCTAACTCTATCGCTTGCCTGTCGATCAACCCCTGATTTACAGATGCGGGAGACCGCGAAAGAAGTTGTTCCATCTCCTCCCTACGCAGAGCCTCCATCCTGTCTAGTTCTTCCCTACGGAGAGCCTCCTGCCTGGCAGCCTCCTATCCTACGCGATCTTCCTGTCTGGCAGCCTCCTCCCTACGCCGAGTTTCCTCCTCCCTACGCTGAGCAGCCTCCTCTCTGCGCTGGGCCTCCTGTCTAGCAGTCTCCTCTCTGCGCAGAGCCTCCATCCTATCCAACTCTTCCCTCCGCAGGGCTTCCTGCCTGACTGCCTCTTCCTACGGAGGGCCTCCTCCTCACGTCGCTGTCGCTCCAAAAACATCAGGACAGAGGCGATATCCTGGGCGGGATTCACCACTCCCGACACGGGAGGATGACCCGTTTGACCCGTTTGACCCGTCCTTGGGTCTCGGCTTTCCCATGAGGAAAGTCCCCCGGGGCATACTCCTTACGAGGGGAAGCATGGAGAAGAGAGGGCTTTGGTTTCTGCGACTCAACAGAAGCCCACAGTTCCTTCGCTATGCTCTGACGCTTCCGAGCGGAAGTGCCAGTCGGGGTCTCGACAGGAAGATCCTTAGCGAAGAGGTAGTAAAAGTACTCACTGGACTATCGGCTACAGCACTGGAATAAGTAGAAGTTACTGTAGTCGAAGTACTGGTATAATAGTGGGGACTACATTTGAATACCTTTCTTCTTCGACGCACGCGTCGCCACAACCACCAGCACCGGACGTTGCATGACAACAAAATTCCTACGGTTTTCAAATACGGGGGAAAGACGATTCCAATTAAAAAAACTATTTTAGGGGTGTGTTTATATGTGTGTATGTGTGTGTGTGCGTGTGTGCGGACAAGTTCCGGCTGCTCCCACTCTGGCAACACCGCGCTCCACAGCACGAGCAACAGTGCGGTGGGGCTCACCGAAAAAAAACACAACAAAAACTATGTCCGGCTGCCCCACTCTGGCAACACCGCGCTCCACAGCACGAGCAACAGTGCGGTGGGGCTGGCCGGAAAAACAAACAAACTGGCAGACGGAATCCGGAGAGAGAGGAAAAAAGGGACACTAACGTCCGATACAACCCCCTGTACTCAATAACCCGGTAAAAAAAACTGGCTAACTACAAAACAGGAATGGCAGACTGAGCGGCAACAGAAAGGCAAGACTTACGGTCGTACCTGCGTAAGGCAACCCGGCGGAAGAGGAGGTCTGGTCGCGGTCGACTCCCCCTGGTCTCACCTCGACTCCCGGGTCACACTGGATGTTCCTTCAGGCCACCCAGAGACTCCCTTCACACTAGAGTCACCCAGCCAACCACCCACAAACAACCACGACAAACTGACTAAACATATACAAAACAGACAAAACTAAACAGGTACTCCGCGAAACGAGAGAGACAGTCAGAGCCCTTCACATCCCGGACGAGCCCCCACATTGTCACGACCGACCCTGGAGGTCTGCCCTGACAGGATCGGTCTAGGTGGGAGTGAAGGGAGTGACTGACCTCACACGCCCCGCAAGAGACCACACAATAAAGATTACGATACAACACCCCATTTATTCACACCAACATACACAGTCATAAATAAGCATTCCAACACACACAACATGCACAATCACAATCAAGCATTCCACACACACAACATGCACAATTATAATAAACATTTCACCATACGACGTACACAATCACAATCACAGCATTTCAACACATATGACATATACACAATTATAAATAAACATTTCCAGCATCCATCCCTTCCCACACCATGGAGTGCCTCCACACCCTGCCTCTCCAAAGTCTACTGGGAGCACCCTGTCGCACTAGGTGCTCCGAACCGGGTCGGTTCTTGAAGAGAGTCGTTCAGGCCGACACCCTCGACACACACAAGCAGGCAGTGAAGAGCGCGTCCCGGGGGGGGGGGGGGGGGGGGGGGGGGGGGGGGGGAAACGTGGCGTTGTTGCTGGAGGTCCTGGACGGGGATCAGAACCGGCCAGTCAAAACCACGGGCTTTTCTACCAGAACGTGGTCCCGACCAGTGCGTGATCCCAACCACGGCGCGGTAACCAACCAGAGCGTGGCCCCAACCAGCGCGTGGCACCAACCAGTCCGCGGTCCCAACCAGAGCGTGGCCCCAACCTGAGCGTGGCCCCAACCATGCGCGTGGCACCAACCAGTCCAGGGCTCCGGGTGAAGCCCGGGAGGGGGGAAAAGGTAGCTGGGAGGAGAGAAGAAAGGGAGGGAAGGAAGGGTACTGGAACCCCGCCGTCAGTACAATCTGACCCATGCTGTTAAATCCTAACAGCCACTCGCATGTGGGCGAGGGGGAGGTCTCTAACAACACCAGCTCAACACAGACCTGAGCATAACACAGTAAAACCATCAAAATCAGGAATGTTCGTTAACGTCTTCTCACACGAAGCAGGTAAAAGACTGCATTAAATCAACAGGCTATAAAACCAATATGAATTATCTTCACCCTTCTCTCACTCACGTTTAACAATTTCCTTCTTAGGAAATAAACCAACACAGCGACCATCGCTTTATAACTGCCACCACATTTGCAAATAATAATCAATGCATAATTGTCACATTATATAGCCACATTTCAAAATACACACAATCTCCAACCACGCATCCGAACGACAAATCATGCGTACGCACGCTCGCAACATAAAACTCGTTCTCCTTGCACAACACAAACAGACGGTGGCCGAAGGAAAGAGTCCGGTGAATGTGACGGGCGGACGAGCGAGACCAAGCAAGTACCAACCCTGAATCACCAGGTTCTCTCCCATCCACACCGACTACCGCATCACGAGATGCATAAACAGGAGAAAGAATTTTGGATATAATTAGGATGCCAGGTTAAAGACTGAATTAACCAGAAAAAAAGGTCTCAAACAATATTCTTTTACAATTTGAAAACAAAAGAAAATGCGCAAAAGAGAAGAATAAGCCGGCTAACAACAAAACAAACCAAAACAAACAACCACGAAACTGATGCTTACCAGTACCCGTGGGTGACCCGAAGAGGCGGGTCAAACGACTCTCTCTGCCCTCTGTCCAGTCGAGAGGACAGAGGCGCAGAGCGGAAAAGAAGAGAAGTGATGTCCCTCTCCTACAGGCCGACTGTAGGAATTGAAGATACGACTGTACCTTCGACGATAGGGTGAAGAACCAAGACCGGAGCAGGCGCTCCAGAGACATCTTCCCCTCGAGTGTAGAGCTAACCTCCCTCAGCGATGGCGGCCACATGCCACGCTACGTCACAGAGTGAGCATACTTCAAACTAAAAAGAAATGAAGCACGTGCGACAGGTAAAAAGACAGGCGAGAGGCCGATAGACAGCAAAGTTCGAGAGAAAGGTACCAGCCACCGTGAACCTGCAGGATGAATAGCACGGGCAGTGGAATTAGAAGAGAGAGAGAGAGAAAGCAAACCGAACGTGAGCTGAACTACACCAAGGTGCAACTGCACACAAGCCACACTAAGGGACGGACACGTGACAACAACAACGATAATAAACAAATGATATTTCCGCCACCCCAGTTGGGTCAAACGTCGTAGGCCTCGTGACAACTCGTGACAGTGGGTTGGCATGGCAAAGTTCATGAATATTTCCGCATAGAGAACATGGAGATGGTGGTTGGGGCGGCAAAGTTCTGGACAGTAGAGTATTTCCACATAGAGAACGTGGAGATGGTGGTTGGGGCGGCAAAGTTCAGGACAGTACAATATTTCCATATAGAGAACGTGGAGATGGTGGTTGGGGCGGCAAAGTTCTGAACAGTAGAATGTTTCCACATAGAGAACTTGGAGATGGTGGTTGGGGCGGCAAAGTTCTGGACAGTAGAATATTTCCACATAGAGAACGTGGAGATGGTGGTTGGGGCGGCAAAGTTCTGGACTGTAGATGGTTTCCACATAGAGAACGTGGAGATGGTGGTTGGGGCGGCAATTTTCTGGACAGTAGAATGTTTCCACATAGAGAACGTGGAGATGGTGGTTGGGGCGGCAAAGTTCTGGACGGTAGAATGTTTCCACATAGAGAACGTGGAGATGGTGGCTGGGGCGGCAAGGTTCTGGGCAGTAGAATATTTCCATATAGAGAACGTGGAGATGGTGGTTGGGACGGCAAAGTTCTGGACAGTAGATAGTTTCCACATAGAGAACGTGGAGATGGTGGTTGGAGCGGCAAAGTTCTGGACAGTAGAATATTTCCACACAGAGAACGTGGAGATGGTGGTTGGGGCGGCAAAGTTGTGGACAGTAGATGGTTTCCACACAGAGAACGTGGAGATGGTGGTTGGGCAGGCAAAGGTCTGGACAGTAGAATATTTCCATATAGAGAACGTGGAGATGGTGGTTGGGGCGGCAAAGTTCTGGACAGAAGAATATTTCCATATAGACAACGTGGAGATGGTGGTTGGGGCGGCAAAGTTCTGGACAGTAGAATGTTTCCACATAGAGAACGTGGAGATGGTGGTTGGGGCGGCAAAGTTCTGGACAGTAGATGGTTTCCACATAGAGAACGTGGAGATGGTGGTTGGGGCGGCAAAGTTCTGGACAGTAGAGTATTTCCACATAGAGAACGTGGAGATGGTGGTTGGGGCGGCAAAGGCCTGGACAGTAGAATATTTCCGCATAGAGAACGTGGAGATGGTGGTTGGAGCGGCAAAGTTCTGGACAGTAGAGTGTTTCCACATAGAGAACGTGGAGATGGTGGTTGGGCGGCAAAGTTCTGGACAGTAGAATGTTTCCACATAGAGAACGTGGAGATTGTTGTTGGGCCGGCAAAGGTCTGGATAGTAGAATGTTTCAACATAGAGAACGTGAAGATGGTGGTTGGGGCGGCAAAATTCTGGACAGTCGAATATTTCCACATAGAGAACGTGGAGATGGTGGTTGAAGCGGCAAAGTTTTGGACAGTAGAGTGTCTCCACATAGAGAACGTGGAGATGGTGGTTGGGCGGCCAAGTTCTGAACAGTAGATGTTTTCCACATAGAGAACGTGGAGATGGTGGTTGGAGCGGCAAAGTTGTGGACAGTAGAATGTTTCCACATAGAGAACGTGGAGATGGTGGTTGGGCCGGCAATGTCGTGGACAAGAGAAAATATTTACACATAGAGAACGTGGAGATGGTGGTTGGGGCGGCCAAGTTCTGAACAGAAGATGGTTTCCACATAGAGAACTTGGAGATGGTGGTTGGGGCGGCAACGTTCTGGACAGTAGATGGTTTCCACATAGAGAACGTGGAGATGGTGGTTGGAGCAGCAAAGGTCTGGACAGTAGATGGTTTCCACATAGAGAACGTGGAGATGGTGGTTGGGGCGGCAAACTTCAGGACAGTAGAATGTTTCCATATACAGAACGTGGAGATGGTTGTTGGGCGGCAAAGTTCTGGACAGTAGAATGTTTCCACATAGAGAAGGTGGAGATGGTGGTTGGAGCGGCCAAGTTCTGAACAGTAGATGGTTTCCACATAGAGAACTTGGAGATGGTGGTTGGGGCGGGAAAGTTGTGGACAGTAGAATGTTTCCACATAGAGAACGTGGAGATGGTGGTTGGGGAGGCAAAGGTCTGGACAGTAGAATGTTTCCACATAGAGAACGTGGAGATGGTGGTTGGGGCGGCAAAGTTCTGGACAGTAGATGGTTTCCACATAGAGAACGTGGAGATGGTGGTTGGGGCGGCAAAGTTGTGGACAGTAGAATATTTCCACATAGAGAACGTGGAGATGGTGGTTGGGCGGCAAAGGCCTGGGCAGTAGAACATTTCCACATAGAGAACGTGGAGATGGAGGTTGGGGCGGCAAAGTTCTGGACAGTCAAATATTTCCACATAGAGAACGTGGAGATGTTGGTTGGAGCGGCAAAGTTTTGGACAATAGAGTGTCTACACATAGAGAACGTGGAGATTGTGGTTGGAGCGGCAAAGTCCTGGACAGTAGAATATTTCCACATAGAGAACGTGGAGATGGTGGTTGGGGCGGCAAAGTTGTGGACAGTAGATGGTTTCCACATAGAGAACGTGGAGATGGTGGTTGGGGCGGCAAAGGCCTGGACAGTAGAATATTTCCGCATACAGAACGTGGAGATGGTGGTTGGAGCGGCAAATTCCTGAACAGTAGAGTATTTCCACATAGAGAACGTGGAGATGGTGGTTGGGGCGGCAAAGTTCTGGACAGTAGAGTATTTCCACATAGAGAACGTGGAGATGGTGGTTGGGGCGGCAAACTTCAGGACAGTAGAATGTTTCCATATACAGAACGTGGAGATGGTGGTTGGGGCGGCAAAGTTCTGGACAATAGAATATTTCCAGATTGAGAACGTGGAGATGGTGGTTGGGGAAGCAAAGTTGTGGACAGTAGAATATTTCCATATAGAGAACGTGGAGATGGTGGCTGGGGCGGCAAAGTTCTGGACATAAGAGTGTTTCCACACAGAGGAGGCGGTGATCGATTGGTGACAAAGGTGGCGGTTAGTCAACAAAGTTCGGAAGAGAACAGTGCTTATACGTAGAAGAGGTGGAGATGAAGCGATGGCTGAGGCGTTGACCAAGGCGGCAAGCCTAGGGATGCAGAGTGTTTAGATATAGAGAAAGCGGAGGTTTGGGTAGCAAACAGTTCAGGACAAGCAACGGAACTTCACACAGACGAAACAGAGGTGATAGTGGAAGGGGAGGGGGTGGGGGGGGGGGGGTTATACCATTTGCGCACACGCGCGAGTGCGCGAACACACACACACACACACACACACACACACACACACACACACACACACACACACACACACACGCACACACGTGCGTACGCCCGCAAACGCATGCATTCACACTCGCAGACATAGGCCAACCCCTCTCTCTCTCTCTCTCTCTCTCTCTCTCTCTCTCTCTCTCTCTCTCTCTCTCTCTCTCTCTCTCTCTCCCCCTCTCTCTCTCTCTCGTTATTAATAGTATGCATCTCTATAAAACCTTTAAGCTAGCCTGAAAGTGTAGTGGACCGTATTACTGTACATAATCGTCAAACTGAAGGAAACGTTTGTTTAGATGTACTCCATCGCGAAGGGTAATTGTCTAAACATGATCAAACTCCCCCCCTCTCTCTCTTTAAAAGGAACTAAATGGGTAGTCCTGCTTTGAGTTCACAAAAAGGCAAAAAGAGATATCAGACCTATATATTGATTTCCCTTTCGAGGATTTCATTCCTTCCATCCCCCCCCCACTCCTTCTCCGCTCCCGCCCCCCCCCCCCCCCCTCCCCGCGCTCCCCATGATCTTATCCAGTGTAGCGAGTTCTGTCGTAGCCGTGGTGTCAATATTTCTATTCGCCAGCGCTATTTCACAGTGTGAGCCGCCCCCACATTTAAACTCGAAAATATCTTTTATATAAGTGCTTCGATCGAAATGAAGCAGCCTTCACCCTTCTCCACCCCCGCCCCCACCCCCAGTTCCACCCCATCATCCTTCCGTCTCTCTCACCCACACACACAACATATCTGTATTTGAAAATTGGGTCCCTCCTGTTCAGACTGTGAACATTACACCCTAGTATTTTTTTATTTTTCTGTATCATCTTCTGTGCCGCCTCAGGGGCGTTGCGTCGACACTGCTCATTCTAACTCCTCGTCCACAGCCACAGCCCAGCCCAACCCTCCACAACCCCGGAACCGGCTTTCCACAGGGAGCAGTCAATGTCGAGTCGTTATGAGGCAACCCACCAGAGGAGACACTGCACTGCAGCCGAATCACTTTGGTGGTGTTCAGTGATGTTTGTTCACAGAAATTTCAGTGAAATCACAATTTCGAACGTGACTAGCCTTACAAGGTAATCAGGTTCGGTCAAGAAGAAAAAAGAAGACGCTTTGAATGCTTAAAAGTTCAACAAACCAAGATATGGGGAAAGACTTTTCAGTCATTCTGCTACGCAAACCTGGAACTGATTGCCGGTTAACGTCTCCGTCTGCCACTATCCGCCAGTCTCATCCATCAAAACTATTCTTTTCGAGCAGGCGTTTCCCATGATGTGCATCTCGGTTATGCGCCTGTTTGTGTTGGTGGTGCGGCGCGGTGCGGTGCGGTGCGGTGCGGTGTGTGTGTGTGTGTGTGTGTGTGTGTGTGTGTGTGTGTGTGTGTGTGTGTGTGTGTGTGTGTGTGTGTGTGTGTAGGGAAGGGGGATGGCTTGAGTGTGAGAAAGGGACAAAGCGTGCGCGTGCGTTTACGTGTGCATGTGTGTGAAAAAGAGAGATTCTGTATACGTAACTGGTTTTTTATTATTGTAAAGCGCTTTTATGAAAGTGCTCCGAAAAATGTGCTTATTGTGACCTCCATCAAGGAGTAAAGGACTTTATTGAGCGGTCTCTCTGTGCTTTGTGGTCATCCAATGGACATGTCCAGCCCTGTGGCAAACGGGAGACGTACACTGACGTCGTGGTGGCCATCCGGGTGAGGTCATCATGGAGGATACAGACGAGGAGAGCTTAAGTATTCTGGACTTGGACTCTAAGAAAGGTCAGGGCCAACGGGCCATTTGTTTGTATCCCGAACGGGTGCGGTGCATATGTGAGTCCTGTCCTGTGTTGACATGAGAGGAGAAACAAGAGAAAAGAGAGGGCAAAGTTACAGATGCACACATCCAAACAAACACACCCTGTCGAATTCTCCACAGAACAAAACAGCTGCTGCTTGCGTGTCTTATACGCTGACGTCTTTGATGAAACAATGGACCCCCTGGGCACTTTATGGATTATCTTAATTCTGATTTCTTCACACCTCAGAACTAGTATGTCATTCACGGTATTATTATTATTTTCATGATATCAATGTGTGTGTGTGTGTGTGTGTGTGTGTGTGTGTGTGTGTGTGTGTGTGTGTGTGTGTGATTTAAAGCGAAATCCTTTTACACTGAATAGGCCTACTCATGTCTTTTATTTGGAGCATATATCTCAAGTATGGAAGGTACCCGTTTTATCTATGAAGAGGTGCTTTTCTGCTTGTAGAAATGTTTTCAGGTGAAACCATTTTTTAAAAAACCCAAAGAAACGAGACTGACGAGCTCTTCACAGAGCGAAACAGCTGTCGCTAGCAGATGCAATGCACACTGATAATCCTCTGGATGAACAGTTAACCTACCAGTACTCATCAGGATGTCTCAATCCGGTGTCGTTATCCATTTTTCTTATGCAACTTTGTATACTTCAGGTATAACATATGTACCCAAACCAACCTTCGAACGTTTAACATGCACACATACTAGCATAATGTACGTACAGAGCATGTATATATCGTGCAGCGGGAATTTGCATGTCATACCGTCTAACGGTGTGGTTGATACTGGGGCTGGGTTCCTCTCTCTCCTTCCACGGCCTCAGCAGTCAAGCCGTCGTATTCACCTGTCGCCGGCTCGCCGCTGAGGAATCGATCGCTGCTGGGACCAGACTACCCGACTGGACCGTTAGTGAGGCGTTGAATGCTTCGTGGGAACCAGTCAGAACCCCGAAGACACTGGGGAAACGACGGCAAACAGTATATTCCACAAACAGGTCAGTCCTTGAGTCAGACATTTGAAAAATTTAGAAACAAAAGTCTGTAGAGAGGAGTGCTGTGAGTCGGGAGAGAGAGGCACTTACGTCATTTCCAGATACCTGTAGTGTTAATGAGTCCCGACGGAAGGTAAATTACGACATGAACAGAAAGTCATAGAGCAGAGTGGGATAGGCCTACGTCATGGCATGAGCACAAATCTGTCGAGTGAGGGTAATTCTGGACAGGGGATCATTTGTGACATAAACAGAAATCTGTAGGGTAAAGGAGTCCCGAAGGAAGATTAGTTACGACATGAAGGAAAGTTCATGGAACAGAATGGGATATGTCTGGACCTGTCAGTCAATTATGACATGGACATACATCTGTAGGGTGGGGGTACTTCCGGACGGAAAAACCTCCAGAGGAGAGTGGAGTAAGTCGGAACAGAGGGTCAATCTCGACATGAACAGAAAAAGTTGTGAAGAAGGTTGGTAATTCAAAACAAGTCAGTAACTACAGCTGATGCATTTGTACCATAGTGTTCAAGCCCTTCAGCTGTTTTGATGATCCCTGGAGTCTTTTAGCCTGGGTACGACAACAACAACAACAACAACAGTAACTACATCAATAGAAAAATTGATAGGATTGGGTTGGGAAAGTTTGGACAAAAGGTCACTTAAACAGAAATCTGTCGAGGTGCTCGGCCTAGACCGGCATTTAGCCAGAACTGAGTCTGCTATGGGCTCACCTGGGAAGACTGGGATCACACAGCCGAGTTTCATCTACTTCCTTACCTCCTCTGGCGGGAAAATAATGTTGTTTTCACTCGTGCGCTGGCTCAAAGGGCGGATGAAAGACCTGTTCGACCTTGGCGGAAATCTGTGCTCTCCAGAACGCCTTTTTTAAAATTGTGTTTTGTTTTGCCAGCGAGTGTAATAATTATAGTTTTCTTCTCGGTATTCCGTCATGTGCAGATGTAAAGACTGTTGATCAATTGTAGATTTTGGCTCTCCAAACAATGTGACCATTCTTTTTATTTGGCACACACATACCATTCAAATTCGGAACTAGAATGCACTCGGGAGAGCGCACACCTCCGTCCAAGTCAAGCGAATCCTGGATCCGTCCTTCATAGTGTTTATGCAACGGTGGAAAGTTGGGAATCGTCCAGTCAGTAAATGTGACCCGATGTCAGATCTGCCATCTGTCTGGATGCACGCCCACAGATCCGTACCAAAACTTATTAGGTTCAATCTTGATCCAAATTTCATCTTGTTACCAAATTTCGCTACAACGGGTTGAGTAGGTTTTGTGTAATCTTGCTAACAAACAGACAAACCAGCAGATCTAGATGAAAACAGAGCATTGGCGAAAGTATTGAGAAAGTCCAGATCCATCGCAAGTGATTTCTATTATGCTTTGCAGACGAAAACGTGGTGAGAACAAAGATTCGACTTAATTAACCTTAAGTACCATACGATCAGTGATTACATTATAAAACGGCGTCAGCTATTTCATATTATTGGTTGCATTGTAGCTGTATAAATTTTGTTATATTACTCTTGTGAAGCAAGTTTAAAAAGGTGTCTACTAATGAAAGAACGAACCTGGATCCGGCGTTTAATCTGGATCCACACGACGACCCTCCCCCCCTCCCGCCCCCATGCAGTCTTTTTGAAATTAATTCAGGTTTTGTTTAATCTCTGCATTGAGAAAAAAAAGGTCGCCATCATACAGCCAAGTGCTCATCCGATGTGTCACGACATTTGCCGAAAGACAGAACAGACTGTAACTACAAAAACACCGAGACTAGGGCAACGCCTGCTATGAAATGTTCTTAAGTGTAATGAAGACCCGTCCCTATGTTGTCATGTTGCTGACAGACGCACTGACAGATAGATACATAGGTGAACACAGAAAACAACAACAAAAAACAACAGCAACAACAACAACAACGACAACAACAAGAGCGACAACAGAAATTCAGTTTCTACTCTGTAAGCTGTAACTCGCGCTGAGGAATAGCAATATTGAGCTCGCTAGTTAAAGAGCGCGTAGACGTAAGTCGCATTTTGACCGTTTGGGCTTACATAGTCAAGACGAATACGTATAAGGACACACATTTACTCCGAAAGGTAGCATTCTGAATCAAATCCCGGGTCTCCTAAGCACCTGTAAAGTTTGTTGTGAAATTCTGAAACTCTGTGCCTCCATTAAAAGAAAAGCAGTTTGTAAAACAGATCATTGATCCACACTGGTGTCAGGAAGGCGGTGTGATGCGTCTTGGCCTCCACACGCATTGTACAGGCAAAATACTCATGCGTACAAGAAACTGCACTGAAAGAGAGTACATCGTCTTTGCTTCAAGAACTGTTGAGTTTTTAAAAAATTTGTTGTGGATTTTTAGACACCTTATTCCTCGCTGAAAGTAAATGTTTGAGAATGATTTAGGTTTAATTCTTGTGAAATTTGCCGTGGAGTTTTAGAGACCTCGTTCCTCACTGAAAGTAGATGTTTCAGTATGATTTAGGTTTTTGTATGTTGCTTTATTTGTTACAGCAGCAAAGAGTGGAATGCCACTGAAGTGATGGTGGTGAACGGCAGTGGTGACGGTGC
>CM031611.1:34076269-34081269 GCA_018398815.1 Conus ventricosus | reverse complement strand
GGAACGAATAAGAAGGACTAGTTGAAGAAGAACTCGAATCAACATGTAACTGCCAATGTTTATTTAAGCCATGCCGGGCAGCGAGTCAACAAAAAATGTTATTGAAAAATTACAAAACTGACCAAACTCCATTGATTTCAACCGTCATTGACTTTACATACACCATACACAGTTCCACTAATATGAGACCTGGACACCTGGACACCTGGACACCCATACTGAAAGTTAAGATGGTCTTCGCAGTGTTTGGACTGTGAAGCTACAATTGTTAATGAAAGCATGGATTTGTTCATTGATATTTTGATTGGTTTAATTGTTGGTTTTCAGCCTTGTTAGGAGCCATTTTTCTGGCTGGGTTCTGGATGAAGGTGTCAGAGAGACCAACAGAGAGGACCAGGTGTCTGTCTATTCCGGCAGCAGAGTTCACCTTTCTGACCACGTCCTTGAAATCCAAAGGGGTTTCTTCTGAAAAGGTATTTCATTCCACCCCTCAGAAATAAAAGCCACCCCCATAAAAACACCACCACCACCACCACCAACAACAACAACAACTGCAAAACCAACCAGCTAACCAACCAACCAACCATCCACAAATCCACCCACCAAGAAACTAGCGAAAAAAACCCCACCTAAACAACAAACAAACAAAACCCCAAACCCACCACTCTTTCCTTTCTCCTCAAACAAAGCAGACAAACAAACAAACAAACAAAGAAGCAGAGGGAGTCGGTGAGTAACACTCGTGGCGTGCGGTCACGGATTTGTTCGCTCTTCGCCGTGCCGATTCGATCTAAGCCTACGCGAGTTTTCAACTTGGTGCTTTTCTTGTTCGCTTTTCAGTCTCAGTGTTTTTCCTTCTTTTTTTTTCTCTCTCTCTACGTGCCCGTTTAACGCGGATAAGAGCAAAATGTCTTCCGTCCAGCCCGTTTTTTTTCTTCTAAAAAACCGGGACATTCCGGACTCGGCGGAAAACCGCGTAACAGGACTGGAGCTGTGTCTGGCTGCGGAGCGTACGGCAGGCAGTGGCAGCATCGTTGGTGCCCAGGACATCAGAGGCCTCTGGCGGATCTACCCAGCTACCAGACAAGGAGAGGTTACCTCCCACTGGTTCTCCTCAGACTCCTCAACCAGGCCACTCCGGAAGCAAGATTTCCGACCCATCCTCTTGTTTTTCTCACTATCTTAGGTCTTTATCTTTCTATCCTGGCCTTTCTAACTCAGCACAACCTCCATAGTACGGCATAATAATCAGCATGTTGATTGGGGCCGTCAATTGGATGATGATGATGATGACAGGCAAGGAACGATCTTCTGGTCAAAGGTATGACTGTCCAGAATACTCTGATCCAATTAGCCAACACCAGTCCGTTTATTCTGAGAGAGGATTCCGGGGAAGAAAAACTTGCTACGAAGGTGTGGGTTGCAGACATCCCTATGTCGGTAGCCAACAGTGAAATAGAACACTCCTTGACTAAAATTGGATGTGAACTCCGATCTGATATAAAAATGGAACGGTACAGGGATGCAGACAATAAACTTACTCGTTTCGAAACGGGGAGAAGATTCGTCTTCATAACCCTCCCCGCTAACCCTCTCGAAAAAACATTAAAAGTAGGTCCATTCACTGCCAACATTTTCCACAAAGAACAGAAAAATGTTATGAAATCCGTTGTTTGCTCAAACTGTCTACAGCCTAACCACCATGTGTCTGTGTGTGTGAATGAGGTTGTGTGTCGTGAGTGCAAGGAATCAGGGCATAAGAGAGGAAATGTCCGCTGTAAAGGCCGGCCAGATAGTCAGGTCAGGGACAAGGAGAGGTTACCTCCCACTGGTTCTCCTCAGACTCCTCAACCAGGCCACTCCGGAAGCAAGATTTCCGACCCATCCTCCACCTCTCCTGCCTCCAAATCAATTGGTAAGGGAGACACACGCGGCGGGAAAGGTAAGCCCGTTGCCAGCGACAAAAAAGTCAACGAGAAAAGTCTGATCGAAGGTGGGCGGTTTCTAAACGCCAAACAACCCTGCATTCTAGTATGGGCCCCCACTCATGCAATATAAGGAACCGCTCAGAAACTCCAAAGCGCCAGCGATGTCGTGAGCAGGACAGCCCTTCAGCGCCAAGAGAGAAACAGGCTAAACGTGATGCAGACACTGAAGTGGAAAGATCAGATGTTTCCGATTACGAAAAATAACCTGCTTGAATGTCAGTGTCATTTTTGATTACGTGTCGGCGTTTAGGTTTACTGTGTATTTTGGTCTTTTGTCTGTCCATTTGTCTGCCTGCCTGTTTACTGCCTGTCTGTCTACCCACGCCCCAAGAATCCTCCATCCTCCCCTCTTTTCCTCTCATCCATGTCGAGTATTACAATTCTCTCTCTCTCTCTCTCTCTCTCTCTCTCTCTCTTGCCTTCTTCTTCTTATTTCTACAACTGCCTCCTTTTCTCTCTTACGTCTGTCCTTTCTGCACTCCCTCGTCTTATCCCCCCCCCCCTTTTTTTTTCCAGATAGAAATGCCTTTGTTTACTTTTGTGGGAGCTCAGTGCTTCGTTTTAGTCATCCATTTATCTTTCTTGGTAGATAATGGAAACGTTTAGAATTTGTTCTTTGAACTGCCGGGGACTAAAAATAAAATGAAGCGTAATAGTTTGTTAAAATACTTTAAAATCAAACGTTTGATGTCATATGTTTGCAAGAAACTCATTTTGTAGAAAAGGAAAAATCGCAATGGGAAAAAGAATGGGGTGGAAGGAATTTTGCAAAAGAGGGTACGTCCCGAAGAAAGGGCGAAGTTTACTGGTCTCCAAATATGCTAATGATGACACTGAACTTGTTTTAACAGAGGATCGCACTGTTGCAATTAACATTTAAATTTGAGCAAATCCCGATCACCATTGTAAATGTGTATGCGCACTAAGGATTTATGGACAAAAGGCGTTTCTTCCACAACCTGTATGTGAAACTGCAGATTTGGAAGCTGAAAATATCATTTTATGTGCTGATTTCAACTGTGTCTTAAACAACAAGCTTGATGTTATATCCGGAAATCCTGTCAATGAGGCGAAGTTGAAGCTTTCAAGACCTGTGTACGTGAGCTCTCTTTGACAGATGTATGGAAGGTCTTTCATGAGAATGATCAAGAATATACTTGGAACCGCTTTCATCCTTTTATCGCTCGTCGTTTAGATTATTGCTTTGCTTCAGAAGATATTATTTCCTTTATTGCGTCATGCGAACATTATACAGTCTCAAATTCAGATCATAAAGCTGTAGTCACAGAATTAGAAAACAGCAAGTTCATAAGAGGTCAAGGGTATTGGAGATTTAATAATAGCTACCTCAGACATAAAAGTTTTGTAAAAAATGTGAATGCGTTAATAGCTCATTGTGTAAATAATAAGGAACTTATAAATTCTGTTGATAAATGGGAACTTACGAAATCCAAAATACGTAATTATTGTGTTGATTTTGGCAAACGATTAGCTTGTTGTCGAAGAAACGAACAGTTAGACCTGCGAAAACAACTTCCATGTACATCGAATTTCGCATAACAAAAGACCTGGAAATGCACGCTTGCAGAATAATTTATTAAGTACTAAAACATAAACTAGAACTACTAGACATGCAAAAAACGAGAGGAGCCCAAATTAATCAAGAGTGAAATGGATTGAAGAAGGAGAAAAAACACCAAATATTTTTGTAACCTTGAAAAGTAAGGAAAAGAAAAAATGTGATTACTTGTATCAGATTCTGGGTTTACTACCACTGACCACACCAAAATAATGAAAGAAGAGGTTACCTTCTATAGAAATCTTTACAATCAAAAGACTGACGTTGCAAATGTGACTGAAGCTACGCACGACTCTTTTGCTGGAGAAGATATTCCTCGCCTTAGTGACACTGACTCCGACTCATGTGAAGGTCTTGTCACTGTCAATGAAACATCGTGCGCTTTACAAAGCATGAAAAATGGATCAGCGCAGGTATGGACGGAATTACTGTTGAATTCATGAAATTTGTCTGGCCTAAATTAAAAGATATTGTAACCCCCTCTTTCAATGATCCTTTCAGAAAGATGAGCTGTCTTATACTCAAGACCAAGGTGTGATAACACTAATTCATAAAGGTAAGACTGGATAAAGAACATCTAACAAACTGGAGACCTATTACCTTAACAAACATGATAATAAAATTCTAGCTAAAGTTATGGCACAGAGACTAAGTGGTGTTGTATCAACATTCTGGTCAGCGAAGACCAGGTTGGTTACATTAAAGGTCGAAATATATCTAGTCATTCGTACAATTGACGATGCAATCAATTACGTAAACAAAAACAGGTGAATCAGGTTATATTAGCGCTTGATTATTCAAAAGCATTCGATTCCATAACAAAAACGTACTTATTGAAAGTATTCGATGTTTTTGGATTTGGTCCCGATTTTAAGAAATGGATTCGAATTATGTTAAAAAAAGGCCGTGAATCACATAATTAATGGGGGCTGGATATCGGAGAGTTTTGAAAAGCTAATTGTAGTATTAGACAAGGGTGTCCGTTTTCCCCTTTAGCCTTGTTTGGCTGTAGAACTGCTAGCTATTAAGATTAGAAATAGTGACATTGAGGGATACAGATACGAAATGAAACAAACACATGCATCAAAATTCAACAGATGGCTGACGACACAACCCTTTTTTTTTTTTAAACACCAGAATGATATAACAACAGCAACAAATATTCTCAGACAATTTGCATGTTTCTGTGGCTTGAAACTAAACATATGCAAAACTAAAGTCTTGGCAGTAGGTGATGTTGATGAAAGAGTTCTTAACATACCCTTTGAAATAGTGGACAAAATAAAAATCTTAGGAATATCCTTTGCAAAAGACAAAATGGCCAAAGAAATAGAAGACAATTGGAAAAGTAGGCTGAAAACTCTAACAGCTATGATAAAAGAATGGAGTGAGGAGACCTTAGCATACATGGTAAAATAGTGATCATAAAGACA
>CM031611.1:34068769-34071269 GCA_018398815.1 Conus ventricosus | reverse complement strand
ATAAAGGCACAAAAATCCGAAACTGATGCAAGGTCAACTTCATAAAAAAAATAAAACAAAACATGCATCTGCGTGACTTCGGCGCAAGTCGCCAAGGGTCCTTTGAAACAAGTTTACACTTACACGTGTGACGAATAGCCTGTTATTTCATCAGCCTTCAGGCTTTTCCCACTGGCCGAGGAAAAGACAAAAACCCAGCCCAGCCCAGCCCAGCCCAGCCCAGCCCAGCCCAACCCCACCCACCCCACCCCCCCCACCCCTTGTACTGGTCTTAAGATTCATCTGAAATAGCAAAGCCCCTACGTTGGTCAGCGCGACTACCCAGAGTAAAGACCCTGCGGTGGTCAAAATGTCTATTTGAAAGAAATCATTAAAGAAAAAACTGTACTGGTAAAAGGTGCGGCATATAACAGAATAAAATCCCTGTGTTAGATGGCAGGTCTACCCAGAACGAAGCTAATGCTCTGCGCTGGTCAAACAGGTCTCCCTGAACATAGAACAAAAATCCTGCTTCAGTCAACACGCCGTCATGGAACAGTACAATAACTCTGTGCTGGTTGACTCGTCTACCTAACAGAGCTACCTGGAACAGAGCAAAACTCCTGGGCTAGCGCAGAATTTTATGTAAAACAAACGAAAAACTTCGCTCTGATTGTGTACTTTTGTCTATAACTCACGACAAAATTAAAAAACAAAAGCTTGCATGTCATATCATTTTCATTCAATTATATTAGTACTTGACAGTAAAACAGCACAGCTGTTCTACATAACTACAAGAAGAACAAGAACAAGAACATATTTTTTCCTTTTGCCCCTTTTGGGGTATGGAGGAAGGGTGAGTTTAAAGCAATAACAAGAAAAAGGGAAAACAAACAAGCCAAAATAAAACATAAATTGCTAGTCAATGCTGACATAGACCAACAATTTACAACACTTGAGATAATCTAATATACTTTGACAATAGAAGCATTTGTTTTCGATAAGTAGAAGGCATCATTTGACAAAAATTATAGGCAGATTTTGGGGAGAGAAATCTTTTTTGGTAAATACGTGTTGAGTAAAGTAACGTATGATAAACATTCCATGATAAAATATAGCAAATCGACGATCTACTTCAATTGGTAATTTATGATTAGAATAACTTAATTTGATAAGAGGGTAAATATAAACATCTGGTAAGCTTGAAATATATTTCTCCTCCTTAAAATCAGATTTATAAAATTTTGTAGACAAAACATTTACTGCTAGTTTCAATGTCATGTTGCCATGTTTAACGAAAAGAGCATTGCAAACTATTTTTGACATTCCTATATCATGTATTGACGTCTGTAAAAGATTGATTGCTCCAAACAAAGTCAAAACCAGATTGTACAAGTATGGTTTTAATGCACATTAACCAGGGAAACACAGTTACTGCGCTATTGTGCAAATGTGACATGAAAGTGTAGAACCTAACAGACATTTTCTCAACAGGAGATTGAACCAAACAAGCCCCAAATCGAATCGTTCGGACATAGTAACTGATAAAGGGTAACGTCCTGTTTCACCATAAATCATGTTTGTCAATGTACTTTTTTTTAAACGAAATATATATTTTGATATTTTAGCTGAAATTTATCAGTGATATTTAAATTTTCGTATCCCCATATTTCACAACCATTTTTATCCTGGAACAAATCATTTAACCAAATAAATCTAATTGCAAAGTGAGACGACTGCAGGCGGAAATCTACACAAATCTTAAATAAATGTTAGCGAACCGCCCAGAGAAACGTGGACAAACGAGTCATAAGACAAAACACAACGCGTTTCGACCTCTTAGGTCTTCTTCAGGTGAGACACAAACGAATAAAATAACAAAAATTCACTTAGCTTTGATCGCTTCAGATCGCTTCAGAGTTCAGCGCAAGGAAGAAGGCGTTGAAGGCGTTATTTAAGATTCAAATAAATCTAAAATAACATGAACAGGTAAATTCTTTGTTCTTGCCTTTTGTATTAATTTAAACATGGCTAATGACGTTTTATAAAAAGTGGTTTTCTTACATTTAGCTAGAAAAAAAACCCCAGTCGATTAACATTGACCCCTAAATATGTGAAGCTGGTGACAACAACTTTTCCATTTCCATAATGAAATGTGTCCTGTTTATTCAGCCTTGCACTGTTAAATATCATTATTTTAGCTTTAGCAGCATTAAATGTTAGCTTCCACTTGTTACAATACAATACTATGATACAAAATTATTATGAGAGGTCATTTGCTTTTTTTTGTGTGTCCACCTGTGGGCATATATGACTAAACACACTCTACGTGAGTAGTGGAAGAGGACGACAAAAGGCGATAGGGATGATGGAACAGATGGGCAGAGAGAGACATAGACATTTTATTTCAGGGATAAAAATCCGATGCAATTAAAAAGGCTTATGAGTTTGCAATAATCATAGCGTAAACACAAGGAAAAGAGAGAGAGAGAGAGAGTTCTTTCCCTTCTCTGCTCATGCA
>CM031611.1:34051269-34061269 GCA_018398815.1 Conus ventricosus | reverse complement strand
TCTGTGGTGGTCAATGGGTCATTTAATTAATTAGCTTGATTTTACCCCACCGCACAATACCTTTCCCCCTTCCTACTTCAACCGGCGACGTCTGACTTAACTGTCGGCGCGCTGGTCCTGCAAATTGGCTGTCTTAGTCTGACCCAGGCGCCGAGACCCGCCGGGCCAAACCTATTGCGACGTCTGTCCAGCCACTTAGTCTGTCTGCTGACAGTGCTGTCCTCCGTGAGGACAAAAATAGCCTATTCGCTGTGCCTAATTGCTGACATCGACACCGAAGTTGTCTGCCGTGGAGACAAATGTTTGGTTTGGACTTATGTCCGATTGAACTGGCGGCGACTGACCACGAAATTCGTTTTCTATTTTTGTCCATGACACCTCCCTCCCCATTACCGAAAGAAATAAAAGACAAAAAGGGAAGTGTGAATTGGGTGCTTCAAGTATAAAACAAAAAAAATTCGAGAATCCCCTCAAACTTCCAAGGAAGGGGTCTGATTTGAAGTCTAAATGCAGGAGCTATCCATAAACGAGGCAGAAACTGCAGACTCAAAAGGAAAAGTAATCAATGACAAATGAAAACTAGCTTCAAAATGTAGAAGAAAAAAAAACCATTTTATTTCTTTCGAAAAGTCAGATCTTCTCTCGGGCATTGCACGCGCCCCAACTTTCGGACGTGGCGGAAGTGTGCTACTCGAGGGCGGAGCGAAGAGGAAGTGAAGTTTTTTTTTTGCGTTTGTCGTCAGCACTGACGTCGCTTTGGAAGCAGCAGCTGAGCCGATGTGGCGACGGCGTGCCCAGACATAAGGAGACAACTGCTCACACCAGTGATCGGGAGGCGCGACGCCCGACAATGGCCTGATTGGTGGGCTGGTCCATCCCAGGAGGAGGAAGGAGAGGAGTCCGTCACTAGTCAGAGAACTGACTGAAGACTGCTGTTGGAGGCTGCATTCGTCACATTCCCGGAACGTCGTTGCTGACTCGCGCTCCGCCCGTTGTAGTGAAAGGAGGACGTTGATGATGTAGCAAGCACCTGAAGGTAGCCGCGTTGTGGACGTAGTTGTGGTAGCGGCGGATGTTGCTGCCGTTGTGGATGTCGCTGCTGAGGTGGTATTCGTGCCTGCGGATGTGTTGCCTGCTGAGGTGGTAGTCCGTGCCTGTGGATATCGTTGCTGCTGTGGTTGTAGCTGTGGTTGTATTGTGACGGCATTGGTGGTGGTGATGGGACTTTGAGTGAAGACAGGTACAAACTGTAGGCCCAGGGGGTGTTGACACCCTATTAATGACCCTGAGAGAAAGCCGCGATAACACGGTAAGAACACTGTTATGACAATTTCAAGATAGATACCGCACTTACAAAATAGACACGGATAAATACGGAGCATATGAATTATAATTGTGTGTGTGTGTTGTGGTGGTGTGTGATACCTCGTCAATATTTATCATGACCAGCATTAAATTATTAATTGCTGCTATTTCCCCCGACCGGGTCTGCCCTGGGGACCTGGGTGGGGTGCTTATTTTTAGTTCTCAGGGTCACCCTCTTGTGCCCCTTGAGGTGGACTTTTGTTTTAAGTGGGCTTTCTTTTCTCTGTTTTTTGTGGTTTTTTTTTCTGCCTACCCATTGTTCTTTCACCTGCATTTCTCTTTCAAAACATTCCCTTGGAATCTCAGTTTCCTGGTTTTGTCGATCTTCCTTTAACGGATCTTAATCCTATTTTTTCTTTTCCTTTTTTCCAACAAGTCTTCTGAGCACTTTCTATTTTCTCTGTGGCCTCTTGTCCACCGTGTTGACTCGTGCGGTGCGACCCGGTCGGGGAGATGGTGTCCGGTGGTTGAGAGGATTCGGAGTAGGATCCGCGCCCCCTCCACACGCCACTTTGGCCTGGACTTCCCCTAACGGGGGGCACTTGGGGCCCCCAATGCGTCAACCGTTCGCCTTCAAGTGTGGGCATGGCATGGGTCAAACCGTGGGCCACGTTGCTTTGCCCCTGGAAGCCCAGGTGAGTGGCCTCCTGTCCGTTCCCGAGTTGGTCATGAGCCTTGTGGATGGGGTGGAGTGCCGTGTCACGCGGTGTATACCTGCACTCTTGGGGGGGCCCCGAGGTGGGTACGGGCTGATGTCTCCTTTGCTGGAAACCGCTTAGGCATCGTCCGTGGGCACTTGATGGCGGTGGGAGTAGGGAGGTGAAGTTTTTTCATCATTATGAAAGCTAAACAACTACCTCCTATCAAAAAAGAAGAAGAAACGATGAGGACATGGCACGCTTATGGACGAGACTGTGAGTAAGGATTCAGATTCAGATAACTAGATAAGGCGAAGTGGCGAAAGAGAAAGGGTATCCAAAACACATGGCCAAGCTTCCTTTTTAGTGAAGCAAAAGATCCCGAATGAATCCATTGCTCGGAATTCGCCCTTTGCCGTTTGCAAGTGGTTCGAGGGGTGTTTCGTCCCACAGGGATTTAAAGATCAAAAGACTCCGCTCTGGTAGTTACTTTGTTCACTGTGCTACGGAAAGCGGCGTCTCGGAGTGCTGCTGAAAAGGTATGGTTCGCAACTCATGCAAATCCCAGTTAAGGTTTCCATTCTCCCTTTCTCAACTACTCGAAAGTGTAATCAGAATGTGGCTGACTTGGCTGGAGTGCTGAAAAAAAATCAGAAAATTCGGACTGAATGAAGTCAGGGTTTCTGGCAGTCCATAGAGTTAAAATCTCTAAAGGAAGTGACTTATTTGAAACCAACACGCTATTTCTTGACTTTTGCTAGGCATCTCCCCCAGAGAAAGTCAAGTGGGTTATTTTTCCCGAGTGAAAGTTACGCCTTTTGTACCATCTCCTTTGCGGTGTTTCAAGTGTTAACGCTTTGGGCATTCCAGCCGAGCTTGTCGGGTCTCAGGAGATCTGTCGTGACTGTGGACAAAGAAGCATGATGAATCTTGTACAAATGCTGTATACTTTGTGCAATTGTAAAGGGGGATCATTCAGCAAATTCAAAAAAGTTGTCCAGTGTGGAAAAAGGAATGCGAGATTCAGAAAGTAGAAGATTGAGAGGAAATGGCCTTTTCTTGAGTCTAGAAGGTTAGTGGAACGTCAGGACTCCTTCGCTGCTACTTAGGCACAGAAGGGTGGTTAACGATTCTCTGCGAATCGTCATCGGGTGATGATCTGGAACATCTCCATTCACTGCTCTAGAGAAGAAATTGACAAATTGTGTTGTCATCCGGTTTTGGATCCGGCTTACCATAACTTGAACCATTCATTGAGGTTTGTCTCAGAATGCATAGTGTTCCGTCCAGCAGTGTACAACAGGCTTCAGTCCTGCTTGGTGAGAAGTAGGTGTTTCAGTTGAACAAAGTGCTGGTGGATCAAGTCAGGGGTGAAGATCGGAGGAAAGAGATGTTCCCCACTCGCTCACAGCCAATAAACAGCAGTACGAGACAGGCACGCATGAGGACTCCCTTTTCGGGCCCCAGGACCCTCCTAGGGAAAATCTCGAAGTCAGGTTTTGGTGCAGCAGGGGGTTGGGGGGGTTGGGGGTTTCAGTCCAGTAAGAGCAAATTCCAAGCATGGCAACAAACTAACTTAGAAATTTATCAGAGCATCGGCTTCTGATCTTGTCTGAAGAACCGTTTTTAGTTCTGTATGACATGAAGTTTCTGGAGAAAGAGGATGATGATATTCTTTTAACAACCTGACATGGACATACTCCCAGTGGAAAAAAGGGGAGTAAAGCAAATTGTCGGGACCTTGAGCTTTTATTGACAGAGTATTAGATCTTCGGTAATTGCTCTTCAGGAAACCCTTTTAACTGCAAGGAAGAAACAGAGATTCCTGTTTCTTCTCTCCTGCTTACTCAAGCCGCTCTGCTGACTTTTTCAAGAGAGGATTTCTCTTTATATGCATAATTCGTACTACATACAGAAATTCCACTTCAGACGGATCGGGAGGCATGCAGCCGTATCTCGTTTAAACAAGTCGTTACGAAGGTTGTTTGTATCTATCTCCATCTCTGTATTTCGGAAGAGTTAGTTGGATGGTTTAATTTTCTCAGCTCCCTAGCCCATTTCTTTATTGGGTGACTTGAATAGGCCATTCTCCACATGGGGAAGTAACTGCACCAATTCCTCAAGGGAAAAGTTCTTGAAGATTTTATATCGATCATGATCTCGGCTCGAAGTCAGCTCACCGACCTTTTGTTCTCCTTCTGGTGCTTTGACTCACTGGATTTGTCCATTTGTGACCCTTCCTTATTTTTGACTTAGAATGGGCAAGGTTTCATACGGACCTAAAGCGGGAGTGATCACTTCCGATTTTTATTTATTTTACCGAAGCAAAAATGCATGAGTCCCCCTCGGGAAAACATGGAAGTTTCGCTTCTGCAATTTGGAGTCTTTATCAGCAACAGATTAAGTAGACTGCCCTATGAAACTGTTGCGGAGAGTTATGATGATCCTGTTTTGCAGTTCACTAAAGTGATATAGAGAGTGCTAAGGAAGCGATTCCAGTCCCGTGATAAACCAAAGATGTTAAGACCCCTTGTATGATAAAGAGTGCAAAACTTTGAAGGTAAGAGAAAAGGTGCTCAAAGACTTTTTGCTAGGTTTCCTATGGTGGGAACAAAGTTAAATCGATCAGCGTGTAGGTCTAAGTGTCGGTAGACTTTTAAAACCTAAGCAAGAAAGAATCTTGGAGATTTTTTTTGTTCAAATCTGTCCTTTAAGGTCAACTCAAGGAAATCTGGAAACCAAATCCGTAAATTAAGGAAAGTCGCAACATTCAGTTATAAAAAATGTTTGCAAGTAAATGGATCGATTATTACTAATAAAAAGGAGGTTCCAACGTGTTAGCTGTTACTATCCATCAAAAATTCGTCAGCTGATCATTATTTGCAAGGAATTCCCTTATCAAAAGATCAGCGAGTCAAAATCCTTGTTCTTCGATCCAGTTAGTATGTTCTGAGGATTACAAACTGCGTTTTTCAGCATGGATGAGTTAGAGGACGCCATTGTGAAAGCAACAGCTCAGGGCTCCGGATCCATATGACATTCATTATCAATTTAAGTCAACAGTTTGCCAACTGAGTTAAATGGTTGGGTTGTCTCTGTTTATCAATGTTGTGTTCAGGGTATTTCCACCTTCTTGGAGAGAGGCGTTTGTTATCCCTATTCCCTAAACCAGAGAAAGATCCATTCGAATCGCCCTAACAACTATCGTCCTATAGCTCTCACTTGTTGCTTATGAAAACTATGGAGAGAATGGTATATTCTCGATTGTTATGGCAGTTAGAAGGTGCTGGGGGCCCTTAGATGGTTTCCCAGTGTGATTTTCGGACAAACGCTACTACTGATCACCTGGTTCGATATGAGTCTTTTAATCAGGAATCTTTAATTAATGCGAACATGTAGGTGTCTATTCTGTTGATTAGAAAAACGTATGACACAACATGGAGGCATGGAATTCCCTCACAGGACTTGAAGGGCACTTGATTTCAAAGGTAATTTACCAATGTTTATTGCTAATTTTTTGTCTAACAGGCATTTCATGTTAGACTCATTCGACCTTTGCGATCCTTTTGAGCAGGAGATGGGTGTCCCTCAGGGTAGCATCCATTCTTCCACTTCTGTTTAATCTGAAGATTAATACATTGTCCAGTCATAAATCGAATTTTATAAGTCATTATTTGTTGATGCATCTCTCCATTCTCTGCCAAGGGGAAACTTTGGCTCAGCTGAGCGTAACGGCAGTTGTGTGTTTAATCGTGTTCAGCAGTGGGTACGGAAAAATGTATTTAAGTTTTCAGCTACTAAGACGAGAGTGTATTCATTTCCATAGAAAAGATCTCAGGTCTTAAGAACTAGCTATCAGTCTCAATGGTCAGGCCAATTAAAGTGTCCAAACCAGTGAAATTTTTGGGGTTATTTTTGATAATAAGCTTTCATCTTTTTTGCCTCACATTAAGTCACATTATAACAATCTTGCCAGTCAGTTTTGAAATGTTTTGAAGGTTATTAGTCACACTGATTGGGGTGTCAGACCAGTGAACGTTGTTGCGATTGTATCGGCTTTGGTGAGACCAAAGCTAGATTTATGGTGTGTGGTATATGGTCTGCCACGAAAAGTCTACTCAAAGCCTTGATCCAATTCATCATCACGGAACGCGGATTGCCCTGGGAGCACTTCGCACATCTCCAAAAGAGCGTTTGTTATGTTGAAGCTGGTGAACCCCCTCTGGAGCGAAGGAGTTGTTCTTTCCATGAATTACTACCTGACACTGAGGGCTAATCCAGAAAAACCAGCGCAGCTATATCTTTAGATATTCCCCTGCCTACGAATTGTCCATGAACCCGCCTTTTAGAGCCCAAATATGACTTAAAGCACCAAATGAGAGGCCTCCACTGGTAATTCGTATTTGCCCCCAATTCTCGGGCAGCTGGCATTGACCTTGATGCGGTGGATGATGGTCCATTACAGTACTGAAAAAAAAAAATTTTTTTACCTCCTTGGAAAGTCGCAAAGTCCAGAGATTAATTTATATTTAACTCAATTTTCGAAAGGAGGTCACCTCGAGTGTGCATATAAACATCTTTAATCGTGGCAATGTGAAACTTTATAAAGATTTTATCAAGAATGTTTACTGATGTTCTAAAAAAGGGAGAGGGCTGCAGCTGCCATTGTGTGTGATAATTTTCAGACCTACTTTGTTAAGATTACGGATTGGTCGTTGTTTATACTGCTGAACTGAAGGCTTTAAATCTGGCCCTCAGTGCGGTGTCCAGGTCAGATCAGAATAATTTCCTTATTTTATCGGATTCATTGTCGGCATTGTCGGCTTTATCGACAAGAGAAGTGTCACATCCAGTTTTGGCTGATATTCTTGATCTTTATACTCAGCTTGTCTCTTCGGGAAAGCATATAGTTTTCTTGTGGGTCCCCAGCCACATGGGAATCTATGGTACTCAGTGGTGGACAAAGCAGCCAAACAAGCTCTCGTGCAAGTCTTTCCAGGAGGCCTATGCAGTTTGTTCCTCACTCTGATCTACGTCATAAATCTAGTTTGTATTGTCGTGAACTGTGGCAGAGTGAATGGTGTAATCAAATTCATAATAAATTGTTTACAATTTGCCCAGATTTAACCAATCCTTTCCCATCGGTGGTACGTAACCGTAAAGAGGAATCGTTTTGTCACGTTTACATATTGGGCACAGCTATATAACGCACAGTTGGATATTCAGAAGGGAAGACCCCCAATGGTGTGTTTGCGTGTGACAGCTTGTTCAGTGTTTAATCATTTTTGACAGAATGTGCTGATTTGATGTGTATCGGAGAGAAGTTCTTTTCCACCAGTGATTTATCGGTTCTTTTTCGTGAGATTTCAGTAGATCTTATTTTTTCTTTTTTGAAAGAGGTAAACTTATTTTATAAAATATAGTGTTTTAATAATGTATACAGGTGTCGTCGGAGTTGAATAGATAATTGTGCTTTTGTCCTCATAAATTTTAAGCGATGTGTTAATACTAGTGTGGGTATTTGTATCAAGAGACTCAGATATGATAGCTGAGGCCCTGATTTGGCTCTAGTAGTTCGCTGGACCCTATAAACACTAACTAACTAACTAACTATTGCTGCTATGATTTTTTTGTGTGGTGACAAATGCATAATTTTAAGTTTATGATATTCAGTCACAAACTTGAATACCTAGAGTCTCTCTTTTCCTAGAGTCTCTCTCTCTCTCTCTCTCTCTCTCTCTCTCTCTCCTCTTTCTTCTCTCTCTTTCTCTCTCTCTCTCATCTCTCTTTCTCTCTCTCTCTCTCTCTCTCTCTTCTCCCGTCTAAATTCATACTCTGTGAAAACTACTCGTACATCAATGCCTTCATATGATAACGATGATGATGTTGCTGATGGATTCTCCTGGCAGTTCGACAGATGAGCAGCAGGCAGATCATTTGCCAGATTGGGTCCTCATGTGGAAGTGGAAAATTCTCTTTGAAGCACACATGCAGCCGCAGACGTTAAGTTCCGCCGCACCCCCACTTCCTCTTGTAGCTGATTGCCTGGATGGCAGTCGCTCCCTTCCTCTCCAAAACCTTTGTGCTGCGATGGCACGGCGTCTGCAGTAGGAGCTTTAAGGAAAAAAAACATTTTGAACTGACCGTGTGTAGATGTTGCTGCTCTTGAGGCTAGACTTCAGCGTATACTTGCGCCTCGTGTCTTGTTCGTGGTGTTCCTAATCAGCTGGACTTACACGATCAGCTTCGGGATCCTGATGTCCTCCACCTTGATGACATGTTCCATCCTTCACAGCTGATGAGTAAACACATGATACTGTTGAGTCCACCTGAAGGATGGGCACTTTGTCTTGTCTTTGTCTCTTGAACAGACAACGCTGATAGACCTGTATCAGTTATTGGATATGTTGTCGGTAGGCAGTTCTGGTTTCAGACAGGTCCTGCTCTGTACACTGCAGTTTTAGTGGAGAGTCTGCTGCCATGTTCTTTCCACTGTTTCTCTGTGAGCCTGACGACGGCAGCGCTGGTCTTTGCGATGCGGGGTATCAACTCTATGTTCAGAGATCTATTGCTGCTAATAGTGCTGCCAAGGCAGCAGAACTTGTTTACAGCCTTGATGTCTTGAGTGGGGTGGTAGAAACGGAAATCTGGAAGTCTGTGATTGTGATCGCTGGAACATGGTCTTCGCATTGCCGAGACTGACTGCCGGGCCAAAATGTCCACAAGCTGTTGCAAAGCGGTCTTGTCAATGTACTGGATGTTTTCGTGGAACAGCGCGGCCTTCATGCAGCTATCGACGGAGGGGAATTAATTCAGGATGGTCTTAAACACACACACACACACACACACACACACACACACCACACACACACACACACCTCTCTTTCCCGCTTTCGGTCTCTTTCTGTTGCTATCTCTGTCTCTGTCTGTCTGTCTGTCTGTCTGTCTGTCTGTCTGTCTGTCTTTCTTTCTCTCCCCCACCCTCCCCTTCAAATCTAAATAGATACTGTATACGGTATTTAACCCACACATAATACAGTATTGTACACAACCGTGAACCAAATTGGAGCACACACACAAAAAAGAAAGAAAACGACAAAAAAAAAAGAAGAAAAAAGAAAGAAAGAAATAATATGCAAGACTCACCAGACCCTCTACACACTTACCATGAACGGTTGCCCACTGTCGTGATCTAAAGTGAACGTTTCCGTGATGAACAGAGTGACGTAAGAGTAGGTGACGTCAGACTGGAAAGTACTCCAGTCCGTCACGGAGAGCTGCGTTTGATTATTGTACGTCATCCGTACGCCACCGGTGTGTGACGTCATGATGACCAAGCTGACGTATTCAGGACGTGTGAGGCTCCCGTCCACCTCTTTGATGACGTAGTAACTGGTCCAGTGATCAGAGCTGGGTAGGAATGTCATGGCTGGTGGTATTCCGGCATCATCAACTGAAACCGAAACGGACCACGCATTGTGTCGTCACATGTACTCACTGTCTGTCTGTTTTATCTGTCTGTATATTTGTCCTTCTGTCTGTCTGTCTGTCTGTCAGTCTGTCTCCCCTCTCACGAGAGTGCGGGCGCGCACACACACATACACAAACACACACAAACCCACACACACATATACTGACTTCCATAAAAAACGCGAAAAATTGAAAGGCTATTTTTCGGGTGAAATGGGTGATATACAATATTGAACCATTGTGGCAAGTTGTTTGGGTCCAAGACTCACGTGCAGTGAAAAAAATTGTGTGAGCAACACATCATTCCCGGCATTGGAGGGTCAACAAAAATGGCAAACTGGTTGCTGCATGTGAGGCACGTGCACACCATGCAGAGCAAAGTTAACCAGCGACAAGCACGCAGGCATGCAGCCTTTATAAAGCCGCGCTACAAGGTTCAGATAACGACTTGCCGTCTGAGCGCTACAGAGATGCCAAGACTACGAGCAGAGGAACGCACTCGTGCCCTAGGCCATCTGGAGGCTGGT
>CM031611.1:34023264-34048669 GCA_018398815.1 Conus ventricosus | reverse complement strand
GGTTTGTTGCAATATTTTTCGGGACTTTAAAAGTGCCTGTGAAATTTTGATTTTAAATCGGGATGACACACTTAAACCAACTTTCTTACACATTTTTACAGAAAACGAGCATGGCACGCAATTTGTATATGATTTGAAAGTTTAGTTTTCAAATGTGCAAACAGATTTTTCACCAGTGTTGCTTGTAGGTTTCTGCAATTAAAAAAAATTGTAACAGTGAATTTAAAGAAAAAGGGACACATTTGACATTTATGTTGCTTATTGTCAAATCTACTGTCAGTAAATGCGCTGGGATGAATAAGATTATTTTTCCATGGAAGTAATTTTCATTTGCCATGTAAAGATGTTTAACATCCAATCCATCACCTATCACGTATTAGTTAGTCTCTGCTGATGAAAAAGAATTGCTTTCATTCTGCCTTGGAAAGATGAACCAGGGGTTTTAGATTGAATGAATCTGATTTGCCCGTTTTGTAAAGGTTGACAAGAGTAATCCACTGTACAGCTGCCGAGGGGCACCGAGATGAAGACTGTAACAACCAGATAAAAAGGGAGGTTCTTAGTTGTATTGTTTGTGTCATTTGGTTTTGCAGCTCAGTATTATTGAGGCTGTGTGTTGTAGGTTATGTAATTAGTTCCTTCATGCATATGCATATGCATATGCACAGACAAGCGCACATGAATGTGCATGCGCACTCACCCGCACACATGCACACACACACACTCACACTCTCTCTCTCTCTCTCTCTCTCTCTCTCTCTCTCTCTCTCTCTCTCTCTCTTCTCTCTCTCTCTCTCTCTCTCACCACACACACACACACCCTTTCTCTCTCTTACACACACACACAGAGTCTTTTAATCATGCATGGGTGAAACTTTTCCGTCTATGGACGGAAATCCGTCAAAATGACTTTCAGTCTTTCCGGCATCTTCCAGGCTAACATTGGCGCGTCTGACTGACAACGAAAGTTTGCACGGTGCTCCAGAAATTAAGTAGGCCCTAGTCATGGCTTTTTTGAAAGAAGGAGATCCAGTAGCATGCCTCGAGGGCCAAATTAAAAACAAATGGAGATGACAATGGCTAAACGAAACTGATGACGACGGCAATGAATATCGCAAGTGGTGCAAGAAATAAATGTGGCCGGCACGTGTTTCTGTATCGTTTGTTCAAAACGATCAGTTACGGAGCGAACGGAAAAAAGAAACTTCGAAGCCATGCTGATCACCCAGAGCATAAGAAAAACATGAAGGCATGTTAACATTTTTGTATTCTTTGCTAAAGTAATTAGAATCAAATTTTAAAAAAGTTGATTGGGGGGGGGGGGGGGGGGGGGGGGGCTAATTATACTTATAGTTGATATTTTTGGTGGGGGGGAGTAATTTAATGTATATCAGGGGTGGAAATTTTTTCCAATTTGTTATTGTTTGGATTTTTTTTTAAGAGTAAATTTTCCTTTTTTTTTATATAATTACTTCAGGTGGTGGGTGGGGGTGATGGGATTCTTAGAATTTTTTATTGTGAGTGGGGGTTTTGTTGTTGTCAGTTTTCATTTTGTTGTTTATTTTTTTTTTTTTTTTTAGTTCCTTTCCTTAAAAAAATCATGTTTGTTATGATACTTTTTTAGGAAAGAAAAGGGGGAAAAAAGCAGAAATGACCTGAATCCTCCCTACACTTTACTTTTTTTTAATTTTAATTTCACCAATTTCCCACCTCGGAATATTTATCACAAGCAGCAAAAAAAAAAAATGTCGCTACTGTCTCCTCCACGTCTAGCCTATTTCCAGCTGCAGCCCCACCTGTCAACATTTCTACATCTGTATCTGTGCCCCGTCATGTTCAGTCTGCTTCTTCAGCTGCTCCATTGTCTCCAGTACCTGGCTCCAGTAGAAAACGAAAAGCTGGTGCTGCAGACATCAGGCAGTTTTTCAAGCGCCCACTACTGGACTGAAAGACTTTTTTTCTTCTTCCTTCTTTCCTTCTTTTTTTTTTTTCTTTTTTTTTAGTTTTCTTTACCACTCATTGTTTGACAGGGCAAGAGAATTTCATTAATATATGACTGCTTAATCAAAATCAACAGGAATCATAATGACTCGTCCTTGCTTTTGGGTTTGGACACCATGGAAAATGATAGAAATGTGGATGACAGCTTTGCACTTTATTGATGGACAATTCTGAAAATGATTGAAAGGATGAATTATACTTCATGTATATGGTGGCTTTTTGACAGTGAGGGCAAGAGGAACTGACAAGATAAGAAGGCCACCTTTGTTCATCCATTTTCTATATGTGGTGTGGTTGCTAGGAAAGACAAAATGTGCTGACAACATGTCAACTTTGATTTCTCCTTATTTAAAATGGTTTTGATTCTTTGGACTTAAAGACAAATGGTGCTGGCAAGAATAAGGCTACTTTGGTTCCTCATTGTGCATCTCAAATGTGTGAGCATGTATATTCTTTTTACACAGTCTTGATTCAAATAGTAAAGTGACCATTTTAAACAATTTGTGGGGGAAATTTTGTTGATTTTTGGAATGTTTGATCAGTTCAGATTGGGTGAGAAAAATTTTTCCCTTTTTGAGTTTTTATATTCTGGTTTATTTCTACACTTTTAGACTTTAACTTTCCTGAGCTTGTACAATAAGCCATGAATATTATTTGTATTCATTTAAATGAATTAATGGAACATAAAGTCTAACAGTAATTCACAAAAGCATGTTACAGTTAAGCTTTTTACTGCAGAAATCATGTTACAATTAAGCTTTTCTGGTGCAGGGAGCCAACGAAATTGGCCTAAAAAATTTTAAAAATCAATTTCGCCCAGGGGGCTTCGCCCCCTGAACCCCCCAACGGGGCGCTGCCCCTGTACCCCGCCGGGGCCTAGGCGGCCCCCGGACCCCGGCCTAATTTCAGTCAAATCAAGTTTTTGTAGGTTTCACCCATGATCATGTCATGTTACTCTGTGACAGAGAGTCTGAACAGCGGTTGCGTCAGGAACGAGCAGATGAACTTGACTTCCTTGTCAAACAGCTTGACCTTTTGACCCGAGAGGTGAAGGAGAAAATCAGGGTCATGGTTTGAAGATGTTGAAAGAAAGGTAAGAGAAGAATTTTGTAGGTTCCTAAGTTTTTAGTGGCATTTCAGTGGAGCTGTGAAAGTATTGACAGAGAAACTGAAAGCAGTGTATTGCATTCAAGTTGTGCTGTGGAGTAACTCTAAAAAACAACAGTAATGATTCATATTTAAATTATATCTGAGAGCAAAAATATTTGATATAGTGTCACACTGTCACTTTTGCACCCACGCATTCATGACAGCATTTACTCCATACGCACACGCAATCTTTCCAATCAACCAAAAGGCGCAAATACCGAATGTTTTTTCTTCCCCCCTCTCCTCGGGAAAACACTTTACTAAATCACATCAAACAATTTATAAACAGATTTTATACATGTATCTTTCTTTACACTGAGAGATAAACTAATTCATTCAAGATTCTATAAAGTCATGGCCTTCACATTACATTAGCCCAAAATCCAGACCAGGAGAATAATTAATTCTTTCAATCATTGATGCCATCCTGCATCAGTTTATAAGACTCCATACTGTCATGATTTCCTGTCTCTCTCAGACATCGTATCGCCCCTTGATTTCTCCCGTCACTGGAGATATGAGTTCCGACTCCTCTCCCTCGACTTCTCCTGTCACTGGAGATGATGAGTTCCAATTCCTCTCCCTCGACTTCTCCTGTCACTGGAGAGATTGACGAATTCCAACTCCTCTCCCTGGAGTCTTTAATTGCTGGGGCTGAACTACCGGTGTGTTCCCCACACCATGGCCATCTTTAACCACCTCACGGGGAAAGGTGAAGGGTGAAGGGCTGAAACACGAATAAGGTTCGTGTAAGTAACCTGCTTCCCAATTTAATTATGAATTTCTTTCTTTTTTTTCTTTAGGTTTTCCCCTGTAGCTTTCCCCAACTATCTATGGCTCACCTGGTAATGACTGGTCAGCAGTGAGGACCAGCGTCCTGACGGGTTTTCGAGTCTCTAGGCCATCTGCTGGCTAAAACTGATTCTTTCCTCCCTCCTCCTAGTGAGTGCATACTCAGTGTTCAAACACATGACCAGCACCTTACCAGCCCATTATTAAACTATCTCTCAGTGGTCACTTTCACCCAATGACCACGTTTGTTTCTGTTAATGAGTGAACTCACACTTATTTGGGGACGCCCGCTACACTAGTCAAGCCACATGAATATTCTTCCTTTTTAGTTGTGGCATGGGGAAATGATTCATATCACTAAACTACATGTGATGGAGCGTCACATGCCTTGATGTAAGGCTACGTCACATGACGCCCCCCATCCGGGGGTTAAAAAATGTTCTCCAGAAAATTTTTTAAAGGATATACAACTTCACTTAAAACACATTTTCAGCCATGAATCTCAAAATGTGTATCCATCACACATGATTCACCAAATTAATAATCAACGAAATAGAATAAATCATCGTGATCCACCATACATAGCATATTTCAAACTTTCAGTCTTTCTAAAAAAAAAATCAAAATGATCACCACATCTCACAAAATACATTTCACAAATTACATGGACAAAACAATTAGGGATATTAACAATTCAAAGTACAAATTGTGTTTATATATTAAGATGTGAAGCACATTTTTTCCCTTGATCTTTGTCTCACATCATATGTTACAAAACCCCATGAAAATGAGAATATTTCTAAGTGTAAATGTTTCTCAATAGACATGTAAACAAAATAAACATAGTTTAAACGTAGTTTTTTTCCCCACATGTAATGTTATAGTCCCTTGAAAAGTGAAACATATTTTCATTGTTGACAATTAACTTATGAAAACAATAGGTCTCACTGCACAATCAAAACATTGTATATACATTTCTAAAGAGTTGTTTGCTCATGACACAACATATATATTCACCTTCACAAGCAAGTTAGACATAAATGGTACATGATGATTTTTCATTGTTTACTAAAGAATAAAGCAAAGAATAGATATGTAATACATCAACATCAAGTAGTTTTTGCTTGTAAAACATATAGTCACTTCAACAAGCAAATTTAAAAGCATAAATACCACTTGATTTAAATAGTCAGTAGCATACAATGCACTGTCAAATGTGAGCACACCGTAATCATTAAGAAAGACAAAAAAACAGGAATAGTCTTTCCCTTGAAGACATGTTACATTTGTCCATGAATATTCATACACGTGACAATAAATCTGCCATGACATTTGTGTTCCAGGCACTGGTTCAATGGAAAATTGGAATTCCTTTAGTCAAGTCTACTTTCACAAAATAATTTCCTTCTGAGAGCTGACACAGAAGTTCTTCAATGTTGGGATGGGCTCGCATCGAACACAGTGATCTTATTTAATTTTCTGTAATCGATGCAGAACCGCACCGAGCCATCAGGTTTGTCCACCAATACAACTGGTGAGCTGTACGGAGATGTAGAAGGTTCTATGACCTTTAAATCCAGCATTACTTTGATTTCTCTCTCGACAACCTCTTTTTTTTTTGCAAACGGGAGGGGTATGGTCTGGTTCGCACTGGTATTTCAGTAGTTAATTGAATACTATGGGGTTCAACACCAGTCACTGTACCTGGGGTATCTGTCACACATCCTGAAAGTCTTTCAAAATTTCTTTGAGCTGTTCTGTTTGACTTGCAGACAAATCATTCGACAGAACCACATCATCATAGGTTTCACCTTTGATAGACAGAGTAGGAAGGGGTACAACATCATCTGCACTGGTAGATGTTAACACTCCTACATTTGCTTTTTTCCCACAACCTTGACCTGTCCCTGTACGTTATAGTGGGTACAAAACCATCACTGATAATATCTGTCATGTTGACATCAGTTTCTGACATAGGACATATCCATTCAACTGACTGGTTGATGGCAACATTTGTACGTTCAACATACTTCTTCAACATGTTCACATGGAATACCTTCTCAGTGTTTGCCATTTTGATCTTATAATTAACTGCAGAAAGTTTTCGACCACCTGAAAAGGACCCTTCCACATAACACGAAGCTTTGTTATGTTCATCAGTGAGTAGTACAAGGACTTTAATCCCCTACACTGAAGGAACGTGCCTTTGCTTTTTGTCTGCAAAGACCTTGAAACACATCTGTTTTTCTATCAGCTGACTGTTGAGCAAACTCACATGCATCCTTCAAACGATTATGCAGTTCATAAACGTATTGGTAAACAGTTTTTACTGTCAGGTATGTCCGTCTTTTTCGTCCATTGTGTCATCAGTAGATCCAAAGGACCCCTTGGTGAGTGTCCGAAAAGAAGCTCGAATGGTGAGAATCCCAGCGTTTCGTTCGGCATTTCCCTGTATGCGAAAAGCAAAGCCGGTATGAAACGATCCCGTTCATGGGGTTCCTGCCTTGCAACCTTTCTCAGCATGGACTTTAACGTTCCATTGAAACGTTCAACCATGCCATTCGATTGGGGATGATATGGCGTGGTTGAAATGGAAGAGATTGACAACATCTGTAAATTTCTCTCATGAGATGGGAAATGAATTGCGTTCCACAATCCGAGAGAATTTCGTCTGGAAGACCCACTCTTGAAAAAAATCGCAAGTAGGCTTCAGCGACAGACACTGTATCAATTTTCTTCAGTGGAATCGCTTCTGGATACCTTGTCGCTGTATCCACCAAAGTTAAGATATAGCGATATCCTGAAGAAGACAGTGGTAAAGGCCCAACAAGATCAATAGCCACCTTCCGAAATGGAACGGAAATGAGAGGCATTTTGTGCAAAGGTGCACATGGGACGCGACCTTTCTGAGATGTCTTTTGGCAGATGTCACATGAGCGGCAGTATTCTGTAACTTCCTTTGTGACACCTGGCCAATAAAAAGAATCAAGAACTCTCTTTAATGTTCTTTTGATTCCGTAGTGACCAGCGAACAATGCATCATGAGCCGTGTGTAGTACTGTCTCTCTAAGTGGCTTTGGAACGACAACTTGTTTGTTGTCCTGTCCAGTACACACCTGTAGAGAATGTCAGAGTCCAGTATGTATGTTTTGGTTTGCCCTTTTGGTATGTCAGTGACAGTCTGTTTAGCAGCAGAAAGTATTGCCCGTCAGCGTCTCGTCTTTTCCCTGCATTTTTTTTAGATCATCTGGGGTAATCTGGAGTTCATCCAGTTTTGAGACTTTAGCGGCTTTTTAGCTTTTCCCTGCTCTATGATGTCTGATCTGGTACTCACAAGACAAGGAACGAACGATCCTCCAGCACCACCATGTACTGTAGCGACACCGGGCAAATTGCCCAAGATCAAGTCGCAGACTGGGTTATCGATAACACAGGCGGTGAGAAATCCGGAGTAGTACAGTGTATCGACGGAAATTTTCGCCAGCGGAAATGTTTCAATCTTGCCTCCAAACGACCTACACTTTTGGACAGTGTTGAGATACTGGTTTTGAAGTACGAACGATTTTCTTACACCAGGGGTGGTGCACCAGTGTCTCGCAAAACCGAAGCCTGCAATCCGTTGATGGCTCCGTTTTCTAACACCAGCCCATCAACGATTGATCTGGTGCCAAAACAAGGCCTTCTTCACAATCAGTGGAGACAAATGCGGATTTTGAATCATTTGGTTTGAAAGGGCAATTCTTTTTCAAATGGAACTTGCAATCACAAAAGAAACATCGCATTGTCTGATCGGCAGCTGACTGATTTTGTGAACTTCTGTTCTGTCCACGAACTGGCCCAAAAGGTCTACGCGGTGGTCGTTGTCCACGACCTCGGAACGTTTGCCGAGGAGCAACAGGTTTTTCCGGCGGTGAGTACTGGCATTGACGAAAGTCACTCGAACCGCGGAAAGATCCCTGTCCGTTCCTAGGATAAGCATATCCTTGAGGACTCAGAAATGACCCACGATGTCCTTTCCTGTAACTTCCCTGTCCCGAGGGGATAGTACATGACGCATGAGACTCAAAGATGGAAAATTCTCCTTTCCTAGCCACGCCCTTATCTGGGTGAGCGATACAATACTGATCAGCCATCTGACACATTTCCTCAACGCTTTCAAATTGCCTTTCTTTAAGGAAAGTGGCCAGATCTTTGCTCACGCTCTGGAAAAGTTGTTCTCTAAGAAGGAGATCTCGCAGTGATTGAAAAGTTTTGTTCGTTTTTGATAAATCGATCTAAACAATGACTCATACGAATTAGAAACGACTGAAACGATTCCCTCCTTTGTCAGGCGCACAGAAAGGAACGTTCGCGAAAACGATCAGCAGAACATTGAAATTTCTTGAGGAGTTCTTCTTTCAACTGATCCCAAGTTAAATTTTGTTTCGCCGCGAGTGTGTGTACAGTGTCAAAGCGCTACCCTTAAACAACGACGCTAAAATACAATGTCCACTTTTCCTTTGGCCAACCACAAGACGTTGCGTGACTTTCAAATCGGAAAAGAAAACTATCAATGTCATCCGTTTTTTCCTCGAAAGGTGGTAACTTTGGAATATATGCTGTTTTTGGGTTGAGGCGCGCTTACGGAACTGACTGGTGGAAATGGTGGAGGTTCTCTCGATGCCTGTAATCTTTTAATTTCAGCATCAGTCTCTAGTTCTAACTGCCTCAACTTAAATTGACGTTCTTTATCTTCAGCTTCCCTCTGTAGTCTTTTTTCTTCAATTTCAGCTTCCCTCTGTAGTCTTTTATCTTCAAACTCTAGTTTCCTTTCTTCACTTTCTAGTTTCCTTTGATTTTCTTCTCTTTCCCTAGTTTCCTTTTATTTTCTTCTCTCTCTCTTAGCCTGTCTGCCCTATCTATGCATTGTTGCACATAGTTAGTAAGTTTTTCTCCATCAAAACCCAAGCGTTCCGCTTGTTGAACATATTATAAAAATCATCCATAATGAACCGTCAACAGATATAAACACAAAACAATTTCTAAGTATGAATAAAAATAAGGCGATATATGATGGCGCTTTATGTTTCACAAAAAAATGTAATTATAGTATATACAAATAAAGAATTCAATCTCCGGTGTAAACAGAAAACAGCTTTCTAAAACAAGGTAGATATGAAACACAAGGAATGTATTTTTCCAGAAGTATTTTGTTCTCGAAAACAGGTATCAATTTGTAATTTTTTTTTTAAATGACGTTCAATGCTAATCTGTTTTTTCCTAAGAAAGGAAAAAAAAAACAATAAAGTTTTCTGGAAATAAATTCTTTATGAAGTCTTAGTTCTTAAATGTTCTTGTTGTCAGTCCTTTCTTACTTACTTTCAAATGAACTTACAAAACAGATGTATCGCCTTTTTACGATAAATTGTGGCCCTTTGCGGTCGGCTGGGCTATAAGCAACATTATCTTATCTTATACGATAAATGAATGTAAATTTACAAAACAAATGGAAGCACAAACAATTAAAAAGAGGGGAAGAAACACAAACTATGCGGAAATCTACGTAAAAGATGAAAATGTTGAAAAGAAAACTAGATAGGAGCTTATTGAGGAAAAGGGTTTTAAGAAGTTTTGAAAAAGGGGTGAAAAGGAAATGAAAGGATACACAGGATCGGAACAGTGAGATGAAATCAAGAAAAGCAACAGAAGCCCTCAGACAGCACCCTAGTGGTCACGTCTCCCGTGAAACTGGAGACGGGAAAAACAAAATCACGCACAATATACACACTACAGTAATAATAACAAATGATTAACAATCACTCCATAAATGCACATTCACCCAAACGCAAAGAAGAAATCACAACACAAAAAAAAACAATAGAAGAATTTTATTAGGAGGAGTCTTCCCCGCACATTGTCAACCTCTGTCCTGTTGAAGGAGACAAGGTGGGTTTTCAAACTCTGGGAAAAGGGGACTACTTGAAATGAAACGATAGGACAGAGAAAGAAAAAAAACAAAAATAAACGTAATAAGGGCGATCACGGCTGCTCCCACTCTTGAACTAACCGCTCAATGTAGCGAGAAGCGGTGGGGCTCACCGATCAGGAAAAGGACAAAATAGGAATCAACAAACAAACAAAAAAACACTAGCAAAACTCAGAGTCAGAAATAAGAGAGAAGTCCTCACTCGCACTGAAAATAAACTCACTCACACACATAAACAGAAAAAAAACAAATGCAAATGCACAATAAATAATTAATCTTTCTTTTTTTTTTCCTTCCCTCAAACCCTTGGGGGTACAAATCAAAATCTTTTTCTTCTAATGAAAATATATCTTTCTTTTTTGTCCAGGCCCGAGGGCACAAATAGAAATCTTTCTTTTTTTTTTTCCTAGGGGAAACAAAAACAACGGCAGCTACGTCGTGTCACCACTGTCACACTGTCACTTTGCACCCACACATTCATGACAGCATTTACTCCATACGCACACGCAATCTTTCCAATCAACCAAAAGGCGCACTACCGAATGTTTTTTCTTCTCCCCCTCTCCTTCGGGAAAACATTTTACTAAATCACATCAAACAATTTATAAACAGATTTTATACATGTATCTCTCTTTACACTGAGAGATAAATTAATTCATTCAAGATTCTATAAAGTCATGGCCTTCACATTACATTAGCCCAAAATCCAGACCAGGAAATAATTAATTCTTTCAATCATTGATGCCATGCCTGCATCAGATATAAGACTCCATACTGTCATGATTCCCTGTCTCTCTCAGACATCGTATCGCCCCTTGATTTCTCCCGTCACTGGAGATATGAGTTCCGACTCCTCTCCCTCGACTTCTCCTGTCACTGGAGAGATAATGAGTTCCAATTCCTCTCCCTCGACTTCTCCTGTCACTGGAGAGATGACGAATTCCAACTCCTCTCCCTGGAGTCTTTAATTGCTGGGGCTGAACTACCGGTGTGTTCCCCACACCATGGCCATCTTTAACCACCTCACGGGGTGAAGGGCTGAAACACGAATAAGGTTCATGTAAGTAACCTGCTTCCCAATTTAATTATGAATTCTTTCTTTTTCTTTTCTTTAGGTTTTCCCCTGTAGCTTTCCCCAACTATCTATGGCTCACCTGGTATGACGGTCAGCAGTGAGGACCACAGGCATGCCTACCGTCCCCCTGTAGCCGTATTTGTCCCTGAAAATAAAGAAAATGAGCAGGGCGTCCCGGAAATACGGGTTTTGCGTTCGCGTCCCGGAAAATTAAAAGTTCGCGAAAATGACCGTTTATTTCGCTAGGATCCGGTTCAAAGTCCTCAGGCTGGCGCCAAGACGGAAGCAAATGTCCATCGCGCATGCGCGGCGCGGTCATTTCTACCCCCCTGCTTCAACAATGGCGTCGAACAAGCGAAAACAAGTTTTTCACCGATTCTGATTCATCTCCAAAGAATTTAAGCGCAGTCAAACGCAGCCAGACGTTTCGACAGGAGTATACAGAGTTCTGGCCTTGTATCCCAAGCCAGGGAGGAAAGGAGAAACGTTCGCTTTCTGCGAAGTTTGTGCATGTGATTTCTCCAATCAAATCCGGTGGAAAAGACCGGCACACACAAACTGACAAGCATAAAAACGAACATAAAATTTAGGTGTCCCTGAAAATTGTGTCCTGTCCCTGATTTTGAACATGTGTGTCCCTGAAAGAGCAATTTAGGGTAGGCATGCCTGGGACCAGCGTCCTGACAGGTTCGAGTCTCTAGGCCATCTGCTGGCTAAAACTGATTCTTTCCTCCCTCCTCCTAGTGAGTGCATACTCAGTGTCAAACACATGACCAGCACCTTACCAGCCCTTATTAAACTATCTCTCAGTGGTCACTTTCACCCAATGACCACGTTTGTTTCTGTTAATGAGTGAACTCACACTTATTTGGGGGCGCCCGCTACACTAGTCAAGCCACATGAATATTCTTCCTTTTTAGTTGTGGCATGGGGAAATGATTCATATCACTAAAACTACATGTGATGGAGCGTCACATGCCTTGATGTGAGGCTACGTCACATGACATATAGGTATAGCATCGAGATGGGATGCTGGATATGTATGGGGGGGAAGGGGGAGAGGGGGGAAGGACGGGAGACATGGAGATAATTTTAAATGTCTGTGTTCGAAGTGCTTTTCTGAAGCATTTTACATTCGGGTCTAGAGATTGCATGTTTTTGTCCCAGTTAAACAGCTGATTGATTTGCATGTTATTCATCTAGGTGGCACATGCTCTGAATGATGAGATCCGTCGGCTGTCTCTTCTGGTGGAAGAGTTTGATCGACCCCTTTCCACCCTGACCAGATGCTCCTCAATGTCTACAAAAAGGTGAGCAGGGCAGCTTTTCCTCCTTGTATGTTCAAAGGGGGTGGTTTTTTTTTGTTGTTTTTTTTTCTTTATCCCCTTAGGATTAGAATTGTCAGCAGTAACCTTACTGGGAATGATTTAATTTAACTTCATTTAGGGTCTTGGGGTTTCAGCTATGAGCAGAGCTCTTCTTTGTTGTGTGGTGGTTGATAAACGTGTGAAATTTTTTTTTTAAAGATTTCTTTCCTTCCCGTACACTTGAGACACTTTTTAGACTTTTTTTTATATCAACTAATCATCTTAACTCTGGAGAAATATTCTTTTTACTCCAACAAAGAAAGGAAAAAAGAAACCCACAGTGAGTTTACATTTTCTTGGTATATAAATATGATGTAGGTATACATGGAACGTGCTTCGGTAGAACATACCGTAAAACTTTGTATGATGTGAAATTGACCGTCGATGTGTTCACTCTGTGTCCTGTGTCTCTGGCACCTGTCAAAGGGCTTGCACATATTCCTGGAAACCATGATATGTCGTAACATGGTGGGCCGCTGCTCGGCCAGCATTCAGCGTCGCCTGAACACCATGGAGATTTTCTGGCAGGTGATGAGCTCCGTCATCATGCTTTTTTTTTTTTTTTTTCCTTTTTTTTTTTTTTTTTTTGGTGTGTGTGTCACCCCTTCGACACCACTGGAAGTGCGCCTCTGACTTGTCATGGGCTTTGCTTTCCTTTGAGCATGACTGTATCAGTATTTTTTTCTTCCCTTGAGTGTCGTGCTGTGACTTTCGACATCAAGCCCATTCATATTAACAGTCGTATTGCTATCATTCACACAATGTGCTCAGTGCTGTATGTCTGCTTTGTACCTCTTGAGACTGAGAACCTCTTTACGTTAGACAGTTTGTACCAGAAAAAGGTTTCATAAACCAAAATCTTGTATTCATGTGTATCTGGGGCTTTATTTGATTTTTTTTTCCTTTCTTTTTTTTTGTAAGATCTTGTATGGCAAATATTAGGCATCAGAGAAATGCTGTAAAAAATTTTAATTGAAAATAGTATAATGGTACAGGGATAACGGTAATCCAGTTATTCACCATGCCATCATTATGCAGAAGGTTTTGTGGAAAAAATTTTATTTCATTGAAGATGATTATTTTTACAAGAAATAACTGTAAAAATGTATGTGTGTATTTTAATTTTTTTTTTCATTCATTGAAAGAATACGGGAATATCATTCAGTGGTTAAACAAACAACAGTATCTTACAAGACCCAATTATTCTGTCAGGAAGAACATGACATTGTCTGTGGTAAGTTCCTTCCAGTCTAATTTGCAGACCTGTTTATGCATACAATTTTTCTCTGTTTTGTTGGCACTTTGTCAAAAATATGATGAATAAAATTGGGGAGGGGGGTGGGGGGGGGAAGAAAAACTCAAGGCACAGAGGCCTTGAGTGGTGATTGCTCTTGAGGGAGTAGAGATGTCTTGATGTGCCAGTTCGGGTGCTTTGACTGAAGAGCGACAACTCATGTAAACTTGAGCGCACAACATCTCGTCCGGCTTTGTCTCCTTCTTCAACAGCATGTTGATGCATTGGAACACCAGCTGGACTACAGGCCTTGATTATTGAAAAAACAATGGTGGGAGATCATGAATTTGTCCCCAAACACACAACGAAACCAAATATGTGTGACGGGAGAAATCTGTTCTTGCTGTGGTTGCCAAAAGATCATGGATGTGATTCTTCTGCTACGGGATGATGGTGAAACTGAATGCCTGCTTCAGGCACACCCACTCCCCCCTCCCCAGCTTGAAACCCAAAAACTTGTGAGAATTGTACATTATAATTTTTTTTTTTTTCAGAAATACTATCCTTTTTTTATGTGATAAGAAAACAGAAAGCATTTTTAGTGTGATCAGGCTAGCAGTTTTATTGTGCGGGGATTCCTGTGGACATGAATCATGATGTTTACGTGACATTCATCATCATCACATGTTTTCTTTGATTGTGTTATTCCAATCAGAGTGTTTGCTGTGCTTTTATGATTAACTCCCACAGATCTCACCTCAAGGGTTTTGTTTTGTTTTGTTTTTCTTTTCCTTTTCAGTGTGTCACTGTGGTCAGCATCCTCACAGCCACTGGGTTTTTATTTTCATCTTTGGTGTTGAGCTCTGAATCTCTTAGCATACCATTTTGTGCATGCTCGGTTTTGTCAGGAGTACAAAAACCATAACGCTTTCTTGTTTTAACTGTCAGTGTGTCTGTGTGTTGATCACAGATCAGTTTTGTTGCTTGATTTATAAGAAAACTGCTTGCAGTTGATGTGAAACTGCATGTAGTTATGATCAGTTTAAAGATAGGGATGAGGAGGTGGGTGATTTTTTTTCTCTCAAAGGGAAAAAGGCGATGCTGCATGTGATATTATTCTGCACATGGAGGAAGGCCTGAAAGAAAAAACCCTTTTCTGGTTCCTGATCTATGAAGTGTTGTTTTAGCGTGCGTGTGTTAGTATGTGTGTTTTGTTCGTTTGTTTGTTTTTTTCTTTTTAGCCATTACTGTATCCCTATCCTTTCTAGCTTTGGTTAGACTGGAGTTTGCACCATTTGTGGTTTTTTTTGTTCCATGGCAATGTTTTCAGGAGTTGCATGCCCATGTGGAGCAAACATTAGGCCGAAATCTGCAGAGTCGATGTTCTACAGCCTTACTTCAGGGGTGGAATCCACTGAAAAACAGATGACAGGTTGGGACACTGTTTAGCCATTAGATACAGGACATATGTATTGGATAGCGCATGCAAGAAGAAAATGGGTTTAACAAGTTGCAACGCTTTGAAGTTAGTGCAGATTGAAATGGTGCTTTTATGAGTGGGGAGATGTGTGTGTGTGTATCAGTGTATGTATGTGTTTGTGCGCACGGTTTTTGTGTTATAGAGTGAGGGTGTGTGTGTTGGTGGAAGAGGTGAGAAAATTACTAGCATAATTGAGTATGCAGTATATATGATATTTGAGTTGTGCAGTGTTTAGTATTTCTTAAAGTTTAGAACTGTCAAAAGTTGTGCAATGTTTGTTTAATCTAAGGTTAAAAACAAAAGTTTGAAATATCAGATAGATAGTAGAACAAAGGATGTTTTACTTTAGAAGATATTATGGAAAAGGAATAAGATGTAGAAGAATTTCATGCTAAAACACACATTTCAATAGAGGAAGCTGGATGAAAAGCTATGGATATGTATATACATATTTGTGGTTTTGCTTCATACTAGGACTCATAGCTAATCTTTCCATTTGTTCATTTCCTGTGTAGCTTTTTTGTGTCACCTATCTTCATTGCATGATTTTGTGAGAGTGTTGTGTCACTGGTTGGTCTGTCAAGTATAAGAATAAGCATAGTATTTATTTCAAGTGTTTTAGCAGTTTTTCATGAAAAAGTTATGCTGAGTATGGTTCCATGTGCATGTTCATTTGTGTTTGTAGAGGGGGAGGGAGGGGGGAGGTGAGTGTGTGTATGTGGTGTGAACTGTGATTGAACATTTGTTGATGGGAGAATATTTAAGATAACACACAATTTCCTCTTTTTGTGTGTGTGTGTTTATGGATGGGCAAGAGAATGACTTTGATTATAAAGAAAGTCAGATGTGTATTTCAAGTGATTTGTTTCCCATTTTTGTTGCTTACCGTTTCAGATACATGACTAGTTTAACAAAGATTTTTATTTGTATGAGAATGAAATTATCAGAATTAAGATCAGATCTACTGCAGTCAGTTTATATCGCTGAAATAGTGGTTACTGTCATTTTACCATTTACTGTCTGCAATCAATGCTCCTGATTGTAAGAAAATTTTAATATTAAGTTGAAAATAAAGAATTGTTTAAAAAACAAGAATGCAAAAATACTGAGATGTTCATAGTTCTAGTGCTTATCCTCAGTGTTAGTTTCAACATAAAAATATCTGAAGGTAAAAAAATTGATGTGTTTACAATTGCAGACCTGTGTGCCTATACACTTTGGGAGTACTTTGTAACCACTTTGCACAAATTCTTCTAGCACACCGCACTATCAGAAATCACGCCTGATGACAGTGGTTTGTAGTCTGTTCTCAGTGGAAAAGCCACTTCATTTTTTTCCCCCAGCTTTAAAGTATGGCCTCCTTTAGCTATCCTAATTAGAAGTTGAGGCCAACAAGGCCTCACAATTGATGTTTTCAGCTGAAAGTTTCAAAGTCATTATGCGAGAGACTGCTGTCATCTGGCTTGTCTCAACATTAGAAGATGAGAACAGCAAGACCGTGATCTAGTTTACTTCAGAAAGTTAAGGAAGCAGCTAACACTGAAATGTGAATTCTTTTGATGGAAAGCTGTGAAGAAACGGTCAACAGCGAAGAAATTTTGATCATTTTTTAGGTTTCAGGGGAAAAATGTCTGTTTTTTTAGAAATACTACACTTGCAAGTGTTTGGTGCACAGGTCTGGAAGTGTTCAGTATTGCAGTGTATGCTGTGTTCATTTTAACACATGAAATTACACAAAAGCCAACAGTACCCTCACCTTTGTTGATCTCCACTGGTTCTCTGCAGATCGTCTGTCAGCCATCCTGCCCGAGGACACCCGTCAGCAGCTTTTCAACCTCCTCCCAAAGCGGGACTTTGAGATTGCCTATCGCCTGGACTGCCGCAACTTGTGCGCAGATTTTCGGGAAGACATTGAGTTTCGGTTCTCTTTCGGCCCACGGCTCTGCTGCAGAAGTTGTTAGGCTCCAAGGGCAGTGCTGGGTTCCTTATGGGCACAGCAGGCAGCGTAAGTCTTGTGCTACACGTTAGGCATGGTAACACCATGCTTTGTGTGTTTTGAAGTTGTTGTGTTGGGTTAGTGTTGTGCTACACGTTGGGCATGGAATACCATGCTTTGTGGGGTTTTGAAGTTGTTGTGTTGGGTTAGTGTTGTGCTACACGTTGGGCATGGGAACACCATGCTTTGTGTGTTTTGAAGTTGTTGTGTTGGGTTAGTGTTGTGCTACACGTTGGGCATGGGAACACCATGCTTTGTGTGTTTTGAAGTGGTTGTGTTGGGTTAGTGTTGTGCTACACGTTGGGCATGGGAACACCATGCTTTGTGTGTTTTGAAGTTGTTGTGTTGGGTTAGTGTTGTGCTACACGTTGGGCATGGGAACACCATGCTTTGTGTGTTTTGAAGTTGTTGTGTTGGGTTAGTGTTGTGCTACACGTTGGGCATGGGAACACCATGCTTTGTGTGTTTGAAGTTGTTGTGTTGGGTTAGTGTTGTGCTACACGTTGGGCATGGGAACACCATGCTTGTGTGTTTTGAAGTTGTTGTGTTGGGTTAGTGTTGTGCTCACGTTGGGCAGGGAACACCATGCTTTGTGTGTTTTGAAGTTGTTGTGTTGGGTTTGTGTTTTTGCTACACGTTGGGCATGGGAACACCATGCTTTGTGGGGTTTTGAAGTTGTTGTGTTGGGTTAGTGTTGTGCTACACGTTGGGCATGGAACACCATGCTTTGTGTTTTTGAAGTTGTTGTGTTGGGTTAGTGTTGTGCTACACGTTGGCATGGGAACACCATGCTTTGTGTGTTTTGAAGTTGTTGTGTTGGGTTAGTGTTGTGCTATACGTTGGGCATGGGAACACCATGCTTTGTGTGTTTTGAAGTTGTTGTGTTGGGTTAGTGTTGTGCTACACGTTGGGCATGGAACACCATGCTTTGTGTGTTTTGAAGTTGTTGTGTTGGGTTAGTGTTGTGCTACACGTTGGGGATGGGAACACCATGCTTTGTGTTTTGAAGTTCTTGTGTTGGTTAGTGTCTCCCTTTTGTAAGCCAGAGAGACATGTCAAGATGGGAACAAGCCAACTCTTTTTTTTTTCTGGAGATAAATTAATTTGTTGACTAGTTACAGTCAGTTTTATAGATAATGGCATTTTGCTTTCTCCCATTTCCCATGCTCATTTACAATGGATGCAAGTCAGTGAGATGAGGGTTTTTTTTGGCCTACTTCCATGTCCAAGGTGTTTTTAGGACTTTTTTAAAAAGATGTATGTAAAAAGATGTGATTAGAAATGTCGTGGCCTGTAAGAGATGATGCTAGAATGAGATTTTAAGGGAAAACCCACAAATGTACAAACTTTTTAATGAATCAAAAGGACAGGTTTGGAGGGAAAGGAGGATGGGTGTTGCTATGGAGTGAATAGAGGGTCAGTTGTTGAAAGACTAGGAAGTCTGACTGAAACATGTTGAAGAGAAAAAATGCATTTTCCCTTTGCATATGACTACTACAATGCTTTGTCAGCAATAGACATGCAGATACAGACCTAACCCTGTGACTTGAAAATTGTCTGTTGTATAGTTTGTTCATTGTATTGATGTATAACATCCTGATATGTTGTATAGTTTGTTCATTGTATTGATGTATAACATCCTGATATGGATTTGTGGTCAGCTGGGCTATAAATATAATAATAATGCATACTTATATAGCGCCTATTCTCGGCTAGAGGCCAAGCTCTAAGCGCTTTACAATCCACACTCGTTTACAAACGGGCTGCCTACCTGGGTAGTGCCGACTGAAGAGCTGCCAGCTGGCGCTTCATTCAGTCGTTTCCCGTATCATCCAGTCAGTATCATTCATATCGATCACTCATTTTCCTTACTCCTTCATTCTTTCCATTTCTCACGCAGGGGTGCATGCTATGTGTAACGTGTTATCCATACCAACGGCCAAACTGGCCTACTCTTCCGAAAGTTGGTGATGGGATTTGACGTGTGTGCAAGATGTTATGCATGCGTTCACACACGGAACCTCGGTTTATAGTCTCATTCGAAGGACTGTATGAGAAATGGAGTCAGAACCAATGTTAACTCCGAGGGAAAAATCCCCTGTACCGAAACGCCCCAGCACATCAGTTGAAATTTCCACATACTTTTTTTACTAACTTTCCTCCTTTTCATGTATATATTTGTTAAGATTTTTCATTTGTTTATTTCTTCATCCATTTTTTTTTTTTACTCTCCCAGTTTGTATGCAACTCTCATCATAGTCACTAAGTCAATAATCTTCTTTATATAAATTTTGTATGGTCTTCTTTTGTTAGTGTGAACACGAATATACAGTTGGCAAAACACAAGATAAGATAATGATAAGATAATGATGCTTATAGCCCAGCCGACCGCAAAGGGCACATCAGGGCTGTCACCACGCTAAAATCAACTCACCAGTCATTTAAAAAAAAAAAAAAAAAAAAAAAAAACTTTCACACATATCGTTAAATGACATCGTCTACAAACGCACCAGAAACTGTTAAAAATCTTTCTGCCGTAAAATCTTAAATCAGATGAAAAATGTTAATCTCTCTCAAAAACTCAAGGATCACGTCAGGCGGACATCCCTGAACAGATCTTCATGGACTCCGCTGTAAAGTGTTTGTGTCTCACATCGTGCAAGTCCCAACACTCTAAAAGAACATGTTTCATTGTGAGTGGCGCATGACATGGAATGCACCACGGAGCTTCTTCACTCTTTAAAAGGGAATGGCTGGTGTGCAGCCGGCACAGAACCGTTTCCTCTTTACGACCACCCGACGTAGATGGGAGGAAGTCCTTAAGGTTTGGACGGATCTGAAAGAGTTTTGTTATTCATCTGTGTGTTCCAATCCTCCTGCCAGAGGTCTCTCACATAATCGTTAATTTTGGGTTTCACATCTGAGCAGGGGATATAAGTGTTGGACAGTTTCTCTCTTGTGGCATTCTTGGCTAAACGATCAACCATTTCGTTCCCGCCGATGCCAACATGACCAGGAACCCAAGCAAGAGTAATGTTGTAACCGTCCGCCTTCAACTTGCTAAAAAGTTCAAAAAAAAAGTAAAAGTTCTGGATGCTGAAGGTTGCGGCCAGCTATGGCCTCCAAGCTGACAGCGAATCCGACAGAACCAGAAAGTCCCCTCTTCGAAGAATGTGAGATTATCTTCAAAGCCAGTACCAGAGCAGTAAGTTCAGCAAAATAGACAGAAGCATCTGAATGTATAGTTCCAACAGATCTGAGAGGAGCCCCAGGGCAGTAGGCTGCACAGCCACTCCATCCTCAGACTTGGAACCGTCAGTGAAAACTTTTGATAGGATGGGAATTTGGAACAGAGCTCAGCATACAAAGCCTTGTACGCCAGGAGCTGTAGACTCTTTGCGAAAAGCTGCAAGATCGAAACGAATCTCTGGTGTGAAAAGGTCCACGGAGGTTGATCCGGAAACTTGGAAAAATCGGAAACTACTCCCAGGTCTAGACCTGCATTCCGCACGTGAGGCTGCATACGAAGACCAAACGGCGGAATACATTTAGGGTTGTTTTCAAACTTACTTTGGAACGGAGGGTCAAAGACACAGTCATAGGCAGGGTTTTCTGGTTCTGAGAACAGTCGGATATAATAATTCAAAGACAGTTTCAGCCTGCGGTTGGACAGTGAAGGTTCACCTGCCTCTGCATACAGGCTGTACACAGGGGTGGTGCGGAACGCTCCAATGACAGAGACGAAGCCCTTGATGGTGGATAGGGTCCAAGAGTTTGAGGTAAGACGATCTTGCGGAGCCGTACACAGCACAACCATAGTCCAGTTTGGAATGGACCAGGGCTCTGTAGAGGTGCAACAAAGTTTTCTTATCAGCGCCCCAGTCGGTGTGCGCTACGACCCGCAGAATATTCAGTGCTTTCTGCAAGCAGTTTGAGGTTTTTAATATGGCTGAGAAAGTTAAGTTTCTGGTCAAAGATAACCCCTAGAAATTTGGCCTCTTTGACAGCTGGAATGGGAGATTTCCCGACTTGAATTTCAGGATCAGGAAAAAACTGACGGAAATTATGGAAGTGAATACACTGTGTTTTTGTAGCAGAAAAGGTGAAACCGTTTTCATCCGCCCACTGATGGATTTTATCCACGCAAAGCTGGAGCCTGCGCTGGACACTCGGGTACAGGCTTCCAGTTGCGTAGACAGCGAAATCATCCACAAACAATGAGCAGTCTGAACCCTGCTGAACTGATTTCACAATGTTGTTGATCTTAATACTAAAGAGGGCAGGAGATAGTATGCTCCCCTGTGGAACACCCAACTCCTGCTCATGGACATCAGAGAGAGTGGTGCCAACCCGGACCTGAAACTGTCGTTCTGCCAAAAAATTTTGAATAAAAAGCGGAAGATGACCTCGAAAACCCAGATCGGGGAGATCGTGAAGTATCCCCGACTTCCAGGTAGTATCGTAGGCCTTCCCAAGTCAAAGAAAATTGCCACTGCATCTGTCTGTTCAAAAAAGCGTTCCGAAGTGTAGATCCAGACGAATCAATGTCAACAGTAGTCCGATGTTTGCGAAACCACACTGTTCTTTCGCCTAAAAGGCCATCGTTTCGAGTTCCACATGAGCCTAGCATTGACCATTTCTCCATCAATTTACAGACACAGCTGGTCAAAGCTATGGACGGAGTTTGAGGGATTAGAAGGATCAATTTTCCAGGTTTGGGAAGTTGAATAATGAGGGCTTTCCGCCAAGAGGTGGAAAGAAACCTGTAGTCCACACATGGTTTTATACCTGTAGCAGTATGTCAGACCTTCTTGCGGAAGATGTTTCAACAGTTTGATAATGGATTTCATCTATACCTGGAGAGGAATCGCTGCAAGAAACTAAGGCAGATTTCAGCTCGTTTAACGTGAAAGGAAGATTGTAGTTTTCCATGTTGTCTGACGAAAAGTTGCAGGGTGATTTTTCTTTAAGGGCTTTATTTTTGACAAAAGTGGCTGATTTGTTAGAAGAGGAAGAATTCTTTTCAATGGTTGAAGCCAGCAGCAAAACACAAGTAAACACAAAAAACAAGTGTAAAGTAACATAGATTTTCTATACAATACGAAAGAGATGTAACTTTTGGTCCAAAAAACAAAAACTGCACCTAATTTGGCACTCTCATGCGTAACTGCTTTCAGGAAAGTATCATTTGAGCATTTTTATCCGCCTTTTATAACGTCTTGAGGAGACATACTGGTCAAGAATGTTACTTGTCTGATTTGTACTGTGCATCCACAGGAGCAGCATACTCTTTTAGGAGGAGTTGAAAAGTAAATGGATCACGCATTGTTTGTTAAACTGTACTGGGCAAGAACTCTTATCGGAACAGTTACTTTTCAATCTCTCCTACAGGATCATACTGCCTTTCAACTGGCAAGAAGCTTTTCAAACATTTTTTTCATAGATCACATATACATCCCACATAACCTTTTAATTTCCAAGGGTTTTTTTTTTCCTTTCTTTTTTGAATTGTAACATTCCCATCACATTCAATTTTTTTTTTTTTTCAAAATTACTGGCGAGCTTGATTTGAATGTTTGAAAATCAAGTACTTTTGGAGAAAATAAAAGAAAATAGACTAGTGTACAGCAAATCCAAATTGTACTAAATTGAAAAAAAAAAATCGGTCATAGAACTTAGAAGTAGTGTGCTCCTGTTCCTGTCCGCTTAATTGCATATTGTTGTGTTGATGGATCGTCATTTATCTCGGTCGCTCACACTTACAATTGACATGGCCTGAAAAGAAATTCATGTTTGGTACAAATCAAAAGTGGATGGCTGTTTCTTAGGCAACAGCAATTGTTCTCGACCAACGCGTCATAACACTCAAACTTTCCCAAAGACAATTTGGGAACAAAATGAAGAGTTGCTGTCCATGGGCAGAAATAGGACAAAATAGTAGTAAAACGATTGGGATCCCCTTGCAGTTAAGACCAAGATTTAAGAATTTCTGGGGAGTTGTTCTGAAGTGCTTTGTGCATGGCTGTGCAGTTGGTCAGGCAACGTCCAGTGCTGCTGCATCCAAAGGGCAACCAGTGCAGGGTCTCCACGACAATGAGATCCTGACCACGTTCTCAAACCCCTTTTGCCTCCTTCACCTCCAGGACTACTCTGGGGCTGTTGCCATTGCTGGTGTGGTGAGTGGGGTTTTCTCTGTGTCTGTGTGTGAAAATCGTTCGTTGTTATTTTTTAAATGACCATGCACCATAGACATGAAAACAGACCAAGCAAGATGATGAATTTAGATGCCTAATTCCTCTCCATTTGGTTGAACTACATCAAATATCTGGATAAAGCAAATCAGTAATGTGACCCTGCTGTGACCTTTTCGACAAAGGTGTTGCTTTTAAATAAGAGAGAGGCACAGATCACCAGTGCGGTACTAACCCTTCAACTGCCAAGTTGTTTTGCATGCCATTTGTGTAACTTTTTTCTCATAAAAAAGTGTTTCCAAACAAACACTGCAACTCTATATCAAACCAAATTTTGTAGAAAAATACCAGCCGCCGTGGCAAAGTGTTAGCGTCGCGGACTCCCGGCTGGGAGGTCGTGGGTTCAAATCCCATCAGAGTCATGTGGGTTTTTTCTGCTCCGACCGGCTCCTACCCAGAGTTGAGTTTGCTGCGGACTCAGTGGGAAGACTGGGACCACACAGTCGAGTTTCAATCCACTTAATGGATGCGCTTCTGAGAGTGTTGCTCAAATTTCCTGACCAACACTGCAGGTGCCTGTATCTCTCGGCCTGGTTGACGCCAGGATATATTATGAAAGGAAGCGTAGAGTACAGCCCTGTCATGTAGTCTCAGACCGAAATGGAAATCCGTAGCATCACTTAATCATCCTCATTCCCATTGATCACATTAAAAAAAAAATGTCTCAAGTTCTGTGGCCCTTCATGCCCTGCTCTCATGGTGACCCTCAGTTTCGATGTCCTCTCCACGTCTGTGGCCTTGGTTTGCTTCCGTCGGGGTCCACCGTATCGGCGGGTCCATGGGGGCTGTTGTTGGACGGACGTGGTGGCGCCCTCCGGAGGGGGAGCTCACTCACGCTGGCTCCGCGACTAAGCAATTATTGTCGTGAGTAGGGGCTTAGTAGGTGGTGTCCGGCGTATGTTAGATCAGAACAGGTGCCACTGAACACCACCGAAGTGACTCGGCAGCAGTGCAGTGTCTCCTCCGGTGGGTTGCCTCTTGACAACTTGACATTGACTGCTCCCTGTGGGTTGCTGGGGCTGGGCTGCGGCGGGGCCAGCCGGGCTATGGCTGTGGACGGGGTGTCAGAATGAGCGGAGTGGGTGCACTGCCTCTGAGGTGGCGCAGAGGTTGGGACAGCAAAAAAAAAAAAAAAAATTTGTAGAAAAAAACTTGTAGTAAAAATAGTTTGCTCTTCGTGTGTCCTGATTCCTTGTTGTTGGTGTATCTAACTGATAATTTTGGTCACATACTTGATTATGGAAAATTCGAATCCATCCATAACCTTAATGCTGTCTTTCTACTTATTGGGGATCTAACACTGCCATGAAAATTTCCAATGGGTTCAGGGGCATATTTACAATCTGTTTTGTTTTCTTAGCTGTCGAGGCTGACTCGGCAACCCTTCAGGCCTCTGAATTAAACTACAAAACCCCATTAAAAAGATAGAAATCCATTGCTGTCACTCACAGTTATACTCAACACAAGCTGAAAAATTCATTGGGGTTGTTTTTGGGTGTGTTTTTGTTGTTGTTGTTGTTTGGCTTTTTTCGTCCCAAATCAAAGCACTTTGCAAATTGCATCTACTTTTGCAGCAGCAGTTGTTTCAAACTGTGTGTGTTTTAACTCTGGTAATGGCAGAATATTACCAGAATAATAGTTTGTATATAAACATACAAGCTTGTTTTACACTGAGATTAACCCCAGTTTCTAGCTTCCACTTTCTGGTTGCTATGGTGATCTTTATGTCACAATGACTGATCTAAATCAACAAAACTTAGTTAAACAAGAACATTTGTTCTGTGATTTAATTCCTTTGGTATACTACACACTTCATCTTATTCTCTAAAGAAATGAAATGGTGCTTGAAATTTGATATATTTTAGTGTGTATTTGTATGCAGATATGTATATGCATATGTATGTTTATATTGACATATCACTGTGTGCTTGCATCTTGCTCAAATAATGTTGTTTGTGAGGCCCCATGTACACACTCACTGAAGTTTTTACCCATATGTCCTGACACTGGGGACCATCATGCATCTTGCACACAGCTGGCCAAGGCAGCAGCTGGGAGTGACGCTTCAGTGGGGGCCCGTACGGGTTTCGTACCT
>CM031611.1:34008738-34018738 GCA_018398815.1 Conus ventricosus | reverse complement strand
TGGATTTGAAGTCTAATGCAGGAGCTCTCCATAAACGAGGCAGAAACTGCAGACTCAAAAGGAAAAAGTAATCACTGGACAATGAAACTAGCTCAATGTGAAGAAGAAAAAAAAAACCATTTATTTCTTTCGAAAAGTCAGACTTCTACTCGGGGCATTGCCACGCGCCCCACTTTCGGACGTGGCGGAAGTGTGTACTCGAGGGCGGAGCGGAAGAGGAAGTGACGTTTGTCGTCAGCACTGACGTCGCTTTGGAAGCAGCAGCTTGAGCCGATGTGGCGACGGCGTGCCAGACGATAAGGGAGACAACTGCCACACCAGTGACGGAGGCGCGACCCCGACAATGGCCTGATTGGTGGGCTGGTCCATCCAGGAGGAGGAGGAGGAGGAGTCTGTCACGTGTCAGAGGAACTGACTGAAGAACTGCTGTTGGAGGCTGCAGTCGTCACATTCCCGGACGTCGTTGCTGACGTCGTCGCTCCGCCCGTTGTAGTGAAGGAGGACGTTGATGATGTAGCAACACTCGTGAAGGTAGCCGCGTTTGTGGACGTAGTTGTGGTAGCGGCTGATGTTTGCCCGTTGTGATGTCCCTGCTGAGGTGGTGTCGTGCCTGCGGATTTGTGCTGCTGAGGTGGAGCGTGCCTTGATATCGTTCTGGCTGTGGTTGTAGCGTGTTGTGTTTTGTGACGGCATTGGTGGATATGGATTTTGAGTGAAGACGGTACGAAACTGAGCCCAGTTGGTTTGACACCATATTGAATGACCTGAGGGAAACCGCGATAACATGTAGAGAACACTGTTATGACAATTTCAAGATAGATGCCCGCACTTACAAAAAGACACGGATAAATACGAGCATAGGGAATTATAATGTGTGTTTTTTGGTGTGTGGTGTGTGTGTGTGTGATACACTCGTCAATTTACAGACCGGGCATTATATGTAAAATGCTGCTATTCCCCCACGGGTCTGCCCTGGGGACCTGGTGGGGTGTCTTTTTTTATTTTCCCCAGGTCCCCTTTTGTGCCCCTTGAGGTGGGACTTTGTTAATGGCTTTCTTTTCTCTGTTTTTTGTGTGTTTTTTCTGCTACCCTGGTTCTTCACCTGCATTTCTCTTTCAACATTCTCCTTATTAATCTGCAGTGTCCTGTTTGGGGTCTACTCTGCCTTTACGGACTTTACCATTCTTTTCCTTTTTTCACAAGTCCTGTAGCACTTTCTATTTTCTCTGGGCCTCTTGGTCACCGTGTTGACCGTGCGCGACCCGGTCGGGAAAAATGGTGTCCGGTGGTTGAGAGGATGGAGAGGATCCGCGCCCCTCATCCGCACTTGGCCTGGACTTCCCCTAACGGGGGCAGCAGGGCCCAAGGGCGTAAAACCGGGTCGCCTTCACAGTGTGGGCATGGAAAAAGGGTCAAACCGTGTGCCAGTTGCTTCCCGGGGGAAGCCAGTGAGTGGCCTCCTGTCCGTCCCGGCAGTTGGCATGAGCCGGGTGTGAGGGGGTGGAGGCGTGTCACGGGGTTTGTATCCTGCACTAATAACCCTGGGGTTCCCTTTGCTGGAGACCGCTTAGGGCATGGGTCCTTTGGGCACTGATGGCGGGTGGGGTTGGGGAGGTGAAGTTTTTTCATCATTAAAATCTAAACAACTACCCCTAACAAAAAGAGAAAAAAACGATGAGGGACATGGCACGTTATGGACGAGACTGTGAGTAGAGATTCAATTCAAACGAATAAGAAAAGTGGCAAAGAGAAAGGGTATCCAAAACACATGGCCCAAGCGTCCTTTTAGGGGAAGCAAAAGATCCAAAGAACCTTTGGGCTGGATTTCTCCGTTGCCGTTTTGCAAGTGTTCGAGGGAGTTTCGTCACAGGATTTAAAAGGATTAAAAGACTCCGATCGGTAGTTACTTTGTTCACTGTGCTAAGGGAAGCGCTTCGGTTGCTGCTGAAAAGGGATGGTTCGCACTCAGCAGATCACAGTTAAGGTTCCATTCACCCTTTCTCACTACTCGAAGGGTAATCAGATGTCTGACTTGGCTGGAGTTGCTGAATCAGAAATTTTCGGACTGAATGGAAAGTCAGGGTGTTCTGCGGTCCATAGATTAAAACCCTTTAAGGAGTGATTTAATTGAAACAACACGCTTTTAACTTTGCTAGGCCATCTCCCCGGGTATGTCAAAGTGGTATTTCCGAGTGAAAGTTACGCCTTTTTACCATCTCCTTTGCGGTGTTTCAAGTGTTAACGCTTTGGGCATTCCAGCCGAGCTTGTGGGGGTCAGGAGATCTGCGTGACTGTGGACAGAAGAAGCATGATGAATCTTGTACAAATGCTGTATACTGTGTCAATTGTAAGGTGATCATTCAGCAAAATTCAAAAAGTTGTCCAGTGTGGAAAAAGAATGCGAGATTCAGAAAGTAAAGATTGAGAGGAAATGTTCCTTTCTTGATGGCTAAAAGGTTAGTGGAGGTCAGGACTCCTTCGGCTGCTATTTTATGCACAGAAGGTGGTTAACGATTCTGCGAATCGGTCATGGGGTGATGATCTGGGGGCAGCTCCATTCACTGCTCTAGAGAAGAAATTGACAGAATTGTTGTCATCGGTTTGGATCGGCTTACCATACTTGAACAATCATTGAGGTTTTGTCTCAGAAATGCAATAGTGTTCCGTCCAGCAGTGTACAACAGCTTCAGTCCCTGCTGGTGGGGGAAGAAGTGTTTCAGTTGTACAAAGTGCTGTGGATCAGAGGTTCAGGGTGAAGGATCGGAGGAAAGAGATGTCCCCCGCTCACAGGCCAATAACAGCAGTACGGACAGGCACGCAGTGAGGAGCGCCCCTTTTCGGCTCCAGACCCTCCTAGGGAAAATCTCGAAGTCAGGTATTGGTGCAGCAGGTTTCAGTCCAGTAAGGGGAAAATTCCAAGCATGCAAAAAACAACTTAGAAATTTATCAGGGCTTTCGGCTTCTGATCTTGTCTTGAAGAACCTTTTTTAGTTCTTTAGTGGACAGTGAAGTTTCTGGAGAAGGGGGAGATAGATATTCTTTTAACAACCTGACATGGACATACTCCATGGAAACATAAGGGAGTTAAAGCAAATTGTCGGACCTTGAGCTATTATTGACAGAGTATAGATCTTCGGAAATTTGCTCTTCGGGAAACCCTTTTAACTGCAAGTAAGAAGCAAAAGATTCCTGGTTTCTCCTGCTTACTCAAGCCAGCTTCTGCAGACTTTAAAGGGAAAAGGATTTTCTCTTTATATCATAATTCGGTACTACATACAGAAATTCCACTTCAGACGGATCTGGAGGCAGTGGCAGCTCGTATCTCGTTAAACAAGGTCGTTACGATATGTTGTTTGTATCTATCTCCATCTTCGTGATTTCGAAGGTTAGTTGGATGGTTTAATTTCTCAGCTCCCTAGCCCATTTCTTTTATTGGGTACTTGAAGGGGCCATTCTTCCCACAGTGGGGAAGAAACTGAAACCAATTCTCAAGGGGAAAAGTTCTTGAAGATTTTATATCGGTTTCATGATCTCTGTCTTCTGAATTCAGGCTCTCCGACCTTTGTTTCCTTCTGGTTCTTGACTCACTTGGATTTGTCCATTGTGACCCTTCCTTATTTTTGGACTAGAATGGCAGGTTCATACGGACCTAAGCGGAGTGATCACATTTCCCGATTTTTATTTTATTTTACGAAGCAAATGCAGGAGTCCCCTCGGGAAACATGGAAGTTTCGCTCTGCAGATTGGAGTCTTTATCAGCAACAGATTTTAAGTAGACTGCCTATGAATCTGTTGCGGAGTTATGAGGAATCCTTTTTTGGGCAGTTCACTAAAGTGATAGTAAGAGTGCAAAGGGAAAGCTATTCCCAAGTCCCGTGATAAACCCAAATGATGTTAAGACCCCTTGGGATGATAAAGAGTGCAAAACTTTGAAGGGTAAGAGAAAAGGTGCTCAAAGACTTTTTGCTAGGTTTCCTATGGTGGGAACAAAGTTAAAACATCAGGCGTGTAGGTCTAAGTGTGGGGTATACTTTAAAACTAAGAAGAAAGAATTTTGGAATTTTTTTTGTTTCAAATCTGTCCTTTAAGGTCAACTCAAGGAAAGTCTGGAAACAAATCCGTAAGATTAAGGGAAAGTCGGCAAAATCAGTTATAAAATGTTTGCAAGTAAATGGATCGATTATTACTATAAAAAGGAGGTTCCTAACTTGTTAGCTGTTACTATCCATCAAAATTCGTCAGCTGATCATTATTGCAAAGGGAATTTCCAGCGTATCAAAAGATCAGCGGAGTCAAAATCTTGTTCCTTCGATCCAGATAGTTCTGAGGGTTACAACTGCGTTTCAGCATGGATGAGTTAGAGGACGCCATTTGAAAGCCAACAGCTCAGCTCCTGGACCAGATGACATTCATTATCAATTTATTCAACATTTGCCCAAATGAGGGTTTAAATGTGTTGTTGTCTCTGTTTAATCATGTTTGGTGTTCAGGTATTTTCACCTTCTTGGAGAGAGGCGGTTGTTATCCCTATCCTAAACCAGGGAAAGATCTTCGGACCTAACAACTATCGTCCTATAGCTCTCACTAGTTTCTTATGTAAAACTATGGAGAGAAGGTATATTCTCGATTGTTATGGAGTTAGAATGTCTGGGGCCTTAGATGTTTCCCAGTGTGGATTTCGGAAACAACCGCAGTACTACTGATCACCTGGTTCGATATGAGTCTTTTATCAGGAATGCTTTAATTAATGGAGAACATGTAGTTTCTATTCTTTTTGATTTAGAAAAAGCTTATGACACAACATGGAGGCATGGATTCTTCAGGACTTGAAGGCACTTGATTTCAAAGGTAATTTACCAATGTTTATTGCTAATTTTTTGTCTAACAGGCATTTCAGTGTTAGACTTCATTCGACCTTTTTGGATCCTTTTGAGCAGGAGATGGGTGTCCCTAGGTAGCATCCCTTTTTCCACTTCTGTTTAATCTGAAGATTAATAACATTGTCCAGTCAGTAAAGTCTGGAATTGATAAGTCATTATTTGTTGAGACTTCTCCATCTCTGCCAAGGGGAAAACTTTGGCTGCAGCTGAGCGTCCCAAATTCAGTTGTGTGTTTAATCGTGTTCGCAGTGGGTTACTGAAAATGGATTTAAGTTTTCAGCTACTAAGACAGAGTGTATTCATTTCCATAGGAAAAGATCTCAGGTTTTTAGAACTAGCATCAGTCTCAATGGTCAGGCAATTAAAGTTTCCAAACAAGTGAAATTTTTGGGGGTTATTTTTTGATAATAAGCTTTCTTTTTGCCTCACATTAAGTACATTAAACAATCTTGCCAGTCAGGTTTGAATGTTTTGAAGGTATTAGTCACACTGATGGGTGCAGACAAGTGAACTTTGTTGCGATGGGATCGGGGTTTGGTGAGACCAAAGCTAGATTATGGGTGTGTGGTATATGGTTCTGCACGAAAGTCTTACCTCAAAGCTCTTGATCCAATTTATCATCAAGGACTGCGGATTGCCCTGGGAGCACTTCGCACATCTCCAAAGAGAGTTTGTGTTGAATCTGGTGAACCCCCTCTGGAGCTAAGGAGGTTTTTGTCTTTCCATGAATTACTACCTGAAAATGAGGGCTAATCCAGAAAACCCTGCCTATGATATTGTCATGAACCCGCCTTTTAGACCAAATAACTTAAAGCCAAATGAGATTCCTCCACTGGGTATTCGTATTTTGCCCCACTTCGGGGCAGCTGGCATTGACCTGATGCTGTTGATGATGGTCCATTACAGACTGATTTACCTCCTTGGAAAGTCGCATAAACCAGAGATTAATTTATATTTAACTCAATTTCGAAAGGGGTCACCTCGAGTGCTGCATATAAACAACTTTATCTTGGGGAATGTGAACTTTTTAAGATTTTATCAAGATTTTTACTGATGGTTCTAAAAAAGGGAGAGGGCTGCAGCTGCCATTGTGTGTGATAATTTTCAGGAGCCTACTTTGTTAAGATTACGGATTGGTCGTTTGTTTATACTGCTGAACGAAAAGGGTTTAAATCTGGCCCTCAGTGCGGTGTCCAGGTCAGATCAGAATAATTTCCTTATTTTTTCGGATTCATTGTCGGGGATTGCGGCTTTATCGACAAGAAGAAGTGTCACATCCAGTTTTGGCTGATATTCATGATCTTTATACTCAGCTTGTCTTCTTCGGGGAAAACATAAAGTTTTCTTGTGGGTCCCCACCACATGGGAATCTATGGTAACTCAGTGGGTGGACAAAGCAGCCAAACAAACTCTCGGTGCAAGTCTTCCAGGAGGCCTATGCAGTTTGTTCCTCACTCTGATCTACGTCATAAATCTATTTGTATTGTCGTGAACTGTGGCAGGTGAATGGTGTAATCAAATTCATAAAAATTGTTTACAATTTGCCCAGATTTAACCAATCCTTTCCCATCGGTGGTACGTAACCGTTTAAAAAGGAATCGGTTTTTTTCACGGTTACATATTGGGCACAGCTATATAAAAGCACAGTTGGATATTCGAAGGGAAGACCCCCAATGGTGTGTTGCGTGTGACAGCTTGTTCAGTGTAATCATTTTTTGACAGAATGTGCTGATTTTATGTTATCGGAGAGAGGTTGCTTTTCCACCAGTGATTTATCGGTCTTTTTCGTGAGATTTCAGTAGATCTTATTTTTTCTTTTTTGAAAGAGGTAAACTTATTTTATAAAATAGTGTTTTAATAATGTATACAGGTGTCGTCGAGTTGAATTTGATAATTGTGCTTTGTCCTCATAAATTTTAAGCGATGTGTTAATACTAGTGTGGGTATTTGATCAAGAGACTCAGATAGATAGCTGAGGCCCTGATTTGGCTCCTAGTAGTTCGCTGGACCCTAAAACACTAACTAACTAACAACTATTGCTGCTATGATTTTTTTGTGTGGTGACAAATGCATAATTTTAAGTTTATGATATTCAGTCACAAACTTGAATACCTAGAGTCTCTCTTTTCCCTAGAGTCTCTCTCTCTCTCTCTCTCTCTCCCCTCTCTCTCTTTTTTCTCTCTCTCTCTTTCTCTCCCCTCTCTCTCTCTCTCTCTCTCTCCTCTCTCTCTCTCTCTTCTCCCGTCTAAATTATACTCTGTGAAAACTACTCGTACATCAATGCCTTTATATGATAACATGATGAGTTGCTGATGGGTTCTCCTGGCAGTTCGACAGATGAGCAGGCAGGCAGATTTATTTGCCAGATTGGGTCCTCATGTGGAAGTGAAAATTCTCTTTGAAGCACACTGCCCGCCCCAGACGTTAAGTTCCGCCCCACCCCCCACTTCCTCTTGTAGCTGATTTCCTGGATGGCAGTCGCTCCTTCCTCTCCAAAAACCTTTGTGCTGCGATGGCACAGGCGTCCCGCAGTAGGAGCTTTAAGGAAAAAAACATTTTGAACTGGGCCGTGTGTAGATGTTGCTGCTCTTGAGGCTAACTTCAGCGTATACTTGCGGGCCTCGTGTCTTGTTCGTGGTGTTCCTAATCAGCTTAAAAACGATCAGCTTCGGGTCCTGATGTCCTCCACCTTGATGACATGTTCCATCCTTCACAGCTGATGAGTAAACACATGATACTGTTGGGTCCACCTGAAGGATGGGCACTTTGTCTTGCTTTGTCTCTTGAACAGACAACGCTGATAGACCTGTATCAGTTATTGGATATGTTGTCGGAGGCAGTTCGGTTTCAGGGCAGGTCCTGCTCTGTACACTGCAGTTTTAGTGGAAATCTGCCCGCCATGTTCTTCCACTGTTTTTTCGTAGCCTGACGACCCGGCAGCGCTGGTCTTTGCGATGCGGGTATCAACTCTATGTTCAGAGATTATTGCTGCTAATAGTGCTGCCAAGGCAGCAGAACTTGTTTACAGCCTTGAAAGTCTTGAGTGGGGTGTAGAAACGGAAATCTGGAAGTCTGTGATTGTGACGCTGGAACATGGTCTTCGCATTGGGCCCAGACTGACTTTCCGGGCCAAAATGTCCACAAGCTGTTGCAAAGCGGTCTTGTCAATGACTGGATGTTTTCGTGGAAACAGCGCGGCCTCATGCAGCTATCGACGGAGGGGAATTAATCAGGAGGGGCTTAAAAAACACCACACACACACACACACACACACACACACACACACACACACACACCTTCTTTCCGCTTTCGGGCTCTTTCTGTTGCTATCTCTGTCTCTGTCTGTCTGTCTGTCTGTCGTCTTGTCTGTCTTCTGTCTTTCTTTCTCTCCCCCACCCCTCCCCCCTTTAAATCTAAAAGATTTCTGTATACGGTAAATTTAACCCACACATAATACAGTATTTACACAAACCCTGAACCAAATTGGAGCACACACACAAAAAAGAAAGAAAACGACAAAAAAAAAGAAAAAAAAGAAAGAAAGAAATAATAGCAAGACTCACCAGACCCTCTAACACTTACCATGAACGGTTTTCCCACGTCGTGATCTAAAGTGAACGTTTCCGTGATGAACAGAGTGACGTAAGAGTAGGTGACGGGCAGACTGGAAAGTACTCCAGTCCGTCACGGAGAGCTGCGTTTGATTATTGTACGTCATCCGTAAAGGCCACCGGTGTGTGACGTCATGATGACCAAGCTGACGTATTCAGGACGTGTGAGGCTCCCGTCCACCTCTTTGATGACGTATAACTGGTCCAGTGATCAGAGCCCGGGTAGGAATGTCATGGCTGGTGGTATTCCGGCATCATCAACTTAAACGAAACGGACCACGCATTGTGTCGTCAATGTATCACTGTCTGTCTGTTTATCTGTCTGTATATTTGTCCTTCTGTCTGTCTGTCTGTCTGTCAGTCGTCTCCCCCCTCACGAAATGCGGGCGCGCACACACACATACACAAACACACACAAACCCACACACACATATACTGACTTCCATAAAAAACGCGAAAAAATTTAAAGCTATTTTCGGGTGAAAAGGGTGAATATACAATATTGAACCATTGTGGGAAGTTTTTGGGTCCAAGGGCTCACGTGCAGTGAAAAATTGTGTGAGCAACACATCATTTTCCCCGGGATTGGAGGGTCAACAAAATGGGAAACTGTTTGCTGCATGTGAGGCACGTGCACACCATGCAGAGCAAAGTTAACCAGCGACAAGCACGCAGGCAAAGCAGCCTTTATAAAGCCGCGCTACAAGGTTCAGATACGACTTGCCGTCTGAGCGCTACAGAGATGCCAAGACTACGAGCAGAGGAACGCACTCGTGCCCTAGGCCATCTGGAGGCTGGTGTGGATGCCAGGCAGGTCGCCAAATCTTTAACGTCCACACTCAACCACCTAACGTCCTGCAGCACCGCATGCGAGGGCACTGGTACAACTGATGATCGTCCCCGGCCAAGGCCGTCCTCGGGTCACCACACCAAGAGAGGATCGCCATTTTGTTCGAACCCATCTGCGGGACAGGCGGCAAACAGCCGCTAACACTGCTCGGGCAGTGCCTGGAATCTCCAGCAACGAAACAGCCTCAACACTGTGCGGCGGCGTCTTCAGGAGAAAGGGCTGGCATTAGGCGTCCCTCCAGAGGCCGGTACTGAACCAAAAACCGGGAGGACAGGCGCAGTGGGCAAAGCCCGAATCCGGCGCAGGCGCAGTGGGGACGCATACGTTTCCAGATGAGAGCCGTTTTTGTATTAACTGGCTATGGCGTGTCAGAAAATTTGGGGTCGCCTGGTGAAAGCTATGCTGACTTTCCTTTTGGAGAGCGAACCCCGCTGGGGAGGGCCCAACGTTTTTGATATGGGGTGAATTGGGAATTAACCAGCCATAGCCAGCACTTTCGAAAATTGGGGCCTGGTCGCAGACAGGGTGTCATGCCCGCGCTAAAATCCCCCAGGGCTCAACCCCCTGTTGTTCCTTTTTTTTTCGCAAAACCCAAACTGGACTCCAACAGGCAATGCAAGACCACACACACCAGGGCCCCCCCACAATTTCTTCAGCTA
>CM031611.1:34003738-34006238 GCA_018398815.1 Conus ventricosus | reverse complement strand
TCTGTATAATTCAAATCTCTCACTATTTTGTAGGTGCGTGTTCCAATTTTGCCAACTGCAATCATTAATCTTTCTCGAACACCTTCATAAAAACATTCATATTACCAACACCTTGGTTGAGCATACAAAACCAAATCCATATTCACATAGTTTCATTCTAACATTTGTTACCCCCAGTTTTTCTTACCTCTATTGTCCAAATTCAAAACAGCATTCTATACGCTTTGCGTGGTAACCTGTGATCTTGCATCTGTAATATTTTAACCAATATCGAATACATTTTACAACGGAATTCAAATGAATCGGATATCAGCTGTTTCACCTTTATACCAGATCATTTGGTGTCTGCAACGACACCCCAAGAAATTTCTTTAGAGCAAACAAATGGAGTTTTTCGAAATGTACAACAGCAGCATCCAGACCCCATATTTCAGCTCCATATTGCACCATCGGCTGAACTTGACAATCAAACAGCTTCAAAAACAAGGTAAGGAAATCGTTATGGAGTAATGATAATTTTCCTTAGTATGCACAACAATGCGTTTTTTTTGCTTTACTGACTAATCTTTGCAGGTATAGACGAAACTCAAGCGTGTGGAGAAGTATATACCCAAGTATTTGTACGCATTAACAACAGGCATTATAGATCCATTGTATGTCCATCTTTCTCTTGCTGCAAGATACCCGCCCTTTCTAAATACAAATTATGTTACTTTTTGCTTTATTAACTTTTAGTTGTAATGTAGCAGTAGCCTTTTGCAAGGTGTTTAATTGAGTTTGTAATCCAATTGCTGTCTCTGAGACCAAGACCACGTCATCAGCTAGAAGCAGAATGAAAATGTCCAAAAGTTCATTCATATAATGTGCACCGTGTCTTCCAGAATGTATAACTTCTTGTGTTAATTCATTTATAAATAACGAGAACAAAACTGGGCTACAAACATCGCCCTGCTTCACACCAGAAGTACAGTTTATATAATCTGTTATAACAGCACCAGTTCTCACTCGTGCCTTTACACAGTCATACATACTTATATAACATTTATACAGCTTTCCATGAATACCATTTTTAAGCAAGATGGGCCACAATATAGTTCTATTAACAGAATCAAACCCCTTCTCGAATCAATAAATGCGACAATACAGTTTACGATTTAAACAAAACTGTTTCTGTACGAATGCCATCAGAGTGAATATATGATCAATAGTAGAGTAGTTTTTTCTTAAATCCAGCTTGATATTCTCCAGTAATGATATTTTCTTCCACCCACTTCTTGCAGTCTCATGTTAATAACAGCACTGTATAATTTGCTGCACACATTACATAACGAGATTCCTCTGTAATTATCCGGATTTGTTTGCATCGCCCTTTTTATATAATGGAATCACTATAGATTCTGACCAACATTTAGGATATATCCCTTTGTCAAATAAAGAGTTGAAAAAATTAACCAAAAAAATCTAAAAACACTTTTGACTGGCAAGCAGTTTTTATCATTTCACCAATAATCCCACCTGGGCCGGCAGCTTTACGAGGTTTTTACTTTTCTCAAAGCCATTAAAATTTCTTCTCTGGAAATCGGACGATTTTGATTGTCATCATAATCGTTGTCATTTAGGTAACTGTCACCGACCATATCATTTTGGGCATCAAATTTTCCTTCCAGTAGATCTCTGAAATGATGGAACCACATTTCTGAACTAATATCATTCACAGGGTTTTTTTCGTTTTCTTGAAATTTTGTGAATACGATCCCAAAAATCTTTTTGGCTATTTACAGGCTGAAGTAATCCCTCCAACAGAGCATCATTGAACTGTTTCTCCTTTCTCTTAAGAGATGTTTATATTCCCTCCTGGCCTTACAGTAGGACTCACGAGAAGGTGTGGTCAAAGAACGCCGGAATTTCGTCAATAAATTTCGAGCTTTTCTTTTGTTAACTCGGCATTCGGTATCATACCAGAGTCCTCTTCTTGTTCATGTATGCCGAGAGTAAACTGCTTTTTCATGCTCTCTGACGCCTCTTTCACACAACAATTAAAACATCTAATGCGTCGTCTACATTAATATCAATCAGACTAATTGCCCCTTGCATACGCTCTTGCATTTCATTAGAAAAAATCGCAAATTTTTAAAACAAATCAACATGATCTTCATTCCAGACAATTTTCTCAAACTTACAGCGCCTGTTGTTTACTTGTGCACAGTTCTTGGTCATGACATGAGACGGTGAGGTTCAGTTCCACAGGCATATGATCAGACTAAATTTTCTCAGATACGCACATCTCACACCAATCAGAAATGATCGAAAACATGTCAAAGGACATCAAAAAATAGTCGTTAACGCTGCTACCATTATCACATATGTATGTGTAGCGACCTGAGGTCGCCCTTGCACACGCCGTTTAAAATGCACAGGTTCAGAGCAATACACAGATTGAGAAGTAGTTTCCCATAATTATTTAGCACAGTATCTTCAGAGTTTCGAACATGAATTGGTC
>CM031611.1:33976238-33991238 GCA_018398815.1 Conus ventricosus | reverse complement strand
AGGAAAAGTTAGAATCATGGTCGCAATACCTGCAGGGAGAAGTGAGAGGTGTAGGTCCGTCCTGCAGCAGTCACTGTGGAGGAGGAGTCTGGCAGCGTGATGCTCACTGTGGTGCTGGTCCTGTCCAAGGCCGACACCACTGCAACACACACAAGATGGTGACAGCAAGGGGTGACTGAGCGGGCTGGTGTCTTTGCATTATGACACCGTCCAGACATCTGAATGCTATCAAATTTCATGAATTTCTTTAATACCAGGAAAATAGTTCTTAATGAAAATTGTGTCTGTGAAGAGATGATGGTTTTTAGAGTTCCTTTTCAAGTTTCGTCTTCTGATTTCTCCTCCTCCTCCTCTTCCTCCTCCTTCTCTTTCTTCTTCTTCTTCTTCTTCTTTTCTTCTTCTTCTTCTTCTTCTTCTTCTTCTCTTCTTCTTCTTCCTGAAGAAGAATCACTGAGAGCGCTACAATGGCGAAACGTTCTGACAGGTATCTCCATATATGCCAGTTGTGTGCCAAGACCCTGCTCTTTGCAGAGACCCAAGCCTATTTCACATACAAACCATTGATTGACTAACTCTGTGTGCTTACATGCATGTGTGCATGTGTAATTCTAGTGTGTGTGGGTGGGTGCGAATGTGGGTGTGAGAGTTTATATGTTTATGTAACACTTTCTATCCATTCCATCTCTGGATTTCGGGATTTCAGGGATAGCGTCAACTTTGCTTGGCGACAGTAGATCAATTAGTAAGACCAGGTGGGACACCAAGCCACTTCCCTGTGTATTTGCTGATTTTGGCTTCCCTTGATTCCGCTGCGATAGCGCTGAGGGTGCATTTCATTAGAAGCCAGAGGAGCTTCTGGATCAGCATGAACTGCAGACACCAAACTAGTTCATTATCTGCAAGCTTTCTTCTGCCCTTTGCCTGGTTTCCTATTCCCCATCTGTGCTTTTAAGAAAGCATTATATAAAATTCCTTGTTTGGGTCTTTTGCCCCGGTTGGAAAGGACTGGCTGGCTGCAATGATATGTGATTCATTTACCTGTCCATTTTTTTAACATTAATTTGATACTTTTCGAGGCCTGTTGAACTGCCCTGTGTAGAACTGACTCACTTGCATTTGCCAGGTTGAGCCACACCACGCCGAGGTCCCGTGTTCCTGCTTTATCAATTTGGATTGCCTCACATCGAAGTGGCATTTTCTACATAACCAGACACTAGCGGGATCCTCTTTTCTGGACTGACACATTCAAGTACTCATTCTCTGTGAGATACATAGCCTCACTGCCATGCCAGAAAAGATGTTCCCTTCAGTATTCAGAAGTGATATTGGTCTGAACTGCTTGATGATGATGGGATGATTCCTGCATTTTGGGAATGTACACCCCATCAGCTATCAATCATTAATCGCTGATCAAGAGTCGCACCATGCTGATCTTATCAGATTGTGACGCGACTCTCCGACATTCGTTTCTTATGCAGAATAAGGGGTATTGCACGAAATCCAGACGAAGATTTGGCTCTGGCTTTCTTAACCACTTCCCTAACTTAATCCAGTGTGTGTGGTTTGTCACTGAACGTTCCTTTCTAGCACTGCATGCTGCACCAAGCCCTGGATTTCAAAAGATGCTTCACTCTGGGAGATCGAAAATTATTTTCCTGAGATGCTGCTCAACACCTTTTTTATTTAATGTGCACTGTAGTGTCCATGATTTTGGCCACTCGAACACTTTTCTGGCGAACTGGATGGGGTTTTCTGAAGAAGCCTCTTGGGTTTTCTTAATATTGCTTTGCTCTTTTTTGTTGACTTTGCTTTGCTGAGGGCACTATGTTAGGCTTTCGTGTCTTTCATTGTTCACCCAGCCCTTTCTTCTCAACGTCTGAGGCAGCCTTCATCTGTTTGTTCAGATTATTCTTTCACTTCCCAGTGTAATCCCTCTTTTGCTATCTCTTTCAGGCGTCAAGATATTCTGAGATGTCTTTACGTTTGGTTGTTGCACTCCGTAGGTGTCCCTGAAGGTTCCGCATACAATGCCTCCAAATGTGGCTAGCTTGTTTGCCAGTTTGCTGTTTTCTCTTAGCAGACCCAGTTTGAGGATTATTTTTCCGATCTGATTTCACCCATCCCTCTTTTGCACGTGCGGGTGGCAAGCTGAGTTCTGGTGTTTTTCATCGAGACCTGTACACATTTCCTTGTCCGACAATTAGTGTGGGTGTCCTTGGTTCGTTTGCTTGAATCCTAGTCTTTCTCGTGACGTTTAATTTGTTGGCACAGTGCGATGCTACTGTTTCATTCGAGTCTTCATGCTGCCCTTCTTCTCTCGGGGACTCTTGGTGGATAATGTTCTTCCACAGACTCGCGTGTAGGTGTATATCATTTCATTTTTGTCTGTCTTAATAAGACCGTCTGTGTCATGCTGTCATTTCATGGGTTTTTATTATGATAAACCTATTATCAGTTTATTGCAGAAGGAGAAAAAGAAGAGGAGAAAAGGAAAAGAAAAGAAGTAGTAGTAGTGTTGGTAGTAGCAGAGGAAGAAGTAGTAGTAGTAGTAATAGTGGTAGTAGTAGTAGTAGCAGCAGCAGTAGTAGCTGCATTAGTCGCAGTAGCAGCAGCAGCGGCAGTGGCAGTGGCAGCAGCAGCAGCAGTAACAGCAGCAGAAGCAGTTGCAGATGCCCTAGCAGAAGCAAAACAACAGCAGCAGCAGCAGTAGCAGTAGTAGCAGCACCACAGCAGCAGCAGCAGAAATAGCAGTAGTAGTAGTTGTTGTTGTAGCAGCAGCACAAGTAGTAGTAGTAGTACCAGTAGTGGTGGCTGTGGTGGTGGTGGTACTACTAGTAGTAGTAGTAATAGTAGTAGAAGTAGTAGCAACACCAGCAGTAGCAGTAACAGCAGCAACAGTAGTAGTACTGACAGCAGGAGCAGTGGTAGTAGAGACGAGGTGAAATAAGGTTTTCTATAGAACGTTAATGCTGCTGCTGCTGCTGTTGCTGCTGCTGCTGTTGTTGCTGCTGCTACTGATAATGAAAAGAAGAAGAAGAAGAAGAAGAAGAAGAAGAAGAAGAAGAGGAAGAGGAGGAGGAAGACATTATTTTTTAAGCTGAACAGACAAAAAATATTCTCCTCATTTTATGCACACACACACACACGCACACACACACACACACACACACACACACACATACGCGCGCGCACACACACACACACACACACACACACACACACACACACACACACACACACACACACACACACACACATTCATGCACACGCGTGCATACCTGCCCTGCATTTTTATGCACACACACACACACACACGCACGCACGCACGCACGCACGCACGCACACACACACACACACACACACACACACACACACACACACACACACACACACACTTCCTTACAAATAAAAGTGATGACGTCGCAGCAGTCCGCCCACGTGCTGATGACGTAATCAGTGCCTAACATGTCGTCAGTGAAGACCGAAATGGCGTCAGTGTTGGCTATGGCTATTCCGCATTTGGCGAACACGTGGAACCCTTGCGCCAGCGGGAACACGGAGAACGACATTTCGCGGTAGGATGACGTCACCAAACGACGAAAAGTGCCGTAGGCAGACAGGGTGAACTGTAAGTTGGTGGACTGAAACATAGATATGCCAAACTGACATGTGAGAGCACTGGTATTGTTGAACGCTACCCGTCCAGAAGACAAGTTTATCGGTGTCGTTCATCGAGAAAATGCACAGGCCTACGTCTTTTTCATGGTAAATCTTAACATTGTTAGCAATATTTCACATGAGAATGTCACATGACGTGAAAGTTCATCTGCACGAATTGATAACAAAACAGTACCTAAAATCAGCCCCTGAGAAACTCCACATTTGACTGGCAGAAGAAACAATAATGAAGAATCTTTAACGACTGTCTACCTCATACTATAAAAGAAAATGTGACGTGAGTTTTGTAAGAGTCAGAAATGAAATCGCATGTAATTAACATTCTAGAGAGAAATGTATTATCAAGACTGTCAAAATGCTTTTGCAAAATCGGCAAGAACTGTTCCAGTCCATACACCGTTGTTAAAGTTTAAATGCCATCTCTATTTAAGATCACTCATTTAGCATAACAAGAATGGTCCTTTCTAAACTCAGTTTGATCAGGGTGAAAGAAGTCATATTTTATTAGATTGCATTTGATATGCTTGGCAAGGGGTTTGGAGAAGGTGGATATCAAAGATGTGGGTTTATAGTTAGAAAGCTCAGATGGATCAGCAGAATGAAGGACAGGTGGAGATCTAGCGTTTTTAATGTTTCAATTTTACTTACAACAAAAAAAAGTGTCACTGTATGTGGACTAATCCACATACGCATCACTCACATATGCTAGGCAATTGGACTAGACAACTCCAGATCAATACAGAAATGAATAAATACTTCAAGAGAATTGGGAAGAGGGTCTCCTGAACAAGGCTTACAGATATTGGACAAGCGCGCTGGGTCAGGCCTTGAATGCTTGGCTACAATGGCTTGCACCGCTACTATACTTATGTGAGTACATCGCGTTTGTGTATGCGTGTGGTTGACAAAGACTCTTGGTCATTCAGGAGTGTGTTGTCCACCATTCTTTAACACAGACAACCATTTTGTCGTCTGTTTCAGAGTTTATAGCACATCCCCGTTGTCTTCACGATCGAATTTCCACAGATCTAGCCAGCGATATGTATATGGACCGTGATTAAGTACACTGCTAGAGCTTACAATTTTACGTCTCAAGAATATATAAATGTGGGTTTTTCAAGAGCAACACTTATCTTCAGGTAGCCTCCAAAATCCGCGCGTGAGATATGATTGTCTTCTCGTAATTTCCCTCCGGCAAGTGTCATTTGGCTGTTTTTAATGAGCTTGGCGAAGAAACAAATTTTTCATATAGATCTTTACTTTTTTCACACACATATATTACTAATATTGTATGATATGACATTTTTAGGTCTGTATTTCACTGCTGATTCGGAAACTAAAAAACAATTAACATTCTTTTTGCCCTCGTATATTTACTGCATCAAAATGATAAGAGCAGAAATCTCTAAGTTTCACCACTGGAAGAGAGAGAGAGAGAGAGAAGAGAAGAGAGAGAGAGAGAGAGAGAGAGAGAAAGAGAGAGAGAGAGAGAGAGAAATGAAATGAAAATGAAATGAAATTGAAATGGTTTAATGTTTTTTTCGGCATGGCACATAAACATGAAGGAATGAAAGGGGGGGGGGGGGGGGGGGGGGGGGTGATGGGATTGGCTGGGGTAGGAGCTTTCATAACATCAATAAGTACAAGCAATTACATCCATTAAACCCTTGACATCGTAAACACTATCGACTTACTGCTAAGTATGCACAATGTTGCTAATAGAAATCACATCACATATCTGCATAATTGAGTTTTATAGATTACTTTCTAAAAATTCTGTCTCTGCCTAACAGCGTGAAAAGTAAAGCTTTGAGACCACAATGGACAAGTGTTTTGGGTTCTCCTGCTTAACAAGCTTTCAACAGAAACATTAAATCCCTTGGAAAAAATCTATTTCTTCAATTCGATACTACGGCCAAACCAATATAAAAGTGTTTTTTCATCTTTCTACAATGCATTTTCACAATATGGACAGTAAGCCTGTTCAACACATTTCTCATATCTAATTCATCATGTTGTTTGTTTTATTGGTACACACACCACATCTAATCTGCGTTTAATGCCAACCCCCCTAAAACAAAAGATTATTGATTTCATTTAGATATGTACTAATATTCAAATTATCTTTAACCAATCTATACAAGCTATATCTTTCTCCTGTCCTCTGACTGTGCCTGACCACTCTTGGAAAAACATATCAAATAAACGCTGCTTGAATTTTTCAAAAATGGCATTAACGTTCTGACACCTGGTTTATCCACACTTCATAAAAACCGGAAACCCGCCTTAGAAAGCATTTCTCTTATCTCCGTTACCCACACCATTTATTATCGTTGTCCCATCGATAGGCACATTATGTAATCCTGTTGGGTAATCGCTTTGTTCCATTTGTAACAATCTAAACCAGTATTTAATACATCTAATTTGTGAATTTTTAAAAAACGCACGGGAATATCTACCAAGCTCACTATATACCATTTTATTGGGGTCTTTAGGGTATACCTAAGTATCTTTACAGGCTAATAAATGCACTTTCTCTATACTTTCTAACCTCTTATAAGAAACCCCAAATTTCTGATGAAACAATAATAAAGGCTGTACTTTAGCATCAAAATTTTTTAGGTCTATCTTTGGTGACCATTTCTTTACATTTTTTAAAACCTGCAAAGCCAAATATACAGCCTTTTTTCCCTATAGCAACTAAATGATTTGTACACGTCCCTAAACTCAAAGCCATTGGTGTGAAAGAAAAAACCCAGATAACAATACATTATTAACATTTCTAGTTCTTTACCCCTCAAAAAACCACCTTTCTCTTGATCCTAAAAACCCGCCTTTCCTAAAAAACCATGATCTTTGTCTTAGCTCTTTGTTAACCAGATATTTTCCATTTACCACTAAGGTTTTAAAGAATCTATTGGCTTGTAATCCCCCGGTGACGTTGATAACAAAAGCTACATCATCTGCAATAGCAAAATAACCTAATCAATCAGAGTATAATAGTTGGAACCCAGGACAGCATGTTATTAATGTGATTTGCCATATGATTAATAAATATAGAAAACAATGTGGGATCATGACACAGCCTTTCGTACACCTGATGGACATGAAAGAAATCTGAAAATCACTGTTCACCGCGCATCACAAGAGGATTAAAGAACATACATGCTTTTCAAGGCACCATAAAATTTCCCTCTTATACCACCCTCCATTATAAACGACCTTCAGTAGTTTTGCATGGTTAACAAGTCAAAATGCCTTTTTGAAATCAATGAAACCAACATAAATTTTCTGTCCTTTTCTTATTTTAAGGATTCTGAACAATACATAGAGATTTAAATATCTGGTCTGCTTGTTGAATAATCTTTTCGGAAACCCAGCTTGGGTTTCAACTAATTATATCAGTATCGTCTACCAGAAATTAAATCTTACGTTCAGAATGGATTATAGCATTACAGAAACATTAACCAATGAATCCCTCTAATAGTGTCTGGTGGCTGGTCGGCATCAACCTTTTTTGAAAATTGGAACAACTAGAGCTTTGACCCATTCCCGAGGTATATCCCAGAGTCAAACACTTTATTGAAAAGCTTTGTTAGGAACATTAACGACCACCTCTCCTCCTGCTTTCAACATCTCCGAAACAACACCGTCTAAGCCCCTGCTTTCCCATTATTTAGTTTTCCTTATTGCTCTTTACTTCTTCTTCTGTGATTTCTTTGTTTAAACTATCATCACTTCAAGCCCAAGATCCGTTAGTAACTTTACTTCCGTTTCCTTCCTAAATCGTTACTACCCTCATTAAAAACGTCCTCGAAAATGATTAAAACAGTCATCCAATCAATTCTATCACTCAAATCCTTTCGTGCACTCACACACCTAACCTTTAATTCTTCCAAACTCAGCTGACATTGTGCGCATTAGCTGCCAAGGATGCAGCTGTGTTTCTGCGAAATTCCTGCTTTTCTTTCTAAGCATTTTTTATATTCCTTTCTACTTTTAGTGTACTCAAGTCTTCCTTTTCAAGCGTCTTTTTCTTATTCCTTCTTTGCTTCTTTTAAAAATTCTTAACAATTTTTTCACTTTTAACTTTAAGCATCTTGACATTCTTGGTCATAGGCCCATGCGTTCTTTTTTCTTCTTGGGTCGAAACATAAGTCATGTTTAACCAATACATGTGCGTGCACACTTCAACAATCATTAACACTTCCAAGGCGTGGATCAACATCCAGGTCCAATTCTTAGAGCTGCATTTTCTATTTAATTATGTTAACTTTACTGTTTAAATTTGTTTCTAAAGCGGATTTCTTTTCTTCGCGTTATCCCAACAAAACTTTAATTCACACTTTTTCTCGTACTACTGTCATTGTATTGCTAATAAACCCTTTTATCAGATTCCAACAAAATTGACAAGGTAACTGTAAGTGGTTCCGATCCACCCTATCTTTTCACACCGTAATATCTCCCATTCAAATTGATAAAGCAGCTCAAAAGATGCAACAAAATAATCCACGAGGCTGGACCCAAAATCGATAAGAAACCTCTACAACTGTCACAAAACCATGTTTCAACACAAACAAGTCCGTTCAAAATGCAAACAGTCAAAAATATTGCAAAAGTCAAGAAGCTGTTCACCGAACTGGTTCACTTCAACAGCCTGTGAATTCCTTTTGACGAAATTCCTTATCTCCTCCAAATAATCACCATCCTCAGACAAACTGAAATCAAGATTTTTTGTGTCTGTACGAGAATTTAAATCGGCCAAAAATCATGCATGAAGTCGTCATAGATTCGTGGAGATCAAGCATTCATTTTTCAAATAACTCGAACCATATCCTTGGTCTGAGTCCAAAAGGGGAATCGTAAGGTGGAATATAGGATGCAATAAGGAAAACATCCTTTATCTTTCTTAAAAAATCTTTTGATATTTCAAAGTTAAACAATAATGATATCCAATGTCTATTCTTGTACATAATCAGAAAAACAGTTTTTAACCAAGACCACTACAACCCCCAGAACCATCCTATGTCTTGATAATTTCTTAGCTTTTGATGAAGTAAAATAAAAAATCTTGAAAAATACTCTTGTCAATTTCACTTCCAATAAATGTTTCCTGTCAGACAAACAAAATCATACTTTTGAATAAAATTCGACAAACTCGTTATCATTTATTTATGATTGCCGTCCACAGACAGTTATAATTAAGAATATTAACAGGAAAAGCGCTGGGGTTTTATTATGTAAATTTGTAGAAACTGACGTGGGAATGGTCCAATGTTAGGAATCCTCACTCCACAATCACTTGTGATTTGTGCCCGCGGCCTCTATTCCGATTTTCTCACCAGTGTTGCTGCTGCCTCACCTCGAGGTGAAGCTGTCTCCCTCGGCAAACTCCCTCCCTGCTGCAGACACTGTTCGTTCGCACACTGCGGAAGGCATCCACAATGTTTCGTCTGACTCATGCGCGTTGCCGGCAATGTCCGAGAGCGTAAGCACGCCCCTCCACATCCTGCTCGGTAGTCCTGTTTTCCTGACACCAGTCTGTTCTGGGCGTGACTGTCGAGACACAGATTTGGTCAAGTCTGTAACTGTCCTCTTCCCCTAGACATGTGGTGCACTACTTGAGGGCAGGCTGCATTATTAGCATCATTTTCGTGCTGTTCCACAGATTGCTTGTCTTCAAATTGGTCCGGCAATACGTTGATGTTGTCGCTGTTCTAACTGCCGCTGGCTGCTGGCTTTTTCCTGTTCTTGACCTGATCCTTGCTGCTGATGCGACTCTTGCTGCTTTTTTTTGCTGCCATTCTTCTTCTTTTGCAGTTGCGCTCCTTTTCTCTTGCAGCTGATCTTGCTGATGTTGATCATCTTGAATCTGTTTTTGATCGTTGTTGTTTTCCTTGCAACTGTTCTTGGTGTTGCCTGTTTTTGTCGTTTTCTTGCAGCTGTTCGTTTCTCTTTGCTGCTGATTCTTTTGCTTTTTCTGTTCCTGTTCTTGCTGTTGAACGTTACGTCTGAAACTGTGTGCTTCTTGCCCCTGTTTAGCTGTCTCTTAGGAGCTCTTTATTCGCTGTGGCTGGATCCGTTCTTGATGTTGCCGTGCTGGTCTAGCTGTTTTTGGCTGTTTTTCTTTTCCCATAGGCATATCGTTTGTTGTGTTGTTGATCCTCTTCTCGCTGTCTTTCTTTATAGATGTATTTTCTCCCTGATTTCCTTTGTACCCCTCTCCGTTGCAGGTCGGTACACTGACTACATTTGGTGACCTGTGATGTGGGGGAAGAAGCATTGAACTCCTGTGGAGTGAACCAGAGGAACTATCGGATAGAGGGAAAAGCCAAACCTGTGAGGCAGGGTTTTCACGATGCGCCATATTTTGCCGTTCAAAAGTGTGGCCATGCACTGAGATCTAGTAAAGGAAGTGATCGAAAACCTAGTTGCTGCTGATCTGATGGGACAAATGGGACAAGATTTCCTTTCCTGCCGTAGTTCTGGGAACATACGGAAAACGCCCCCTCCCCTGTGCTGATCAGGAGACAACGACGCAGCGTTCTTCCACGTTTCCTTTTGGTATCCTGGCCATGTCTCTTGTAGCTGGTTGCCATCATCGCTTTTTTTTTTATTTTAATGACCGCTGATGCTATCATTTGATTTGCCTGGGTATGTAGTTGTGTGGCCTACCATCTACCACAGTCCTTCCGTTTCTAAATATGTATTTCCTTCTTGCTTCATTGCTGGCACTGGCACCTTTGACTAACAGTGAGATTCTGTTGCCACTCGGATATCCTCTTGTCGGAGCCAAGCCTGAGATGCTCTGTTTTCAGAATGTAAGTTTGTCGTTCATGGTGGCTGAAACATATGATTAAGGACGTTGCCAGTTTCCACCTTCGTGTCTTTCCGATACGATACGTATACTCAATGTTCTCTGTTGCCACCATCTGTCGGAGGAGAAGTATTTGAGCACTGCTACGATTTCGTCCGTGTCAATTCGCCCTATCCCATGCTGCTGATTCATGTATTCCAAAAAATTTCATATTCTCTTCTCGTTTTGCCACATCTAGTTTTTCAAGTTTTTCTGTCTATTTCGTTTAATCTGTCATGTAAAAGACACTGTTTTTGTTGAAGTTCACATATTAAGTCCCACCTTTGTCTTTGATTCTGTTTTTGCGCCTTGAAGATCAGCTTCGAAAATCATAAAGGAGTTTTGAAGATTTGAAAAAAGACATAAATTTTCGACTAAGACTAACACCTTGATCATGGAGGCTGTGTAAAAATCGGTGAAACACCTGGTTTCAAAACTGCTGCTGGCTGACAGCGATCCGTTAATGGAGAGCGAACGCTGTGGTCGGTCCTAATGCAGTGAATGAGAGTATCAGGTCTACAAACCTCTCCCTTCGACGGCCAGGTGAAGTGTGTGAGAGAGAGAGGAGGAGAGAGAGAGAGCGAGAGCGAGACTGCCCGTGCAACCTAACGACCTAAACTCGTGTCATATGATCCCAACGCTGGTCCGCCTTACCCCGAGTCATTCGTGGCGCGCCTCAGCATTAGCAATCCACAAGATTACATCATTTGGTCAACCTGTTTACTGTGTGTCAAGGGAAACCACCCACCAGAGGATCCCTGCATGTTGAAGTATCATTTCAGAGCCTCGAAACGAAACAGTTCAGTTATGTGTAGCATATTGGAAGACTCACTTGCTGAAACACTTTTGTTAACAGCAGTGATGCATGTTGTTGCATTCTAATTAATGCATTTTTTGGTCGTATTATTTCATGGTCCACAACAGATTATCTCTGTGGGAATTCTGGCAGCTCTCTCGCTATCTCTCACGGAAGGAGTACCTGTTTTTAGAAGCTTACCCCCGTGGTCTAATCTCTATTTGTTTGGTCTACCAACTAAAAGCGAAAAGCAACTCACACCCATCGTAACAAGGAGACGCAGCACAATTTCAACTAGAACAACACATACACACAACTCGCGCGCGCGCCGCGCGCACACACACACACAACATCGCACGCCACACACACACATCACACACACAACACACACACACACAGACACACACACACACACACACACACACGTGCGCGCGCACACACACACGCACACACCACACACACACACACACCACACACCACAAAAAAAATCACACCACATACACACACAAGACACATACATACACCCATAACACATACAGCGGGCGCACACACACACACACAACACACACCACAACACACACACACACACACTACACATGACAGCGCGCACGCGCGCTGTCACGGCACGCTCGCACGCATACGCACACAACACAATAATGCACATAAACACACATAACACACACACACACACACACACACACACACACACGGACAAAAATTTTCATATACGAGCACACACTAACAAAGTGATGCACACACACACACACACACACACACACCCCACACACACACACACACAACACACACACACACAAAACTACACGGACACACACAGACATGGGCACAGGCACACACGTATGCATACAAACAAATACACTCGCGTGGAAAGCGTGCTTTCTAGGACCCCTTTCCCTCGCACTGTTCCCCTTACTCCTCTTCCACCCCCTCATACATATGCGCGCGCTCTCTCTCTCCCTCCCCTCTCTCCTCTCTCTCTCTTTCTCTCTCTCTCTCTCTCTTTTCCCCTCTCTCTCTCACACAAAAACCACACACCCCACACACACACACACCCCAACACACACACACACACAACATATACACGGGGCTCGCGCGGCGCGCGGACACACACACACAACACACAAAAGTAGTGGGGTTGAGGGACTTCTCACCCCTTAAAGCAGGAGGAGGCAGGAGGAGGGATGACGTCAGTGCCTTAGGGACGAATCACATGACCGAGGATGCTTGGTGATAATATCGGACGATCGATGTGAGGTCCCTATTGCTAGATCCTACGGGCGATTGCATTGCGCTGATGCAATCAGCTATAAAGAAAAATGTAAACAAACAAAAAAATGACAGACTGGTTTAGGCATTTTTTTGGGGGGGTTAAACCGTTCTCCCAAGGGCAAACACATAATAAAAACGCAGTCAGCTCCCTAGAAAGGCCCGAACTTGTACCCGCTGAACCCTTCAGCTGAGCATGACTGACTCTTTAGGGACGGTTCATTACTAGTTAAAGAATGACAGTTTGGTGGTTAATAGGTGTCTTTGTTTGGTTGGTTTTTTATTTGTTTTGTTGGTGTTACGCCGTCTCCCAAAAGGAGACAACACCAAAACATGATGGAAAACAGTCGGCTCCTTGAAGACCCGAAGTGTATGGCTAAAAACCTTCCCAGTGATCATCATGATTTTCGACATTGCTAATAAAACGCCTTAGGGGGAAGATTGACACCGGATGCTCGGTGACATGCATCGAGTGATCGATGTGTGCTCGCTATAAAGACTAAGAGCGATGAAAACGCATGCACTGTAATTTACGTGTCTGTACTTATGAAAAGCTGAATGTTTTTTAACCATCGAAATGTATAATCGTATAGGAAGGTATATCAAGTATTTGCGTGCCAAAAAAAAAGAAAAATCATATGCATCAGAGCATGTGCTATTAGTGTAAATGACATGTTTTCCTCCGTCCGCTGATCGTTGGAGCTATAAAAGGACTAAAATCAAAGCAAAAAGTAATTTCTAACGTTAGTCACTTACAGAACGAAGGACACCCAGGAAAACACACGAAGAGGTGGGGGACTGGTTCCCCCAAAAATAATGGATTAAAACCGCACACTTTGAACAAGAAAAAAAATAAACAGACTATTTGAAACAGTCATCAAGACCACAATCACGTTGGAACGCTATCATACCATACAGAAAAACGAAGCACAGCTTCGACTCGGAAACCAGATTTTTAGTCACGGAAAACTGCTGTGCATGGAGGTCGTACTATTTGATCACCTGCGATGACTAAGTTGCCCTGTACAGCCGAATCGTTTACCATTACCAAAGTTGAACATCTGATCTGGGGTTTATGTCAATTTGTCCAAACAATTATAATAACACTGGCAAAATTCGCAACTGGAATATTGGGTAGACGCAATAACGCAAACTCTGGGGGAGGATCGGGGAGTTGCCCAGTTGATCTTTTTGGTTCATTCCACTTTACAAACACCGCACCTAGCTCGCTCAATTTTTTGAAACACGCCCTTCATGACGAGTTTAGGGGCGTGATCCACGGTTGACAATGATGGTCTCGGTGTTTTGGGATGTTAGTCAGCGTTTTACCATAGGCACTGTTGCCTAGCAATTTGAAGGTTTCAGCCAAAATAGTCTGCGATGAATCCTTATCACCCTGTCTGCGTGCGTCAGACACCCGTTCACCAAATTCCTTGAAACAGGGTTGGGTGTGTACTCAATGACTAATGTGATGTTGTTCACAACAAGACCATGTTCCAAGTACCACTTGAGTAATGTGTGTATGTGTGTGTGTGTTTGTATCGATTCTGACACGTCACTTGATGTGTATGAGTTAGCAGTAACAGTTGACTCATACAAATCAATATATGGTGGTGTTTTGGCTGTGTCAAGGGACGCAATCGCCTTGAAGTATAACGTGTTAGGTTGGGTGCTTCACCCATAGCAAGGTCATTTCAGGCAAGCGACTGAGGGAAGCAACCATCTCCGATCTTTACTTTCCTTTTACCGAGAGTGTAACAAACCTTAGCTACGTTGATACATTTTTCCTGTCATTATCGTGGGGACCGATCAATAACATTAAATCAAGGGAGGCTAGAGGGGGGGTTAGCACCTGACGTTTAATACCGCCTCATACAACGATAACACAGTTGTTTTTCTTCCCATTCATCCCTAGGGCTAGCGGGGGCATTGCGCCTGCCACAAAAACGATGACACTTTTTTTTTCTTCCCCCATCAATCTAGGTATGGTCCGTTAAGCTGTCTCATATTGCACCATATAACAAATTCACCAGTGTTCACTGGCTCGTGCGGGTTCAAAACGAGGACCGTGAGAAGGAGAAAGAGGAAGAAGAAGAAGAATCACTAATTTCACTGTATTAAGAATTACTTGTATTTTCGAAATCGAACAAAAGAGTTATATCTAACATCAAATTCCATAGGCAGGGCTGTATATAAGAGTCCTCTTGTTGTCCTGGCAAATGTGCTTTGTGTTCAATGTGTATGGTCATGGAAATAAAACTGTTTAAACCAACATCAAATTCCAAATTTCACTGAATAATTTTAGGTGGTTTTTTTTGTTTTTTTAAGCCTTTCACAAACGAATGATAACGCTCTGGTCGTGTTAAAAGTTATTTATCACAATTAT
>CM031611.1:33961661-33966593 GCA_018398815.1 Conus ventricosus | reverse complement strand
ATGATGCTATCAGGGCACCGAAAATAAAAGGGGGCTGGGAACGGAGATAAGAGAAAGCTTTCAAAGGGCGGGTTTTTTTTATGAAGTGGAAAAACCAAGTCGGTTAATGCTTTGAAATTTCAGCAGCGTTTATTAGATATGTTTTTCCAAGAGTGTCAGGCACATCAGAGACAGAGAAAGATATAGCTTGTATAGATTGGTTAAAGATAATTTGAATATTAGTACATATCTAAAGAAATCAATATCTTTGTTTTCGGGTGCATTAACCAGATTAGATTGGTGTGCACAATAAACAACAACATAATAATTGGAAATGAGTTGCACAGTCTACTGCCTATTGTAAATGCATGTAGAATGAAAAACACCTTTTATATGTTTGCCCGTTTACTCGGAATGAGAAAGATTTTTTTCCCAATGGAATTAAGTTTCAGTTGAAAGATTGTTAGTGAGAACCCAACACATGTCCATTGTGGTCTCAAAGTTTACTTTTCACGCTGTTAGGCAGAGACAGAATTTTTTAGAAAGTAATCTATAAAACTCAAATATGCAGATATGTGATGTGATTTCTATAGCAACATGTGCATACATAGGCAGTAATCGATAGTGTTTATGTCAAGGTTTAATGGATGTAATGCTGTACTTATTGAGTATGAAAGCTCCTACCCCAGCCCAATCCCATTCACCCCCCCCCCCCCCCCCCTTTCCATTCCTTCATGTTTATGTGCCCATGGCCTAAAAACATTAAACCATTTCATTTCATTTCATTTCATTTCATTTCTCTCTCTCTCTCTCTCTCTCTCCTCTCTCTCTCTCTCTCTCTCTCTCTCTCTCTCTCTTCTCTCTCTCTCTCTCTCTCAAGTGGTGAAACTTTGATGATTTCTGCTCTTATCATTTTGAATGCAGTAAATATACGAGGCAAGAATGATAATTGTATTTTTAGTTTCCGAATCCAGCAGTGAAATACAGACCTAAAAATGTCATATCATACAATATTACGTAATATATGTGTGTGAAAAAAGTCAAGATCTCTATGAAAAATTGTTTCTTCGCCAAGCTCATTAAAACCGAGCCAAATGACACTGCCGGAAATTACGAGAAAGAAAATCATACTCTCAAGCGCGGATTTTGGAGGCTACCTGAAGATAAGTGTTGCTCTTGAAAAACCCACATTATATATTCTTGCAGACGTAAAATTGTAAGCTCTAGCAGTGTACTTAAACACGGTCCATAACATATCGCTGGCTAGATCCTGTGGAAATTCGATCGTTGAAGACAACGGGGATGTGCTCATAACTCCTGAAACAGACGACAAAATGGTTGTCTGTGTTAAAGAATGGTGGACAAACACTCATGAATGACTCAAGAGTCTTTGTCACCACACGCATACACAAACGCGTTGTACACACATAAGTATAGTAGCGGTGCAAGCCATTGTAGCCAAGCATTCAGGCCTGACCCAGCGCGCTTGTCCAATATCTGTAAGCCTTGTTCAGGAGACCCTCTTCCCAATTCTCTGAAGTATTTATTCATTTCTGTATTGATCTGGAGTTGTCTAGTCCAATTGCCTAGCATATGTGAGTGATGCGTATGTGGATTAGTCCACATACAGTGACACTTTTTTTTTGTTGTAAGTAAAATTGAAACATTAAAAACGCTAGATCTCCACCTGTCCTTCATTCTGCTGATCCATCTGAGCTTCTAACTATAAACCCACATCTTTGATATCCACCTTCTCCAAACCCCTTGCCAGCATATCAAATGCAATCTAATAAAATATGACTTCTTTCACCCTGATCAAACTGAGTTTAGAAAGGACCATTCTTGTTATGCTAAATGAGTGATCTTAAATAGAGATGGCATTTAAAACTTTAACAACGTGTATGGACTGGAACAGTTCTTGCCGATTTTGCAAAAGCATTTTGACAGTCTTGATAATACATTTCTCTCTAGAATGTTAATTACATGCGATTTCATTTCTGACTCTTACAAAACTCACGTCACATTTTTTTTTTATAGTATGAGGTAGACAGTCGTTAAAGATTCTTCATTATTGTTTCTTCTGCCAGTCAAATGTGGAGTTTCTCAGGGGCTGATTTTAGGTACTGTTTTGTTTTCAATTCGTGCAGATGAACTTTCACGTCATGTGACATTCTCATGTGAAATATTGCTAACAATGTTAAGATTTACCATGAAAAAGACGTAGGCCTGTGCATTTTCTCGATGAACGACACCGATAAACTTGTCTTCTGGACGGGTAGCGTTCAACAATACCAGTGCTCTCACATTGTCAGTTTGCATATCTATGTTTCAGTCCACCAACTTACAGTTCACCCTGTCTGCCTACGGCACTTTTCGTCGTTTGGTGCGTCATCCTACCGCGAAATGTCGTTTCTCCGTGTTCCCGCTGGCGCAAGGGTTCCACGTGTTCGCCAAATGCGGAATAGCCATAGCCAACACTGACGCCATTTCGGTCTTCACTGACGACATGTTAGGCACTGATTACGTCATCAGCACGTGGGCGGACTGCTGCGACGTCATCACTTTATTTGTAAGGAAGTGTGTGTGTGTGTGTGTGTGTGTGTGTGTGTGTGTGTGTGTGTGTGTGTGTGCGTGCGTGCGTGCGTGCGTGCGTGCGTGTGTGTGTGTGTGTGTGCATAAAAATGCAGGGCAGGTATGCACGCGTGTGCATGAATGTGTGTGTGTGTGGTGTGTGTGTGTGTGTGTGTGTGTGTGTGTGTGTGGTGTGTGTTTTTGTGTGTGTGTGCGCGCGCGTATGTGTGTGTGTGTGTGTGTGTGGTGTGTGTGTGCGTGTGTGTGTGTGTGCATAAAATGAGGAGAATATTTTTTGTCTGTTCAGCTTAAAAAATAATGTCTTCCTCCTCCTCTTCCTCTTCTTCTTCTTCTTCTTCTTCTTCTTCTTCTTCTTCTTTCATTATCAGTAGCAGCAGCAACAACAGCAGCAGCAGCAACAGCAGCAGCAGCAGCATTAACGTTCTATAGAAAACCTTATTTCACCTCGTCTCTACTACCACTGCTCCTGCTGTCAGTACTACTACTGTTGCTGCTGTTACTGCTACTGCTGGTGTTGCTACTACTTTTTACTACTATTACTACTACTACTAGTAGTAACCACCACCACCACAGCCACCACTACTGGTACTACTACTACTACTTGTGCTGCTGCTACAACACAACTACTACTACTGCTATTTCTGCTGCTGCTGCTGTGGGTGCTGCTACTACTGCTACTGCTGCTGCTGCTGTTGTTTTGCTTCTGCTAGGGCATCTGCAACTGCTTCTGCTGCTGTTACTGCTGCTGTGCTGCTGCCACTGCCACTGCCGCTGCTGCTGCTACTGCGACTAATGCAGCTACTACTGCTGCTGCTACTACTACTACTACCACTATTACTACTACTACTACTTCTTCCTCTGCTACTACCAACACTACTACTACTTCTTTTCTTTCCTTTTCTCCTCTTCTTTTTCTCCTTCTGCAATAAACTGATAATAGGTTTATCATAATAAAAACCCATGAAATGACAGCATGACACAGACGGTCTTATTAAGACAGACAAAAATGAAATGATATACACCTACACGCGAGTCTGTGGAAAGAACATTATCCACCAAGAGTCCCCGAGAGAAGAAGGGCAGCAGAAGACTCGAATGAAACAGTAGCATCGCACTGTGCCAACAAATTAAACGTCACGAGAAAAGACTAGGATTCAAGCAAACGAACCAAGGACACCCACACTAATTGTCGGACAAGGAAATGTGTACAGTCTCGATGAAAAACACCAGAACTCAGCTTGCCACCCGCACGTGCAAAAGAGGGATGGGTGAAATCAGATCGAAAAATAATCCTCAACTGGGTCTGCTAAGAGAAAACAGCAAACTGGCAAACAAGCTAGCCACATTTGGAGGCATTGTATGCGGAACCTTCAGGGACACCTACGGAGTGCAACAACCAAACGTAAAGACATCTCAGAATATCTTGACGCCTGAAAGAGATAGCAAAAGAGGGATTACACTGGGAAGTGAAAGAATAATCTGAACAAACAGATGAAGGCTGCCTCAGACGTTGAGAAGAAAGGGCTGGGTGAACAATGAAAGACACGAAAGCCTAACATAGTGCCCTCAGCAAAGCAAAGTCAACAAAAAAGAGCAAAGCAATATTAAGAAAACCCAAGAGGCTTCTTCAGAAAACCCCATCCAGTTCGCCAGAAAAGTGTTCGAGTGGCCAAAATCATGGACACTACAGTGCACATTAAATAAAAAAGGTGGTTGAGCAGCATCTCAGGAAAATAATTTTCGATCTCCCAGAGTGAAGCATCTTTTGAAATCCAGGGCTTGGTGCAGCATGCAGTGCTAGAAAGGAACGTTCAGTGACAAACCACACACACTGGATTAAGTTAGGGAAGTGGTTAAGAAAGCCAGAGCCAAATCTTCGTCTGGATTTCGTGCAATAACCCCTATTCTGCATAAGAAACGAATGTCGGAGAGTCGCGTCACAATCTGATAAGATCAGCATGGTGCGACTCTTGATCAGCGATTAATGATTGATAGCTGATGGGGTGTACATTCCCAAAATGCAGGAATCATCCCATCATCATCAAGCAGTTCAGACCAATATCACTTCTGAATACTGAAGGGAACATCTTTTCTGGCATGGCAGTGAGGCTATGTATCTCACAGAGAATGAGTACTTGAATGTGTCAGTCCAAAAAGAGGATCCCGCTAGTGTCTGGTTATGTAGAAAATGCCACTTCGATGTGAGGCAATCCAAATTGATAAAGCAGGAACACGGGACCTCGGCGTGGTGTGGCTCAACCTGGCAAATGCAAGTGAGTCAGTTCTACACAGGGCAGTTCAACAGGCCCTCGAAAAGTATCAAATTAATGTTAAAAAAATGGACAGTAAATGAATCACATA
>CM031611.1:33946661-33949161 GCA_018398815.1 Conus ventricosus | reverse complement strand
TTTTGTACAAACAAAAGGGTGGAGATCCTGAAGTCAAAGCGCAAACTGAAAGGCAGCAACATTTTCATAGGTGAGGACTTCTCCACTAAAGTGCGTGATGTGAGGAAAAGGTTGACTCCCCATCTCAAGAAAGCTAGGAATGACGGCAAACGCGCGACCATGATCTTCAACTACCTCCTCGTCGACGGCAAGCGTTACACTGTAGGGCTTGACGACAGACTCGTTGAACTGAGATAGGAACTGGCCGGTCCGTTAATTTATAAATAGTAATGGGTCCGCACTACGAAAAGGAACCCATACAGAATCGACACCGACTGTGCCAACCCTGTGTTCAACTACGTCAGCACGTGAAGCTGGAAATAGAATGTGTTTTGACTCTGGTGGAAACTGGGTCATCCCAGAGGCAGTTGAAAATATGAACAACACAGACGTTGGTGTGTTTTCTGGAATGTCCATCCTACTGGAAATCAAGATTCGTGTCACGTTGACATTCATAGTAAACTGAAATCTTTTTCATTCCTTCATTGGAATATAAATGGATTACTTTCGAAAATGAATAATAACGATTTTATTTCATACGTTTCTAGTTTTGATTTTGTATGTTTTGTTGAAACATTTGTTGATGTTTTTCATTCGCCTATGTTTGCTGGATACACTGTGTACTGTAAACCCGCTTTAAAGTTCACGGCACGTGGAAGGCGTTCCGGTGGACTGGTGTCCCTGGTGAAAAAAGATATCTGTCCCTGTGTTAAAGCAGTGGATGTTGCATCTGATTTGTTTTATGCCTTTATTATTGATAAATCCTTACTTGGCACAATGAAACATGTTATGTATTTTGTGCGCATATATTCCTCCAGAGGGCTCTCCATATTACTCTCATTTTGATAAGGAAAATGGAGTTTCTTTGCTTGAAGAATTTTGTGTGATTGCTTACTTTTATTTAAAGATGAAATGTATGTGATTGTTGGCGGTGACCTGAATAGCAGAGTTTCAAACTTTTCTTGTGATTTTTGAAGAAAACATATCTGTGTATGATGATCAACATAAAAGTGGACCAATTCATGTTCGAACTCTGAAAAATACTGTGCTAAATAATTATGGGAAACTACTTCTCAATCTGTGTATTGCTCTGAACCTGTGCATTTTAAACGGCGTGTGCAAGGGCGACCTTCAAGGTCGCTACACATACATATGTGATAATGGTAGCAGCGTTAACGACTATTTTTTGATGTCCTTTGACATGTTTTCGATCATTTCTGATTGGTGTGAGATGTGCGTATCTGAGAAAATTTAGTCTGATCATATGCCTGTGGAACTGAACCTCACCGTCTCATGTCATGACCAGAACTGTGCACAAGTAAACAACAGGCGCTGTAAGATTGAGAAAATTGTCTGGAATGAAGATCATGTTGAATTTGTTTAAAAATGCGATTTTTTCTAATGAAATGCAAGAGCGAAATGCAAGGGGCAATTAGTCTGATTGATATTAATGTAGACGACGCATTAGATGTTTTTAATTGTTGTGTGAAAGAGGCGTCAGAGAGCATGAAAAAGCAGTTTACTCTCGGCATACATGAACAAGAAGAGGACTGGTATGATACCGAATGCCGAGTTAACAAAAGAAAAGCTCGAAATTTATTGACGAAATTCCGGCGTTCTTTGACCACACCTTCTCGTGAGTCCTACTGTAAGGCCAGGAGGGAATATAAACATCTCATTAAAGAGAAAGGAGAAACAGTTCAATGATGCTCTGTTGGAGGGATTACTTCAGCCTGTAAAAAAGCCAAAAAGATTTTTGGGATCGTATTCACAAAATTTCAAGAAAACGAAAACAACCTGTGAATGATATTAGTTCAGAAATGTGGTTCCATCATTTCAGAGATCTACTGGAAGGAAAATTTGATGCCCAAAATGATATGGTCGGTGACAGTTACCTAAATGACAACGATTATGATGACAATCAAAATCGGTCCGATTTCCAGAGAAGAATTTTAATGGCTTTGAGAAAAGTAAAACCTCGTAAAGCGCCGGCCCAGGTGGGATTATTGGTGAAATGATAAAAACTGCTTGCCAGTCAAAAGTGTTTTTAGATTTTTTGGTTAATTTTTTCAACTCTTTATTTGACAAAGGGATATAATCCTAAATGTTGGTCAGAATCTATAGTGATTCCATTTTATAAAAAGGGCGATGCAAACAATCCGGATAATTACAGAGGAATCTCGTTATGTAATGTTGCAGCAAATTATACAGTGCTGTTATTAACATGAGACTGCAAGAGTGGGTGGAAGAAAATATCATTACTGGAGAATAATCAAGCTGGATTTAAGAAAAACTACTCTACTATTGATCATATATATCACTCTGATGGCATTCGTACAGAAACAGTTTTGTTTAAATCGTAAACTGTATGTCGCATTTTTTGATTTCGAGAAGGCGTTTGATTCTGTTAATAGAACTATATTTGTGGCCCATCTTGCTTAAAAATGGTATTCATGGAAAG
>CM031611.1:33930428-33937928 GCA_018398815.1 Conus ventricosus | reverse complement strand
CTCTCTCTGTGTCTCTCTCTGTGTCTCGCTTGCTCTCTGTCTCTCTGTCTCTGTCTCTGTCTCTCTTCTCTGTGTTCTCTGTCTCAGTCTGTCCTTCTGTCTCAGTCTCTCGTCTTGTTTGTCTCTCTTTGTATCTGTCTCTCTCTGTCTCTCTGTGTCTCTGTCTCTCTATGTCGCTCCTCGGTTGTCTCTCTCTGTGTCTATCTGTCTCGGTCTCTCTGTCTCTGGTCTCTGTCTCTCTGTCTCTGTCTCTCTGTTTCTGTCTCTCTCTGTCTCTCTGTGTCTCTGTCTCTCTCTGTCTATTTCTCTCCTCTGTCTCTCTGGTCTCTGGGGGAGGTCTCTCTTGTTCTCTGTCTCTCCTCTGTGTCTCTCTCTGTCTTGTACTCTCTCTCTGGTCTCTCTCTGTCTCTCTGTCTCTCCTCTGTGTCTCCTCTGTCTCTGTCTCTCTCTTGTCTCTCTCTGTCTCTGTCTCACTCTGTGTCTTCTCTGTGTCTCTGTCTCTCTCTCTGTCTGTCTCTCTGTTGTCTGTCTTCTGTGTCTGTTCTCTGTGTCTGTCTCTCTGTCTCTCTCTCTTGTCTTTCTCTGTGTCTCTCTCTTGTCTCTGTCCTCTCTGTCTCTCTCTCTTCTCCTTTTCTCTCTGTCTCTCCTGTCTCTCTCTCTGTCTCTGTTCTCTCTCTCTGTCTCTGTCTCTCTGTCTCTCTCTCTCTGTTTCTCTCTGTCTCTGTCTGCTCTGTCTCTCTCTCTGTCTCTCTGTCTCTCTCTCTGTCTCTCTCTCTGTCTCTCTCTCTGTCTCTTCTCTCTGTCTCGGGCTGTCTCTGTCTTCTTCTGTCTCTGTCTCTCTCTCTGTGTCTGTCTCTGTCTCTGCCTCTCTCTCTCTGTCTCTTCACTCTCTCTCTCTGTCTTTCTCAGTCTCTCTCTCTTGTCTGTCTCCTGTCTCTCTCTCTCGCTCTGTCTGTCTCTGTCTCTTCTCTGTGTCTCTGGTTCTCTGTCTCTGTCTCTCTCTCTCTCTGTAGTTCTGTCTCTGTCTTCTCTGTCTCTCTGTTCTGTCAGTCTGTCTCTCTTTCTGTCTGTTCTCAGTCTCTCTCTCTCTCTGTCTGTCTCTGTCTCTCTTCTCTGTCTGTCTGGCTCTATCTCTCTCTCTCTCTCTCTTTCTCTCTCTCTGTCTGTCTCTGTCTTCTCTTCTGTCTCAGTCTGTCTGTCTGTCTGTCTCTCTCTCTCTCTGTGTCTGTCTCTGTCTCTCTCTCTCTCTTCTCTGTCTCTCTGTCTCTCTCTGTCTCTGCTCTCTCTGTTCTGTCTCTCTCTGTATCTATGTCTCTGTCTCTCGTCGCTTGTGTTCTCTGTGTCTCTATGTCTCTCTGTGGTTTACTGTGTCTCTCTGTGTCTCTTGTCTCCCACACTGTCTCTCTCGGTTTGTCTCTCTCTGTGTCTCTCTCGTCTCTGTTCTTGTCTCTTCTCTGTCTCTGTCTCTCTGTCTCTGTGTCTCTGTCTCTGTCTGTCTCTGTCTGTCTCTGTTCTCTCTGTGTCTCTGTCTCTCTTTGTATGCTGTCTCTCTCTGTCTCTGTGTGTCTCTGTCTCTCTTGTGTCTCTCTCTGTGTCTCTCTGTCTCTGTCTCTCTGTCTCTGTCTATGGCTCTCTGTCTCTGTCTCTCTGTTTCTGTCTCTCTCTGTCCTTGTGTCTCTGTCTCTCTCTGCTCTCTGTCTCTCTCTGTCCTCTGTGTCTCTGTCTCTCTCTGTCTCTGTCTTCTCTCTGGGTCTCTCTCTGTTTCTGTCTCTCTCTCTTCTCTCTCTGTCTAGTCTCTCTCTGTGTCTCTCTCTGTTCTGTTCTCTCTCTATGTCTCTCCTCTGTCTCTGTCTCTCTCTGTGTCTCTCTGTGTTCTGTCTCTCTCTCTGTCGGCTCTCTGTGTCTGTCTTCTGTGTCTGTCTCTCTGTGTCTGTCTTCTTCTGACTTTCTCTGTGTCTCTCTCTCTGTCTCTGTCTTCTGTCTCTTCTCTCTCTCTCTTTCTCTGTCTCTCTGGTCTCTCTCTCTGTCTTGTCTCTCTCTCTGTCTCTGTATCTCTGTCTATCTCTTCTCTGTTTCTCTCTGTCTCTGTCTGTCTCTGCTCTCTCTCTGTCTCTCTTCTGTCTCTCTCTCTGGTCTCTCTCTCTGTGGCTCTGTCTGTCTCTGTCTCTCTCTCTGTCTCTGTCCTCTCTCTCTGTGTCTGTCTCTGTCTCTGCCTCTCTCCGCTCTGTCTCTATCACATCTCTTCCTCTGTTTTCTCGGTCTGCCTCTCTGTCTGTCTCTGTCTCTCTCTCTCTCTGTCTGTCTCTGTCTCTCTCCCTGTGTATGTCTCTGTCTCTACTCTCTCTGTTCTGTCTGTCTCTGTCTCTCTCTTCTCTCTGTCGTCTGTTGTCTTCTCTTCTGTCTGTCTCTGTCTCTCTCTCTCTCTGTCTGTCGCTGTCTCTCTCTCTCTGTCTGTCTGTGCTCTGCTCTCTCTCGCTCTCTCTCTCCTCTCTCTCTCTGTCTGTCTCTGTCTCTCTTCCTCTGTTGTTTCTGTCTCTCTCGCTCTGTCTGTCTGTCTCTGTTCTTCTTCTCTCTCTCTCTCTCTCTCTCTCTGTCTGTCTTTGTCTCTCTCTCTCTCTCTCTCTGTCTGTCTGTCTGTCTGTCTCTCTCTCTCTCTGGGTCTGTCTCTGTCTTTTTCTCTCTCTCTCTCTATGTCCTGGTCCCTGTCTCTCTCTCTCTCTGTCTGTCGTCTGTCTCTGTCTCTCTCTCTCTCTCGGCTGTCTGTCTCTGCTTCTCTCTCTTCTTGTCTCTGTCTTCTTCTCTGTTGTCTGTCTCTGTCTCTCTCTCTCTCTCTCTCTCTCTCTCTCTCTCTCTGTCTGTCTGTTTCTGTCTCTGTCTGTCATGTCTGTCTGCTGTTGTCTGTTCTGTCTGTCTCTCTCTCTCTTCTCTCTCTCTCTCTGTCTGTCTGTCTGTCTTGTCTGTTCTCTGTCTGTCTGCTCTCTCTCTCTCTCTGTCTCTCTTCTGTCGTGTCTCTCTGTTGTCTCTGTCTCTCTTGTCTCTGCCTCTCTCTGGTCGCTTGTGTCTCTGTCTCTCTCTGTCTCAGACAGACAGAGAGAGACAGAAAGGACAGACAGACAGAGAGACTCAGTACCAGGACAGACAGAGAGATAGACAGAGACAGACAGACAGGACAGAGCCAGACAGACAGACAGAGAGACAGACAGACAGACAGACAGAGAGCAAAGAAAGGCCAGACAAGACGACCAGACAGAGGGAGAGAGAGAGACAGACACGAACGAGACAGACAGATAGGAGGAGGAGACAGACAGACAGACAGAGAGAAGACAGACAGAAAGACAGAGAAAGAAAGAAGACAGACAAAGACTAGGACAGACAGAGACACAGACTGGACAGACAGAGACAGGACAGACAAAAGAGGAGAGGAGAGCGAGCGAGAAGACCAGACAGACAGACAGGCTGGAGAGAGACAGCCCAGAGAGAGACAGCACGGACTGACCGAGACGAAGAGCAGAGCCAGACAGACATGGAAGAGAGACAGACGACAGACAGACAGAGATAGGCAGAGAGCTGAGAGACCAGAGAGAGACGGACAGACGAAAGACAGAGAGCACTAGGACAGCAGACTGGACAGAGAGGAGACAGGACAGGAGGACAGAGACAGGACAGAGACAGAGGACAGGAGGACAGAACAGAGACAGAGACAGAGACCAGAAGTGACACAGTAGACAGACCAGAGACAGCGAAGACGAGACAGATGACAGAAGACAGAGGAAGACAAGTGTCAGAACAGAGACAGAGACAGCCACGAGACAGGAGACAGACAGGGAACCGAGAGAGAGACAGACCCAGAGAGAAGACAGACCAGTACAGGACAGACAGACAGACAGATATAGCAGAGAGGAAGCGAGAGCACAGACAGGACAGAATGACAGAGAGAGAGAGACAGACAAACAGACAGAGGAGAGACCGGACAGAGACAGACAGAGACAGAACAGGAGATGAGACAGACCGACAGACAGAGACAGAACGAGACTAGAGCAGAGTAAAGACAGAAGACAGAGACAGAGGGACCGAGAAAGACAAGAGACTGAGCAGAACGAGACAGAAACAGACAGTGACAGAGACAGACAGAAGACAGAGACCAGACAGAGCCAGACGAGACAGACAGACAGGACAGACAGAGACAGAGACAGACAGAGACAGAGACAAACAGAGACAGAGAGAGAGACAGACAGCTGACAGACTTAGAGACACGAGACAGACAGAGAACAGAGACAGATCAGAGACAGACAGCAGACACAGACAGACAGAGACAGACAGAGAGGAGACATTACAGCTGAGAGAGGATGAGACGGAACAGGACACAGCGAGAGAGAGTGAGACAGACGACATCGACAGACAGAGAGAGAGAGAGACAGAGTACAGACCAATTGAAGAGATGAGAGAGTAGAGACATAAGCTCCAGGCAGAGAGACGAGAGAGCGACAGACAGAGATGAGAGAGAGGCAGAGCAGGACAGGAAGGCAGAGCGGCGAGGACCAGAGAGAAGAGACGAGTAGGAGGCTGGAAGAGGAGGGGCAGAGACGAGAGGACGGGAGAGACGAGAAGGAGAGAGAGGACAGGAGAGAGAGAGACAGAGAGAGGAGACACAGAGAGAGACAGAGAGAGAGACAGAGAGGAGAGAGACAGAGAGCCAGAGACAGGAGAGGACCAGAGAGGACAGAGAAGAGACAGAGAGACACAGAGAGACAGACACAGCGAGACATGACACAGCGAGACAGATACAGAGAGAGACAGAGGACAGTAGAGAGACCAGAGGGATCTAGAGAGAGACACAGAGGAGAGATCATGAGAGATCACACAGAGAGAAGACTGAGGCAGAGAGAGCACAAGTGAGAAGACAGAGAGACACAGAGAGAAGGACACAGAGAGACAGAGGGAATGGAACAGATGACAGCGAGAAGACAGAGAGAGAAGAGAGAGACAGAGGACAGAGAGGACAGGGTAGAGACAGTAGGACTGAGAGACAGAGAGAGACAGAGAGAGGACAGAGACAGAGAGACACAGAGAGAGACAGAGACAGAGAGACAGAGAAGAGACAGAGAGGACAGAGACGCGAGACACAGAGAGGACACCGAGAGAGACAGGACATTCAGGAACCAGAGAGGACAGAGAGGTATCAGAGAGACAGAGAGCCACAGATAGAACAGACGAGAGAGGAGAAGAGACTCAGAGAGTCGATGGCCCAGAGAAGACAGAGAGAGACAGAGAGAGACAGAGACAGAGAGAGCAGAGATAAGAGACAGAGAGAGACAAGGAGACAGTGACAGAGACGCGAGTAGAGACAGTCAGGGGAGACAGAGAGAGAGAGACAGAGGGAGTGGAGGAGACAGATGAGAGAGACAGGACAGCGAGAGAGGACAGAGAGAGAGAGAGTCTGTGAGGTATACTCAGCGAGACAGAGAGAGAGACAGAGAGAGAGAGCAGAGAGCGAGAAGACCACAGAGCGACAGATGAGAGAGACAAAGAGACGAGAGACAGAGAGAAGAGACAGAGACAGAGAGAAGGAGACAGGACAGAGAGAGAGACAGAGGACAGAGAGACAGAGAGAGGACAGAGACAGAGGAGGAGACAGAGACAGATGAGAGAGACAGAGGACGTGAGTAGACAGAGTGAGACTCAGGAGACAGATGAATGAGATGGCAAGAGAGAAGAGGGGACAGACGAGACAGAGACAGAGAGAGCCAGAGAGAGAGGAACAGTGAGAGCAGACCTGAGACTTATGAGGAGAGAGACAGAGGAAGAGAGACTCAGCAGAGAGAGACAGAGAGTCAGAGAGACACTGAGAGACACATGGAGACAGACTACAGTAGAGACAGACACAGAGAGACAGCCACAGAGAGAGACAGAGGACAGGAGAGAGGACAGGAGCAGTCTAGAGAGAACCACAGAGAGAGCGAGACGAGAGAGAGAGCAGAGAGAGAGAGAGTCGACAGACAGACATAAAGATCAGGAGAGAACATACAGACAGACAGACGCGAGACCAGACAGTGTCATGACAGGTGAGATAGAGCCAGACAGACAGAGAAAGACAGACAGACAGCAGACAGACCAGACAGGACAGAGAGAGACAGACAGACAGAGCAGAGACAGACAGCAGACAGCCAGGACAGAGACAGACAGACAGATGTAGAGAGAGACAGGACAGAGCCAGAGACCGACGAGAGACGACAGAGAGGAGACAGACAGTACAGACAGGCCAGGCGAGGAGAAGTCAGAGACCGGACCAGAGACAGAGGACAGACCGAGGACAGAAACGAAGAGGACAGACAGGACGAGACAGACAGAGGACAGAGACCGACCGACAGAAGACCAGACAAGGACAGAGGACAGACAGGACAGACCGCGAAGAAGACAGCCAGAGTCAGAGACAGACATGCAGACAGACAGGAGCAGGAGCCAGACACAGAGACAGAGAGCAGAGACACACAGAGACCCGGACAGTGAGAGATACAGGGACAGAGACAGAGAGAGAGACAGAGACAGGAGAAGCGAGAGAGAGAGCGACCGAGATGAGAGCCAGAGACAGAGAGAGGACAGATGCCGAGTGAGGACAGAGACAGAGAGGAATGAGAGAGACGATAGAGATGATCAGAGATTTGAGATGATAGATACAGAGAAGAGAAAGAGGAGACAGAGACCGAGAGAGACAGAGTAGAGTACAGAGACAGAGTGACAGAGAGAGACAGACAGTATGCAGAGGACCAGACAGGCGACAGAAGTAACAGAGAAGAGAACAGACAGACCGACAGGAGACCACGACTGACAGAAAGAGACAGACAGACAGACAGCAGAGTGAGAGGTCAGCACAGACCAGCAGTGTCAGACTCAGAAGACAGACAGACAGAGAGAGACAGTCACGTAGGACAGTGACAGACAGAGACAGGGACAGAGGACAGACAGAGACAGTCAGAGAACAGAGACCGGACAGAAGTACAGACAGAGACAGACAGAGACAGACAGAGGCAGCGACAGACTGTAGACAGACAGCGACAGAGACAGACAGCGGACAAGGACCGATGGACGTGACGACGCGGAGACAGACTGAGACTAGAAGAGTGACAGACAGAGTGACAGAGACAGCCAGAGACAGAGGACAGACAGAAACAGACAGAGACAGAGGACGTCAGAAAGACTGAACAGACAGAGACAGAGAAGACAGAGACAGAGGACGAAAGCGACAGGACAGAGAGACACAAAGAGACAGTCAGGAGATACACGTGTAATCCAGTATCCTCCGCCCCCTCCCCCCCCCTCCAACTTCATGGGCGGGTATATTGTTCCCATATCTGACAACATTTTCAGGGATGAAGCAGTTATTACCTTTCAGTAGGGATCTTTTCCGAACAATCATGTACTGGGCTCACTTTTCAGAACAATCTCGTATGACTGGCTTACATGATTCATCGATGGAAATAAAATAGTTGACTTTCGAGAACA